>JAPDEQ010000005.1:600000-1057001 GCA_027569205.1 Aspergillus kassunensis | reverse complement strand
CCCCCCCCCCCCCCCCCCCCCCCCCCCCCCCCCCCCCCCCCCCCCCCCCCCCCCCCCCCCCCCCCCCCCCCCCCCCCATTTACAACCCCAATCCGGCAAACCCCATATTTTCACGTTACTGGTTTTAAGACGTTTGCATTTCCGTTTTTGTTTTTCCTTACCCCCCCCCCCCCCCCCCCCCCCTGCTGATACCGGAGCTCAAGATACCAATCAGAAGATCTCAAGGATAGATGAGTTCGTTTCCGGTTCATCTTAACTCTCACATCGTACATGAACTTACCCCACCCCGACTTTGAATCCTGCATGTTCTACCTCGCTCGACTTGTTTCTATGATCAGTCAATCTTCTCCCTGGTATAGCCTTTTGTTCCATGTACTTATTTACCTGTCATTTCATGTGCCTGTTGTTTTATTGTAGCCTTTCAGTGTCCCTAATGCATCTCTTTTCAAGACATGTTTCTACTAGGATTCTTGTCATTGTTGACTAGAATTGATACCATACGCTCAACTACCTTCTGCAAATACCTTACTATCACCTATGAAGCTTGATTTAGTAGTCTCGCATATCCTTCGTCTTGCAGCATTGCTTTTTCATCTATAAAGCCTCTGTTTGCTTCTAGTGTCAGCTTGCCTAGGTTGACCTTAGTTTCTCTATAGATTCGGGCTGTTATAATTGAACAGTGTACACTCATTTCGGACTAGAGTATGGAAATTTATGTTTTCATTACGCCAACCTTAATGGCATAGAGCGCCTGATCGACATGAACAACCCCGAGTTATTCTTGGACACCAACAGACCTTGACACGACAGCCCTAGGTGATACATGACACAAGAGGAATGCAGAACAGGACAGGTCGACATAGAGGCATTTATTAGCTCCGCAGACGTTTCTTTTGTTCTTCGATGGGGTATGAGGATGAAACTGGGTTTGCTGGAGGGCCGAAAACTGGGACGAGTATTCGCAAGAGCCAAATTAACCTAAAGCGACCTCTAGCCCGGGAAGCCAAGGGCCTTTGTTGGTTGCTAGCATTGAACAAGGCGACCTTCTTCCGCCTTGATAGCATCCTCGCCCTTAGTCGGTACCTCGACCTTTGCTTTTCCTTTGCCTTTGCCCTTTCCGCTGGCTGTGGCCCTGACCTTGCCATTACCTGCACCCTTTGTAACCCCAGCCGCAGCCGCAGGCTTCCGCGGAGATCCATCAGGACTCCCGTTCTCCGAGACGAGCTGTCAATATCGGATAAGAACCGAACAATCGATTGCTTTAATCGGCGCTTGTAACCCAATGTATCTAGCAAGTCCTTGTTCCTTTGCTTTTCGATGAAAGAAGAAATGACGTGGGCGGAACATTGCAATAGAGCTGCAAGATTGTCAATTAGCCGATGAAGACTTCTGAGCAGACTGCAGGGGTTGAGAACAACGTACGGGGCCGCAATTACCTGGGCTTGTCTCTAAGGCCAGAGAATGAATGGACAAGATAGGCCTTACATGCGTCAAGATCGACTTCGTTGTATCAACGCCGGTCACATCAGAATCGCAGTCGGCGTACTCGCGCCAATTCCCAGTCCGCAGCCATTGATTTTCGTCATCTTGAAGAGCAATATACGCAACCATCGAACTTTGGTTGTTTGATCACGTTGATGATCTGTCTCTAAGTTTGTGGCCATTGCAGCTTGGTCAAAGGAGCCAGGTTGTCTAGCAAATCCTTATTCCGTTTCTTTTCGATGGAAGAAGAAATCATCGCTGTTTATCAGTCAGATACCTTGAATTCATCCAAAGAGGCCTCGTACCTTGCTCTTCGATGAAAGAAGAAATCATCGCAAAACCGGCTGCGCCATTCGAATATCCGCCTGCGACGTGTCCAGCAGATTCTCGTTCCTTTGGTTTTCGATGGAAGAAGAGACCATCGCAACTGTTTGGATTACCAGCCGATGTATCTAACAAGTCCTTGTTCCTTTGGTTTTCGATAGAAGAAGAACCAGCTGATGTATCTAACAAGACCTTGTTCCTTTGCTTTTCGATGAAGGAAGAAATCATTGCACCACCAAATAATTGGCGGCCCTTGGCCAGGCATTTTCAATTATTCGAATTTCGATAAAGAAGAAATCCCAGTGACTGGGGCGGAAGCTCTTCTTCCTCCTGGTTGATGTCCACGTATTTTGACTCCCTGGTCGTGATATTGTTGTATGTTTTCTGTATTGGTGTATTAGTGTCTGGTATACGAAATGCAAGGGGACTGACTGCTGCTGGGCCATAGGGACCTCAGAATGTCGCATATGTAGCCTTGCAGCTTGGGTAGCTACGGCAGCAAGCCGTTCGTTTTCTCGAATGTGTCAAGTCGCCCAAGTGCCTGACCTGTGGCCAGCGAGGTTTTGAGTTGCTTATTCGTGGGCCAACCAGTGCTTTTATGATCCGAGCTCAGGTGGGCGAGGTTCACAGACTGCCCGAGCTTACGACATACTTGTTAATCTGCTATGGCATCAGTGACTCTGAAGATTCACAAGGTGAGACTTCTACTCCATAGATAAAAGAGTAAACCAGCATCATTGACCCTGGAGATTCACAAGGTGAGACTATTAGATATATATAAAAGAGTGAACTATACCTTGTAAAGAGGGTATATTGGCTGTTGTCATAGTCTGTTGGAAGGAGTGTTTGTGAAGAAGGGAGGAAGGAAGGGTGAAATCAGCAGTCTATACATAAGCAGTCATATGCCTATACAGAGTATCTGATATATGTTAATTTGGAAGATAAGAATAAATGCCTCAGAGGCTTAGTGAATGCAACTACAAGAGTTTGCTGCCCCAGGCACACATGGTCCGTGCTCGCTCACTCACGAGCGACTTAACACCAGCCCGCCTTCTCTCTCTCCTCTTCCTCCACAACGTTTCTACGGCTCACCCTTTCGCTCATGTCCTTGGTGTCATCTTGAATGCCCTCGAGGCTGTCGTCAAATGTCCACCCTAGGGTGTGGTATCAAGAATGGCGCAAGCAGGACCGATCACGGATGTCGCCCAACGGCTCTTTATCGAGTTGAAGTCGAAGAATGAAGATACACGAGTCCGAGCTGCTTACGAGCTTTACGAATATGTCCTTGCTATCTCTAGAGGTGAAGTGGATTCGAACGTATTGAATCGTCTTTCGTTAATAGCTAACTTGCGGTTTTCCTGTTCTAGATTGCCCCCCGGAGAAGTTTAATGAATTCTATAACAACATCAGTCAACGCATCGCCCAGCTCGTCGTCACCGGCAGCGATGCGCACGAAAGAATCGGCGGTCTCCTCGCTCTCGATCATCTGATAGATTTCGATGGTGTGGATAATGCCCAGAAGACAACCAGGTTTGCCAGTTATTTACGCAGTGCGCTCCGCAGCAGTGATATCACAGTCTTGGTCTATGCAGCGCGGGCCCTCGGTCGGTTGGCAAAGCCCGGTGGTGCTCTCACTGCAGAACTGGTGGAGAGTGAGATACAATCAGCGCTGGAATGGCTGCAGTCCGAACGACAGGAAGGTCGGCGATTTGCTGCCGTGCTGGTCATCCGAGAGCTAGCGAAAGGCTCCCCCACACTACTCTATGGCTTTGTGTCTCAGATCTTCGAACTCATCTGGGTCGCCCTCCGAGACCCGAAAGTGCTCATTCGCGACACTGCCGCCCAGGCGGTGAGTGAGTGCTTCGAGATTATTGCTGCCAGAGACATGCAGGTTCGACAGCAGTGGTTTGCACGGATATACGATGAAGCGCTTGTGGGCTTGAGATCTAGTAATGTAGAGTGGATACATGGGTCGCTTTTGGTTCTCAAGGAGCTTCTCCTCAAGGGCGCTATGTTCATGAACGAGCATTATCGCAATGCATGTGAAATTGTTCTCCGACTCAAGGACCATCGAGACCCCAAAATTCGAACACAGGTTGTCCTGACGATTCCCATTCTCGCTTCTTATGCTCCCGTCGACTTTACCGAAATATACCTCCATAGATTCATGGTTTACCTCCAGGCTCAGCTCAAGAGGGACAAGGAGCGAAACGCTGCCTTCATAGCTATCGGCAACATCGCAAATGCGGTTGGCGTTGCTATGGCACAATACCTCGATGGCATCATTGTCTATATTCGAGAAGGACTAGCCTTGAAATCGTAAGTACAACCTTTCCCTCTGCGTCGTTCATGCTAACTTTTGAAAGCCGAAATCGAACCGCCATCGACGAGGCCCCGATGTTTGAATGTATAAGCATGTTGTCATTGGCAGTGGGTCAGGCACTTAGCAAATACATGGAGGCACTGCTTGATCCGATATTCGCATGTGGATTGAGCGAGTCTCTCACTCAGGCTCTTGTTGACATGGCTCATTACATACCACCTATTAAACCCACGATACAAGTCAAGCTGCTAGACATGCTCAGTCTGATCCTCGATGGGACGCCTTTCCGACCTCTAGGATGCCCCGAGAGCAGACTGCCTCCGATGCCGTCATTTGCCAAGGATTTCACATCTCAGGAACTACACACCGATGCAGAAATTGCATTGGCTTTACATACACTGGGTAGCTTTGATTTCTCAGGCCATATCTTGAATGAGTTTGTGCGCGACGTCGCTATCAACTATGTCGAGAATGATAATCCCGAGATCCGTAAGGCTGCAGCTCTTACTTGCTGTCAATTACTTGTTCATGATCCAATCATCAACCAAACAAGCAGCCATTCAATTCAGGTTGTTAGTGAAGTCATTGACAAGCTACTAACTGTGGGCGTTGGAGATGCGGACCCCGATATCCGGCGTACTGTCTTATGGTCCCTAGATCGCAAGTTTGACCGACACCTTGCACGGCCAGAGAATATTCGATGCTTATTTTTGGCAGTTAATGATGAAGTATTCGCTGTTAGGGAGGCTTCGATCTGTATCATAGGGCGTCTCTCGAGTGTTAATCCAGCCTATGTATTCCCGCCTCTGCGAAAGCTGCTTGTGAACCTTCTCACTGGGCTTGGCTTTGCTAGTACAGCACGGCAAAAAGAGGAAAGTGCACAGCTTATCAGCTTGTTTGTTTCGAATGCGACAAAGCTCATACGATCATATGTTGATCCCATGGTTACGACGCTGCTTCCAAAGGCAACTGATGCCAATCCAGGTGTTGCTTCCACCACACTGAAAGCTGTTGGGGAGCTTGCAAGCGTTGGGGGGAGTGATATGAAAACGTACTTGCCGCAGCTGATGCCAATCATCTTGGACTCGTTGCAGGACCTCTCTTCGCATGCGAAGAGAGAAGCGGCTCTGCGAACTCTGGGCCAGATCTCCAGCAATTCGGGCTACGTTATCGACCCCTATACTGATTACCCTCACCTTCTTGCCGTCCTCATCAACATCATCAAAACTGAGCAGACAGGATCCCTTCGCAAGGAGACGATCAAGGTCCTGGGTATTCTCGGCGCGTTGGACCCGTACAAGTACCAGCAAATCAGTGAGATTACGCCAGATGTTCACCATATCAACGAAGTGCAATCAGTGTCAGATGTTAGTCTCATCATGCAAGGCCTTGCACCTTCAAACGAAGAGTACTATCCGACTGTTGTAATCCATACTCTAATGCAGAACATCCTCCGCGAGAATTCTCTTGCCCAATACCACTCTGCAGTCATTGATGCAATCGTCACGATCTTCAAGACTCTTGGATTGAAGTGTGTCCCCTTTCTTGGTCAGATTATTCCTGGCTTCATCTCTGTCATCCGAGGTTCGCCTACCAGTAGGCTTGAATCTTATTTCAACCAGATGGCAATCCTCGTCAACATTGTGAAGCAGCACATCCGAGCCTTCCTCCCTGAGGTCATTGAGGTCGTACGAGAATTCTGGGATGTCTCATTCCAGGTCCAAGCGACTATCCTATCGCTTGTTGAAGCGGTGGCCAAGTCTCTAGAGGGCGAGTTCAAGAAATACCTTGCTAGTCTCATCCCCCCAATGCTCGACACCCTCGAGAAGGACACCTCACCGCGACGACAGCCTTCAGAACGTATTTTGCACACCTTTTTGATATTCGGCCCCGGTGGAGAGGAGTACATGCATCTAATTGTACCGTCTATTGTGCGCCTTTTCGACAAAGCCCAGAACCCGCAGAGCATCAGAAAGTCAGCCATTGACAGTCTCACTAAACTTTCGCGGCAAGTCAATGTTTCGGACTTTGCCTCCCTAATTGTTCATTCCTTGTCCCGAGTCGTTGCCGGCAGCGACCGAATGCTGAGACAAGCTGCCATGGACTGCATCTGTGCTCTGATATTCCAGCTCGGCCAAGACTTCAACCACTACATACACCTGTTGAACAAGGTCCTTAGGCATCACCAGGTTAACCACGTCAACTATCAGATACTAGTGACAAAGCTTCAGAAGGGAGACGCGCTTCCACAAGACCTCAATCCCGATGAAAGCTATGCGCAGTTGGCTGATGATGCAAATTATGCTGAGATTGGCCAGAAGAAAATGGTAGTCAACCAACAGCACCTAAAGAATGCCTGGGATGCATCTCAAAAGTCGACTCGAGAGGATTGGCAAGAGTGGATTCGGAGATTCAGTATTGAGCTCTTGAAGGAGTCCCCCTCACCGGCATTGCGTGCCTGCGCTAGTCTGGCAGGTATATATCAACCACTCTCAAGAGATCTGTTCAACGCTGCGTTTGTGTCATGCTGGACAGAGCTTTATGACCAGTACCAAGAAGAGCTGGTACGTTCAATTGAAAAGGCACTTACCTCGCCGAATATTCCGCCAGAGATCTTGCAAATTCTTCTTAACCTTGCCGAGTTCATGGAGCACGATGATAAAGCGCTACCAATCGACATCCGTACCCTGGGCAAATATGCAGCAAAGTGTCACGCTTTTGCAAAGGCGCTGCACTACAAAGAACTCGAGTTTGAGCAAGACCAGAATTCAGGAGCAGTCGAAGCCTTGATCACTATTAACAACCAACTCCAGCAATCCGATGCCGCTATTGGTATTCTCCGAAAAGCTCAGGCATATCGGGATGTCGAACTCAAGGAAACCTGGTTTGAGAAGCTCCAGCGCTGGGAAGAAGCTCTTGCAGCATATAAACGCCGTGAGAGGATCGACCCAGATTCTTTTGGCATTACTATGGGAAAGATGCGCTGTCTGCATGCCCTTGGAGAGTGGAGAGTGCTATCTGATCTGGCGCAGGAGAAATGGAACCAAGCGTCCCTCGAACATCGCAAATCCATTGCACCCCTAGCTGCGGCAGCTGCGTGGGGTCGAGGCCAATGGGAATTAATGGACTCCTACTTAGGTGTGATGAAAGAGCAATCTCCCGACCGGTCATTCTTTGGTGCCATCCTAGCAATTCATCGGAATCAATTCGACGAAGCGGGCATTTATATCGAGAAGGCACGAAACGGCCTCGATACCGAACTTTCAGCCCTTCTTGGAGAATCATATAACCGCGCATATAATGTTGTTGTCCGTGTACAGATGCTTGCCGAGCTGGAGGAGATCATAACTTATAAGCAGAACGTCGGTGATCCAGAGAGGCAAGATGCCATGCGCCAGACGTGGAACAGGCGACTGCTTGGCTGCCAGCAAAATGTGGAAGTGTGGCAACGTATGCTTAAGGTTCGAGCACTTGTCACCACGCCCCGAGAGAATCTAGATATGTGGATCAAATTTGCCAACCTGTGCCGCAAATCTAACCGGATGGGTCTTGCGGAACGATCTCTCGCGTCACTGGAAACTGTTCTTTCTGATGGTAGCGGCGGCAGTAGGACCATCTCGCCTCCGGAGGTCACTTATGCTCGTTTGAAATTCAGCTGGGCGACTGGTCGTCAACGTGAGGCCCTGGGAATGCTTAGGGAGTTCACCGGCAATCTTACCGAAGACTTTACGCGCTTCAATGCTCTTGTAGCCTCACAAGTTGACCATAACGGTATAAACGGCGTAAATGGCATTACAGAAGGAAACCACACTGATATCATGGGCTTGAGGGAGCGCGTTGGTGACGTCAGCAAATTCAGGAGGCTCCTGGCAAAAAGCTATCTTAGACTTGGGGAGTGGCAGACGACCTTGCAGCGAGGCGATTGGCGCCCAGACCATGTTCGCGAAGTTCTTAATGCCTATTCGGCTGCCACCAGGTACAACCGCGACTCGTACAAAGCCTGGCACTCATGGGCGTTGGCAAACTTTGAAGTCGTCACGACGATTGCTAGCCAGGCGAACAGAGAGGGCGGAAACATGTCCCTGGTCCCTGGTCATATTGTTACGGAACATGTTATCCCTGCTATCCGTGGCTTCCTTCGGTCTATTTCGCTGTCATCAACTTCTTCTCTGCAGGACACGTTACGGCTGCTTACCCTCTGGTTCAACCATGGTGGTGACCAGGAAGTGAACACCGTTGTCACGGAAGGGTTCACAGCAGTGAACATTGACACATGGCTCGCCGTTACGCCTCAACTCATTGCCCGTATTAATCAGCCCAACTTCAGGGTCCGGAGCTCTGTTCATCGCCTGCTAGCCGAAGTCGGCAAGACACATCCTCAAGCACTTGTGTATCCGCTAACAGTTGCCATGAAATCAAACGTTGCTCGACGATCACAATCCGCAAGCAACATTATGGACAGTATGCGGCAGCATAGTGCGAAATTGGTCGAGCAAGCCGACCTTGTAAGTCACGAACTAATCCGAGTTGCTGTCCTATGGCATGAGCTCTGGCACGAAGGGCTAGAAGAAGCTTCGCGACTTTACTTTGGTGACCATGATGTGGATGGAATGTTCTCAACTCTTGCGCCACTCCATGAGATGCTTGATAAGGGGGCTGAGACATTGCGTGAGGTATCATTTGCTCAGGCATTCGGACGTGACCTCGCTGAGGCGAAGCATTATTGCCTCTTGTATCGGGAGACGGAGGAAATTGGCGACCTGAACCAAGCCTGGGATCTGTATTACACGGTCTTCCGCAAGATCAGTCGACAGCTCCCGCAGCTTTCCACCCTCGACCTGAAATACGTATCGCCCAAGCTTAAGGACTGCTCGGGTCTCGATCTGGCTGTCCCTGGTACTTACCAGAGTGGCAGGCCTATTATCTGCATTGTCAGCTTCGATCCTATCCTGCATGTCCTTCAGACAAAGAAGCGGCCTCGCAGGATGACCTTGAAGGGTAATGATGGTAACTCGTACATGTATGCTCTGAAGGGTCACGAAGATATTCGACAAGACGAGAGAGTCATGCAGTTGTTTGGCCTGGTCAACACTCTTCTTGACAACGATAGTGAGAGTTTCAAACGACATCTGTCTGTGCAGCGGTTCCCAGCCATTCCACTCTCGCAAAACTCTGGCATCATCGGATGGGTCACCAACAGTGACACTTTGCACGCATTGATTAAAGAGTACCGAGAGACGCGCCGGATTCTCTTGAACATTGAACATAGGATTATGCTGCAAATGGCGCCAGACTATGACAATTTGACGCTGATGCAAAAGGTCGAGGTCTTTGGTTATGCCATGGACAACACGACCGGAAAGGATCTGTATCGTGTTCTGTGGTTGAAGAGTCAGAGTTCCGAGGCCTGGCTCGAGCGACGAACCAACTACACCCGGTCTCTTGGAGTCATGTCCATGGTCGGTTACATCCTTGGTCTGGGTGACCGTCATCCATCTAACCTACTCCTTGACCGGGTTACCGGGAAAGTGGTTCATATCGATTTTGGCGATTGCTTCGAGGTTGCAATGCATCGGGAGAAATATCCGGAACGGGTGCCTTTCCGTCTGACTCGAATGTTGACATTTGCTATGGAAGTCAGCAATATCGAAGGAAGCTACCGAATCACCTGTGAAGCGGTAATGCGGGTGATCCGCGAGAATAAGGACTCACTGATGGCTGTTCTGGAAGCGGTAAGCATATTCTTTGGTATTGTTTGACTATACCTGACTAACTTGGACAGTTCATTCACGATCCGTTGATCAACTGGCGTCTTGGAATCCGCGAATCTCCCGACCGGATACCGTTCGACGCAGAACGACGCCAATCGATCATTTCCAACGTCAACATTGAACACGGCGTTCAACCCAGCGCCTTTTCGCGTCATCGTCGGCCGTCAATCCTTGAAGGGGGCATCTTAGATGCTCAGGAGGGCGTTCCCAACGAAGCCCGCGAGGCACAGAACGCAAGGGCGCTTCAGGTACTTGGACGAGTTCGGGAGAAGTTGACAGGGCGCGACTTCAAGCCCACCGAAGAGCTCAATGTAAGCGACCAGGTCGATAAGCTTCTTGCGCAGGCGACCAGCGTTGAGAACATATGTCAGCACTGGATTGGATGGTGCAGTTTCTGGTGATTCTTTTTGTTTCTTTGTGGATATTTCGTGTTCAGGGACTTAGTTATGATGGCGTGATCTGCGATGATGATTCTGCATGGGATGTTTCGGCTGTGGCATAATTCTTTGCTTCATGCCTTCTAGCTTGACAGGAGGTAGTCTTATGACTATTGTGATTTGTTTAGATATGACATTTACTACATACCAACTTTGACCCTTGTCTCTCTTTGAAGTTGCACGTGCTTCGGCACATACAAACTGACTATCAATCAGACCAACAAATTTATGTTAGGTGAGCATTACTTTGAAAGGCTGCTTGTAATAAGTGTACAGCATAGGTAATCCGTCTAATTGACTACCAACAATGTATTTGTTCTCACGTTTTCACGCCAATAGCTCGATAACTTGACGGCGAGTCCTGTGCCGAGGTCACGGGCAGGATTTCGACAACTCCTCATTGTCGCCTCTTGTCTTGCTTTGTTGTTAGTTTCTCAGAGTACATCTACCTCTATCGATACTACGCCGCAACTGCTTTTATCCTCAAACCTTTCACCCGTCCAGACACAGCATCATGGCTCCTTCGCAGCCTGATTCTGGAGCGAACCCGGTCCTTCGCAACGCCCTCCGCGTTTCCCTGAGCGCCAAAGAATACAAGGCCCTCCACGACTACGCGATCCAGCGCTCACCATCTGCTCAAAACAAATTACCGTCTCCAGCTCGATTTGAAGCCATAACACGTTCGAAAAACAAATACAATGAAGCTGCCGTGCGAGCGTCGTTGCGCGTGTTCCTCACCTCGGGAGCTCTCTTGAAGCTTGCCGACGTAATTATCGGTCGCATACAGAAAGATTCGTCAAAGTAAGGGATCTCTCTTTTGGGTAATCATGTTGTAGAGGAAAAAATGTTAACATGCGCTGATAGGAAGAAACGCCGTACATCTCTCCTCCACTCTCCAAACTTCCGTCTCTCCCTCTCCCTGTCGTTAATGGTCCTCTTGCACCGACTCCTTCATCGCTTCTTCGCCCGACTACGATCGAACTTACGAACGGACGAAGCACAGCCCTTCCGTGAGCGGAATCCACGCATTTCGAAAGCCCTCACGTCGCGATATGCCCCCGCTGTCGGAGCAAGTCTGGCGGGATTCGCGCTGGGAATATGCACACAGAACCAGCTTCGGATGACGTTAGCGATTTACGTCGCCACACGAGGCTTGGAGTCGGTATATAATGTGATGGACGAAAAGGGATGGCTTGAGAATCGGCCATGGTGGTTCGGTAGCTGGCTGTTGATGCCCGCGTCGTGTGCACAACTGTTCCATGCTTTTGTGTTTGATCGAGAGACTACGCCTAAGGTTGGTACTACGCATCTTGGATAAGGAATTTTGCTAATTGTGCAGTGGCTGGCAAATGTGATTCTGAAATACTCACCGAGTTATATTCATGATCGTCCGGATACTTTGCCTGGGGAGTATCCCTGGCCAGGGAAGGACGAGATTGTCGACTCATTGGCAACGATTGCCAATCTTCGCTGGCCGTACGTATGCTCCCACAATGAATGAAGACATGGCTAACGATTTAGGACGTTTATCTCGCCCATACTCCATCCAGCGAGTGGGAATGGTTTACCGGCCGGACTCGACGCTATCTCACCTATAACTGGACCGGCTCACCCATCAATCCCGAATCTGTCGTGCGCTCTACTACATCCTAGCAGTCCAAGCTGTGGCACGGCCTTTACGCATAGCCTTCTCCTCTCCGTATCTGCTCTGGCTCGTCTTTTCACAATGGTTACTTTGGCGCGGTCGGCGCTAAACCTAAAAGCGTGGCTAACTCACCCAATTTCAACGGTAAATGTTCTCTCTAAACAAGTAATTACCCAGACAGCGGTGCTCTCAGCAGCGATTGGGTCAACCTGGGGAAGTCTGTGCCTGTGGAACGCAGTTCTCCCGCGGTCGGTATTGCCGACACAGCGATTCTACCTCAGCGGAGCACTCGCCGGGGTGCCATTTGCATTTCTTGGGAGCAACAGCCGGAATGTGTTTTTATACTTTTTCCGAGCGGCGGTGGACTCGGCGTGGAAGGCGGGGGTGAAGCGGGGACTGTGGAAGGCGTGGAGAGGCGGAGAACTTGGGCTCTTTGTTCTCGCCTGGGCTGTTTTAGGGAGTTCTCTCGAGTGCCGACCAAATTCTGTACAGGGACCAGCAGCGAGAAAACTTCTGGCCTGGTTGAGGGGAGATGGATTTATGGATCCGATTGAACGGCGACGGCGACGAGTTGCTTCTGATGTCCAGTAGTGATTACTTACTTTTTCAGTCCTGAATGGCAATTTTCCCCGCATTCGTCGGGATTCATTTCTCCTTCGGACATCAATTGAACTGGAACCTAAGGAAGCCCTTTTCCGTCTCCGCAGATTTCGGACTTTCTCCAACTTCGACTGCTTTGCTTCTGCGGAGATCAGACCGACTTTTGAGCTCTTTCGCGCTTAAATTGGTTGTTGTCGCCTGTTCCTTTCATCCCCATCCTTCTTTCCTCAATTGCTCTTCTATTCCTCTTGGTCCTCTCATACCTTTCTCATCAATACTACCCCATCCCTACTTACCTCCTCACAATGGCAGCTCAACGCCTAAAGATCGGTTGCGCAGGCCTCGGCCGCATGGGCAAGCGCCACGCCCTCAACTTCCTCCAACGCACTCCCCGTGCCGAGCTCGTCGCCGCCAGTACCCCCGATGACACTGAAATCGAATGGGCCAAGGTCCATCTTGTTCCCTACGGAGTAACAATCTACAAGGACTACGACGAGATGCTGAAGCACGAGGGACTACAAGCTGTCGTCGTGGCCTCTGCAACAATTGTCCACGCCGAACAAGCCATCAAGGGTATTGTAGCTGAGAAGCACGTTCTCTGTGAAAAGCCATTGTCAACAAGCGTCGAGATTGTATGTCCCAAACCCACCTCCATCTCTCAAAACAGATGAGGATAAGTAGGATGAAGGCTAATGACCACATACAGTCCCAAACCGTTCTCGACGCCGCAAAAACAAAGCCCCATCTCAAAGTCATGTGTGGTTTCTCTCGCCGCTTCGACGCCAGCTACCGGGATGCCTTCGTCAAAATGTCCTCAGGCGCCCTTGGAAAGCCCTCCGTTATCCGCAGCCAAACTTGCGATAAGCTCGACCCGACAGGCTTCTTCGTCGCCTACGCTGAATTCTCCGGTGGTATCTTCGTCGACTGCTCTATCCACGACATCGACCTAACATTATGGTTTTTCGGTCAAGAATCAAAAGTCCGCTCCGTCTCTGCGGTGGGAATCACAGCTGTGGAACCAGACCTCCGTAAACACAATGACCGCGACAACGCCGTTGGCCTTGTTGAATTCTACGACGGAAAGATGGCCTACTTCTATGCCTCCCGCATGATGGCTGCCGGCCAGGAAGATTCCTCGGAATTCATCGGCACAAAGGGAAAGGTCACTGTGAACACGCAGCCACAGTTGAATTTGGTACAAACGTATGATGCGGAGGGTATCAAGAAAGATATCCCGCAGAACTACTATGACCGCTTCGAATATGCGTTTGTGACGGAAGCGAATGAGTTCACGGCGTCTTGCTTGGAGGATACGCCTGTGCCATTGAAGCTTGATGGAGCCGTTCAGGCTGTGACGATCGGGGCGGCGTTGCAGGAGGCGCTGATTGGCGGGGAGAAGATCTTCTTCGATGAGGATGGGAAGCGCGTGGCAAAGGGGAAACTATAGATGGTTAGTTGGATTGGGTTAGGTTTGCTTCTGGTATAATGTTTTACGGTTATGGAATGGGGTATAGACTACCGCACTTGCTCCTATAGATTCTTATTCCGGGTTGGATATAGATCGTGAATGATATAATGACGTTTCCATCTCATACTGTCTAGTGGAGACTCCGTAGTGATCTACTTTTCACGACGGAAACCTTGGCTTCTTCGAATATGAGTAATCTCTCTGCCGACCACCCCTGTCAGGGCAGCCCTCGTTCTTTCCTTAAGATTGTGCCCCCATGTCATGGAAGGTGCGTGCTGGGTCGCAGCTTCCCTCTTCGAGATATCTTGGATCATGAAACAGGAAGGCGCGGCCGGGGGTAGGCAGGAGCCTTAGATACTCCTTTCCTATAGAAGTATATACTTCTCTATCCTGATTTATTGCGCGTGTGAACCTTGAAGACTTTCAGCAGTAGAAACCTTCAAACAGTCCCTTTACTCTACTCTCGTTCAGCAATAAGTCGATACAGATTACAGTATGTAACATACCATATTCGTATCTTAAGTAACAGGCACGTCACGGCTAACAAGAGCTAGGTAGTAGCCTAGGTTATCCAGTCTGTAAACGCAAGTATGTGGTCGTTAATGTCTATTCAGATACTAGATAGGATATACCTGGTACCGATGTTGACGGTCTAAGATGAAAAGAGATTGCAATATAAGATAGATGAAGATAAGTGATATCATATTCAATAAAAGAAGACTAGTTTATCGTAACTCATAAGTAATATAAAAAGAACATCAGATACAAGAGTTGGGCCCAAACCCATGTTAAAAAAGCTCTACCACTTGAGTACCTTCGTTGGGAAGAACTCATCAATCAACTCCATGTAATAAGGCTTCAGCTCCTCCACACTCGGCACCTCATCGCTCTTACTGTAAAGGTCATACGGGTTGAACGCCTTCACAGCCTTAAGCATTGCCTCGTCCTTCTCGTTCATCAAGTGCTGGTACGCACCGGCGTTGTGCCAGGGGTAGAAGCTGTGGTAGCGGATCATAGCGAGTGCCTCGTCGGGGAGTGTTGACTGCTCCTTAGCAACGTGGTACAGGTACTCGTCGTGGCCCCAGGAGAGCATGACGTTGTCGAGACCGCAGCCGGGTGTGTAGATTCCATTAGGAGTAGAGTAGATGGAGTTTTCGAAATCCTCATTATCCTTGAACGACTCGGCGCCGTAGATAATGCGGTCGTCGAAGGCACAGCCAACAGGGAATGTATCGCCGACAACATCCCACTGCCCGCGGGCATCGAAGAAGAAGAGCAGCTTACCCAAGTCGTGAATCAACCCGGTCAGTTGCATCCAGCGGGGCTTGCCATCGCGGCGGATCGCCTCGGCGGATTGCAGGAGATGCTCGATTTGAGAGAGCGAGGTGTCGGGGTCTGACTCGTCGATCAGCGTGTTGAGCTTGATCATGGCGTCCCAGACGCTCATCTCGGCGCGGGTTTTGGAGTGGAAGTCATTCCGGGCCTTGAGGTTGTAGGCAACTGTCTGCTTGGTGTGTTGTTCCTTGTAGAAGTTCTTGACGCGGTCGCAGGCGTCCTCGTATTGGCGAAACTGGGTCTTGTCCTTGTTCTGGTCGAACTCGGAGGCTTCGTATAGGTCTTTCTCTTCCTGGGCTTTGGCCTTGAGGTTTTGCTTGAGGACGTTGACGTTGTCGATAGCGTCGGAGAGCTCCTCGAGGGCGGCGCCTGTGGTGTCTGCGTGAGGGCTCATTTTGGTTTTGGTTTTGTCTTTTATTATATATTCAAGATTTGAGTTTTGAGGATCAATCAGGATGAAGATGATTCAAAGACACTCTGCAGAACAAGATATATAATAACCCCATTGTGGCAAGGCGAAAAAGAGATTCCGATGATGTAGGCGATGGAAGCAGAGATGCGGATTCTGGAATCCGTTGTAGAACTTCAGGATTCTGGTTTCCGATATACATAGCTTGCATTATCTGCATAAAACCAAGCATGACTAATTATGCAGGGCTATTGGTCGGAACGACTCCGGTTGATGGAATAAACTGCTTCAATATCCGGGGGAATTGGCCCCGATGCCCCTCTTGTTTGCACCCTCGGGTTAATGGTCCCGGGGTATATCTCGGGGCCTTCCTGCTGTCTTCTTCTTCTTATCTTTCTTTTTCTTCCTCATATTCTCAATTCTACAATCCCAAACAAAATGGCCCTCTCCGATACCCGCTTGAAGCTCAACACCGGCGCTGAGATCCCCGCGCTCGGCCTTGGTATGTACCCCTCCCCCACATGACCCCTCTATACTCTACCCTACTCTATACAACGAATTCGCAATCCTAACAACAACCCAGGAACATGGCAATCCGCCCCCGGCGAAGTCTCCAAAGCCGTCTACCACGCCCTCAAATCCGGCTACCGCCACATCGACGCGGCCCAATGCTACGGCAACGAAACCGAAGTCGGGCAGGGCATCACACAAGCCCTCGCGGAAGGCCTAGTCCAGCGCTCCGAAATCTTCGTGACGACAAAAGTCTGGTGCACATACCACACACGCATTGAAGAAGCCCTCACCAAGTCCCTCGCAAACCTGGGCCTCGACTACATCGATCTCTACCTCATGCACTGGCCACTAGCCATGAACCCCGCGGGCAACCACGAGCTCTTCCCGAAACTCGCTGACGGATCGCGCGATCTCCTCCGGGACCACTCACATGTTACGACGTGGAAGTCGCTTGAGAAGTTGATTGCGGACCATCCGGAGAAGGTGAAGGCGATTGGCGTGTCGAATTATAGCAAGCTTTATTTGGAGGAGTTGTTGCCGCAGGTTAAGGTTGTTCCGGCTGTCAATCAGATTGAGAACCATCCGGCGCTGCCGCAGCAGGAGATTGTGGATGTTTGTCGGGCGAATGGGATTCTTATTACGGCTTATTCGCCGCTGGGCAGTACGGGAAGTCCGTTGTTCAGTGCGCCGGCTATTGTCGAGGTTGCGAAGCGAAGGGGCGTTAGTGAGGCGAGTGTGTTGTTGAGTTGGCATTGTATGTTCCTTCCCCTCCTTTTTCCTCTCTTACCTTCTTTCTCTGCCAGATCATTCCTCTGTCATTATGGGTACTAATCATGATGTTGTTGTAGTGGCCCGCGGTGCTTCAGTCCTCGCCAAATCCGTCACACCTTCGCGCATTGAAGCGAACATGAACCTCGTCAAGCTCGATGTGGAGGATGTCGAGCTGATCGCCAAGTACTCGGCTGAGTTAGGCGCGACGACTGGGTTCCAGCGTTATGTGTACCCGCCATTTGGTGTGAACTTTGGATTCCCGGATAAGCAATGACTATCTCATCCATCTAGACTGTAGAAGGTCTACTCCGTACGTCGGCGGGGTTAGGTGCATATAGTATACATAGATTGTACATAGAAAGAAAGTCACAAAGAAAGAAAAGCTCGCATTGTTACGACTAAGATCACTATGTTCTGTACACGTACATTCGAGAGTATCCATCGTCTTCACCTAAATGATAGGATCACATAGCGTAGCATAACTACCCAGACTTCTTTCAGCCGATATCAACTCAACTACAACCATTCCTAGTCCTCCACCTGGTAGAGAGGAGCTGATAGAGGGGAAAGAAAGAGGCAAAGCAAAGACGCTAATACCCAAACCCAACCCACTCCCTCTCAAGCACAATCTCAACCTCCACCTTCTCCTGCACTTCGTCGCCGACAATCTGAACTTTGCCCTTCAAATTCGAGCTGTAGAACTCGCGGAAGCACAGCTCTGTCACTGCATGAGGCAGACTCAGCACATCGACAACAGCAGCTTCCTCCTTGGCTTTTTTTCTCGCCTGTGCGTCGGCTTTCTCCTTTTTCTTCTCCTTTTTCTTCTCCTTTTGAGCCTTCTTGGCTTTTCTTGCGCGCTCTTTCTTACTGGCGGATGCGCTTATTTTTCCTCCGGAAGTTCCAGGAGGAGGAGTAGAAAGATTGGCATTTCCAGGGCTGACCTTGGTATTGGCGTTGGGGCTGGCATTGGAACTGATATCGGTCTTGCCATCGACATCAACATCAGCCTTATCTCCAGCAGAATCTTGTCCGGATTTCGCAGAAAGCACGTAAAGAGCATAATTCCGCAACGCGGTGTTCCGCCTCGCTTCCCTCTCCACGATGATAGACTTCGCAAGAGAGGCTGTCAACATGCCGTGGTTCGCGAGCATCGTGAACATAAGCTGGAGCTCGGTGTAAGGTACAGTGAGCAGGATTGCAGAGGTGATGTTGATTTCGGGAAGTGGAAGAGGACCGCCGCTAGAGGTGCTGTTTTTGTTCGGGCTTGCAGTCGAGGGTGCGGCTGGGCCTGGAACCGAGCCTGGACTCGGGACGGATTGGTGGATAGGCTTTGCTTCATCCACGCCGTGCTTGGTACCTTCCTCGTTGGACTGGGGCTGGTCATCTTCGGAGCTAGGGCTTGGGCCGGCAAACGAGCCGAATTTCACCTCCGCAAGGCGCGGGTTGTTCGCAACAGCTGCTGAATCAATAGCTGTAGATGCTTCATTTGTGTCATGTGCTTTATTACCCTTCTCCTTGGGCTTTCCGGACGAGACGGTAGCTGTACTTATAGCTGTGGTCGGGGTTGGGACTGGTGCTGGAGGAGGATACATATAGTCTGGAACACGATCGGGCACCGTACTCGAGCGCGCGGAGCAATCCAACTTAAAGTCTAGCGTGACATAGTCGACGACGAAACTCAGCGCTGCGGAGACGAGACGACGGGACCAGTCTGATTGGAGCTCGTGAATTGGGTAAGGATGACCTGGGCCGCCACGGTCTGCGATTGTATTTGCAAAGCCGGCCGGAAATGGGTCTCTGGATGCCTCGGTGGGGTTGGGGTCAGGAGCCGTGGTAGCTGTGGCTGTTTCGGCGACGGTGTTGGTGTTGGTGTCGGTATTGGCATTGGCCCGGGTGGAATCATCTTGTCCCGGGGCTTCCTGTCTAGGAGAGGTTCGAGGGTCACCAGTAGCTCTCGCACCCCGGCTCAGCTGAGATTCGTGCGGGGGCCTAGGCAAGATGACAGCGAACTTGTACGTGCATAGCCCAAAGTAGAGCACATGCTCGACAGTCTCCCAGCTCAACAGATCAATAGCCATTCCAAATCCAGTATCAACAATTTTTACCAAGTAAAAAAAGGCTCCACAGGCCCCATATCCCAACGCCATATCAAGCATCGCGGACTGAAGTGAGAACGGATACTCAGGCTCATAGCCAGGGGTAGGAAACGGGTCATAGCCCAATCCCTCGAGCGTAATAGGCTTTAGAGTCGCGAGGGTTAACAACGGACGGCCGTAGAGGTAATGCACGACCTGCTCCCAAGGCTTGACCATGACGAAATTCTCGCAAGCGACAGCGACGATATCAAAGTTGTAAACTGGGCTCCGAAGCAGCGAGGAGACAAGAGGACTGCGTGCCAAAACACATTTGTGTGCTGTTATGACGATAGGCCAGAACTGCTCTTTGGCGGAGTGTAGTGTTAGTCGGATGTCGCTCATGTGTCCGCATTCCATCATCTCGATGAGGTTCTTGGAGAGCTCGAGGCTTGCCTGTAGGGCGAGAGTTTCTGCGTCTTCGGCACCACCCATGACGACTGGCTCGATGCTTCTGAGAGGGGTTGGTGAGGCGGGAGTGACCATGAGTGTGACGCCGGATGGTTTGGAGGGGGTTGTCACGGAGCCTGAGGTGGATGAAGAGGTTGATTGAGAGACGGTTGCCGGGGCGGCGGGCTCTGCAGCCTCCTCTGCAACCTCCTCAGGTTTAGTTTCCGGTTCAGGTGCAATGCTGAGGGTATGCGAGGAAGATTGAGACAGATTGTCCTGTGTTACTAGCCGTTCGTCGAGGCAATAGCAACAATCACCCGCGTGGTGAGTGCAGCAGCAGGAGTACCGAGGGGGACAACCACAATCAATGACAGGTTTGTGCATGCAGCACGAGGTGTTGAATTGACACAGCAGACGGCCGTGGACACGACACAAAACGTTCGGGTCGATGTCGTCGGGGTCCTCGTCCTGACCGTCAACAGTGTGAGACTCAGCCGGCGAAGAACGTCTTTCACAATTCTCTTCGATCTCAGGCTCAGGGTCCTTGACCTGTTCTTCTTCCACTTCCACCGCTTCCTCCTTTCCATCCTCCTCGTGGATCTTTCCAGAACACTGGCTTTCTTTCTGAATCTCTTCCTTACTCGGTTCCTCGACCTGAACCTCAACCTGATCTTTCACTCTCGACAAGCCATCCCCGTGAACAACAAATACATTAGACAACTGAGGACGCTTAGCTTCGACTTCACCTCCACCACTCTGAGCATCCTCTACATCTTTCTTTTCCGCCTTATCCTTATTTCCTTGCTGCCTACCCCGCGGCCCGTCTCCCTGTGACCCTATCAAAGCATCAACGAACGAGTCCAAGCTCTCCGCAGAAGACATACTCTCAACTAGGTCCGGACCAGACTCGGAGTGAGATCTCATACGCTTCGGACTTTCCCAGGGGAATTCTTCGAGGCTGGGATGAGGGCGAGGATTATCGAAGAAAAGGTCGAAGGTTCGCGTGACTGAGGGAAGCTCCGACGCGCAAAAAGAGTTGCGACGGACCATGATGCTTGGGGTGTTTTTTTTTTTTTTTTTTTTGTGGGAATTGTGTTGTGTTATGGGCAATTCTTGTCTTTTGCCAGGCAAGATGAGATGAGGTTGCTTGCTTTACTGTGGTTGGTAAAGCAAAGCGATGGAAAGCCTCACGTTGAGTGGTGTGGTGTTGGATTGTGGTTCTGAGATGGGATGGGAAAAGATGGGATGGGAAGAGAAGGAAAAGACTGGAAGAGTGAGAGAGGGAAGATTCTTTTGTCTTCTTCATGTCGCTGTTGTGACATCGCCACGGCGATGAGGTGTGTTCCAAGCTGACTACGACTTTTCTTCACTTCCAGATAGAACTTTTCTTTGATGGGGGTGAGAAGGAGATCTTTTGATTTACTGTACCTAGCTTTCTTGTGAAATACATTACACAGGTTTAAGGCTACTTTCTTTCTAGTATCTTATAACTATAGCTAAGTTTTAAGTGAAGCTTTGTCTATCCTTGTATAGGGCTTCTGTTACACGTGACTTGATACCCGTGAATCAGAACAACAGCCTTAAGTTAAAAGAGAATACTCCACACATTAAATACAATTACAAGTCCACGACTTAAGTAAATTAGTCTATTATTGACTAGAAATTAGATAAGACCACCGCTAAAATCACAATGGTATCTATCATAACAGACCAGGTATCTTACAAAAAAAGAAAGAAAAAAGGAAAAACATGCTAAGGATCGGAGACAACAAACTTGTCATAAGTAATCAAAACATTCCCCCGTCCATGGGGACTTGAGGAGGCGGGTAAGCGGGGGGCGGCGGAGCAGACGACATAGTCGGCCGAAGCCTCGCATTCATTTCACCTCCCTCGCTCGAGATCTTGCGCAGCCGATTTCGAGGTCGAAATCGCTTTTCGCCCTCGTCAGAGAAGGTGCTTTGCTCGGGGCCAGCTTCGCGATCGGGGAAAGGCATGGGTTGAGCATCGTGCTTGTCGGCTTTGAAGGCGCCTAAGATGGTTTGGGTGGTTGTTTGGCGACGTCGTCGCGGGTTCATTGGTGGCAGAGGGGGTGTTTCCATGCCGTTATATAGGCTTGCGCCTGGAGGGAGGCCGACGGTTGGCACATTGGACGTGCAAGAGATGAAGGTGGGTTCCGAGATTTGGGTCTTGTTTATCATGCGCTTATTGAGGTTATTATGTCCTGGGGCTCGCTGGGGCAATGCTTGTTGTCCCTGCTGCGGGATAGGCGAAGGCGTTGCTGAGGCATCATTGTGCAACGGCGGGGTTGCATTGGCCGAGAAAGGTGGCGCGGCAGGCGATGGTCGAGGAGCCCCGATCACCGGGGAATTGGCCGCGGGCACAAGAAAAGACCGGTCGTGGATGCTCGGCGTTGCAGATCGGCTGTCCGGACGATATAGTCCAGATGCAGAAGATGGGGACCTGTCGTAAGGGCGCTCGTAGGCCTCCACAGAAGGACGAGCGGATGATGCGACAGAAGCTCCATCCCGCCGCCCATGGGACATGAAACTATCGTCAGAGGCGGTATCGGTCTCCTCTAGTGTTCCGAGATCGTCTCGGTCACGACGACTGCGGCTCTTGGAGCGACCGGACGCATCTGAGCTAGACCGATCTCTGCGAGAACGGAAGCTTGAGTGAGGCGATGCAGCTCGGCTGCGGCTTGATTCGCGAGACTCATCCTGACTGCGACGTCCAAAGCTCGTAATCCTGGACCGAATCGTTCGTTCTGCTATCTGAGGAGAGCTCGAGTTGCCATGTTTCCCGATCTGAGGGAACGGCATTCTCTCCTCTTCGCCCCAGGGGTCATCCGAAACCAAAGCTGGGGTAGAAGCATTCCCGAAGCCAAGGCCCTTTATGCCGCGAGCATCGGGCCGATTGAAGAGATGGTGCTTTCCGGATTTATTCTTGAGCATGGCAAATGCATTTCCAGCTCTGGGCTGCCCAAAATCAGGGGTCTGACGGCCAGAAACAGGGCTTGCTGCCCGACTTTCATCGGCGACATCTCTGAGCTTTTCCTGCACTCTGCGTCGGCGCTCTGCTAACTCGTTCGCAAACTCTTCACGCTCTTTCTGCGTTTCCGTGCTGCCTTCACGTCGGTGTCGGGGTATAAACTCATCCTGCCAGACTGGGATGGGAGGCGGGGCGTGCATGGGAGGACGAGAAGCCAGCTCAGAACGTATATCAAGATGTTGGTCAACTGATTCGGATTCTGCGGCACGTGGGAATTTGGGTGACGGTGGCTGGAAGATGGAAGACTTGTCACTATCTTGTCGAAGATGTGTACGCACAAGGCCACTGAGGCCCAGACCAGCGGGGAGCGTCGGCGAATCTGGTTTCTCGGGAATGTTAGATTCCGGGGTATGTTCCGTGTGCTCCGCGATAGGCTTCAGATCTTTCAAGTCCGAGTACCGGACTTCAGGAAGAGGACTCGTGTTTTCACCAGTGGGGGTGGATGGCTTTGATGGTGTCCTGGAGCGAAATGCAGGGTGGTCATTGTGGAAGGAGTAATCCGTGTCCCGTCCGTGCCCCTCATCGTCGGTCTCACTTGGGCTTGAGTTGTCAAAAAAAGTGCCAATGTGACCAGGCTTAGCAGGGGAGGCGCTAACGCTGGTGCCATTTGTACCAGGGCGATGTGCCTCGCTGTAATGAGAGGATGCGGCTGACCCTGATCGCGAGCGGTGGCTTGCATTGGAGGGACCACGTGAGCGCGTCCTGACATCTTGGGTAGGCGCAGGCGCCGGCGATTGCTGCCGAAGAGGCGGTGTATTTCTCCCTTGGAACATCTGCAGCTGACGGCGGGAGAATTGATTCTCATCGTAAGAACTTGAAGGCTTGTTGAACATGCCCATGGCGGTGGCCTTTCCGCGATCCTCTGGTTGCAAAGCAGCCATCAAAGTCACGCCCTCCTCCTTCTCACTAACTGGAGGGCTGAGAGGGGGCGACCCGTAACCGGGAGGTTTGAGGTCAGATTCAATTGGTGGATTCAATGATGTAGCGGACGATGGAGGACTAGTTGGTCGGGATGGAGCGGGAGATGGCTCGGCGATGGCAAGTTTTTGTAGCCTGTCGCGCAGATTTGTGGCACTTCGAGAGTAACCCCGGGTGAGGGGAGCCATTTCGGGTGTACCTGAGCGTTGACGATTCAGACTCTCTAGTCGATGCAAAGTTGATGCTTGTTGACTGTGGACAGTGTGCTCCAGCGCCTGGCCATAGAGTCGCCGGGTTCTAACGGAGCCTCGCTCCGCAGCCATCCCAGGGCCCGCTGATTTCGGGACAAAGGGCTCGATGGGGCTGCCAAACTGCTGGGCAGGAGATGTTGCAAATGACTGCTCATCCACAGAAGTCGCTGCAGTTGATATACGGGCGTTGGGGGTAGGACCAGATGCAGTCGAAGAGTAGGTCGTTCGGTCGGTAGACGACACACGAGAGATTTCATCTTCAGATTCATGAGTAAAGTAGGTTTGTTCTCCTCTTTCTTCCCCTTCCCTAGGTTTCTCACGTCGGAAGACCGTATCGCCAACGTCGTGTTCGTAAACCGCACGACCGCCAGCGCGGCCAGTCGCGGCGCCACCGGCGATCTTATACACTTTCTGCCGTCCACCGAACAGATTATTGCTCTCCACGCGGCGAGCTCTGCTCATTATGCTACCTTGTGGTTCGTCCTCGCCGGTATAACCATCACTTCCCGAGGCAAAGGAGCCTCGTCCAACGTTAAAGGACGGCCGACTGCAGACGGACGCTTCGTCAATGTCCGAAAGAAGGCTCGGGTTGTGGCCGAAAAGGTTTAATCGAGAGGCACGCCTGGGAAATAATACGCTGTCATCGCTGGCTTTTCCAATAAGTGATTCGGGGTCGTCTTGTTCTCGCAACATGCTGAACCGGGCGGACAGCTTTGGCATGAGCAAGCTGGTGCGGAAGTCATCTGTCGAGGGCAAGGCAGAAGAAAGGTCGAGTTCGGGTTCGGGCTGTTCAGGTTCCTTTTTGCCCTTTTTCAGCATTGAGCCGAAAGAAGTTTGCGAAGGGCTTTCCACGGCAACCGCATCCTCCTTGACCTTCTCCTTCTCCTTCTTTGCCTCTTTTCTCGACTTTCGGAAGCGATTCATTGTGTGGAATGGCACCTTTTCCACCAGGGAAGACGGTTATCGTATGAGAAAAATAAAACAGGTATCGACACTCAAACCAGTCTTACAAATCAGAATCAATAGCCCAGGCAGTAGTATCGACAAGGCATACGGGCGACCTACTGAGTGAGGATCGGAAGATAGGAGACGAGCGCAGTCGCAGTGGAGGATGAAACTAGCAATATTTGGCTAGATAAAAGGGAGACGACGCTCAAGAAAGGGTACTAGTAGTGTAATGCACGCGACTATCAAATCATCCCCTAAGGACAGTCTGCGAGACAAATCAGTCCGTGGCCGATCTGTCGTGCAGTGGACGTGATGTGTAGGACGGGCAAAAAGCACCGGGATCGACAGGTATAGCAAACAATCCGAAGTCGAGTTCTAGGGGAGTTATTGGATGATGGATTGACGAAGCTGGCGAATTGGTGGTGGTGGTTGGAGGCGAGCTGGAGAAGGAATGTGGCTGCAGACAGGGAATGGCACTACCAAGTAAATAGTAGAGAAGGAAAGGAGAGAAGTTGAGAAGAATGAGATGTTAGATGATGGATGGATGGATGGATGGATAGAAATGAATGTGTGCCTGAGTGGATGAGAGAAGGATCTCGATCGTCTATTTAATTTTTATTTATTTGTATCTTTAATAAAGTCTGGACTCTGAAGCTTTGGATGTTTCTTGGGTCGCGGAGTCGATCGACACGCACATTTACTCTGCGTATATCAACGGTGGCTTCAGTTGCTACTTGAAACATAGAGCCAGACTTAATGGATGCAAACAGATATCTGCATGATCTCAACCTCTTAACTCCTTCGACTTTGCTTCTCCCTCTTGTAGACTGAGTCCTGCAAACTAAAATCATGGAGGTAAACAGAGTGTTACGGAACCATGGAAATATATGTTTACGGTACAGTACCATGGACAGGGGCCCGATGACCCTTGCATGCCCCACAGAGCCAGCACCAATAAGCATTACCACATTGCCGGAGTCATTTCGGTTATTAATTTCTGACTGGTACCGGTACTGAAAATGTATCTAGACTCAACCTTCAGGTTAACCTCGGGGATTCAACCTTACTCTAGTAGGGATTCTAGATGAAGGCGAACTTGCGAAGGAAGAGAACCTGGAATATTATGATATCATGAAGACATCAGTCTGTGTTTCTTGTTTGAGTCCTCCGAGTGGGCCATATAATCGGTAGTCCTCATTCTCGTCAATAGTCAACAAGCCAGCATCATACTATCAGCTCAGCCTCGTATGTGACCTATGCCATCAAACTCCCAAGCGTTTCACAACCTCCCCCTCAGATTTGAGCAGTCATTTTAATCCTGTTATTCGTCCCGGTCAGCTCAGCCCATGACTGCAGCACCCGACGGATGAAATCGCAGATTATTCCCGGGTCCGAATGAGGACGAGGATTACTCCGTAGCAGGATATTTATCGTCAGAGTTTTCACTCTTCTTGCTATCTTATTATGGGCCAGGATTCTGGACTCAACTGATTTCTAAGAGACAGACTAAGAATTAAATTCTTGACAGCCGTTGGGCTTGTCCGGCTGGAGCCTTAAGTTCAATCCATGTTTAGGGCCAATACAGTCCGTATTACGGATACTTCGCAAACGCCGGTTCCCCTGACTAGACCAGACGAGGAAAGGCAGGTCAACTTTGTGGAAGAAAGAATGCGCCACAATTGGGGTTTGTCTGGAGTAAAGCATCTCGAAGTTGAACATGAGATCTCTCAAACAGAGACTCGAAGTCTCGAACTCGGTCCTCCTGAACGCCCTGCAATATCAGAAATTCAGAATCGAACATGCAGAAATCGATCTGAATCGGAACTAACGCCGTGGTGGAGAGCGCACACTCCTGTTCATCTACACTCTACAGGCTCGTATTCTAATTTCTGCTTGTTAAATTGGGGGTTAAATTTGGCTTCGAAGACCTCCAGGAACCGGCGTTTCATAATATCACTGCCACGAACCAACCAGCATCGCCCTGTCGAGGCTGTCCTTCTTCAGCTCTCTCTCTTGAATCGACGACGGCTTTACATTGTTCTAAACTGCCGCTAGAAGATCCAAGATCTCGCCGTTACTTCGGCGCTCGAACATATTTCTATCCTCAATCGGAGTCAATGACTCAATGGTCTCCAGCTTCGGCTTTCACTTTCCTGCTCGGTGCTCAGATCGACAAGTCTCCGTAACCATCTCAAAATAATCCGTATGGATCAGAGGGTCCATCGACAGCCTCAATTCAACAATGGGCACCATGAACTCCGTCCATGACACCGTGCAAGCTGAAATGCTCGATGACGTTGTATTATTAATCGGGGAACAACACCCCGCACCATCACGCAAGAACTGCTCTACAAGAACCGAACTTACAAGAACAAACTCCTAACGTAGCCTCACTCTTGCCTCAGAAACAACTAACTTTAGAACCACTACATTGGACCCCAGACACAATGCAAGTCCTCCTTCTCGGCGGCCACGGCAAAGTCGCCCTCCACCTCACTCCCCTCCTCCTCGCCCGCGCCTGGAACGTCACCAGCGTCATCCGCAACCCAGACCATGAACCCGAGATCCTCGCTCTCGCCAAAGGCCAAGCAGCAAAGGGTAAACTCGACGTCCTCGTCTCCAGCCTCGACGACATCAAGAGCGAGTCCGACGCCACCAAAATCCTCAATGCCACGAACCCAGACTACGTCGTCTGGTCTGCCGGTAAACCCCTCCTCCCTCCTTCCCCACAGAGACGGATGTATATCGTACTAGATTAGATAGATACTAATAATATCCCTCCCAGGCGCCGGCGGAAAAGGCGGTCCCGCCCGCACAATGGCCATAGACGCGGACGCAGCCAAACACTTCATCTCCGCCTCCTTCGCACACCCCCGCGTCTCGAAATTCCTCCTCGTCTCCTGGCTCGGCTCGCGACGCACAAAACCCTCCTGGTTCACCGACAAAGACTGGGCCTCGTCGCAGAACGTCTTCAACAACGTCCTCCCGACCTACGCCAAGGCAAAGCTCGAAGCAGACGAGTATCTCACCGCCCGCGCTGCTGTGCGCGCGAAACAAGTCTCCTCGGGCAATGCTCAGGTCTCCCCATTCCATGCTATCTGTTTGCGGCCTGGGCTCTTGAGTGATGATCCGGCTGTTGGGAAGGTGGCATTGGGGAAGACGGTTGCGGAGGGGAAGGTGACTAGGGAGGATGTGGCGAGAGTTGCGGATAGGTTGTTGGCTAGTGAGAAGGCGAGCGGGTGGTTTGATTTGCTTGATGGGGAGGAGGAGATTGGGCAGGCTGTTGAAAGGGTTGTTGGCGAGGGATTTGATGCTGTGGAGGGGGAGGATGTGGAGGGCATGGTGAAGAGGTTTAAGTTGGATTCTTGATCAATTACCTGCCAAATTAGTTTATTCTTTTGGTATTTTGATGTGTGGATATCTGAGAGATGATTATACTAGCATGTAGTATATAGTCTATGAACTTATGATTGATGTTTTCTGTGTCACCCATTTCATGTTTGAAGATAGATCTATATATATTTGCACCTGAGCACCTATGTAGCGACCCGCTAGCTAGACAAAACAAGATTATTCACAACTCTATCATAATCTTTCTCTATGATTCAGATTACAGCTTGGCCTTTGGAGCGGCTGTCTCCTCCAGCGCCTGTTTTTTCAGCAATCTCCGCAAGATTTTACCAGAAGCGCTCTTCGGAATATCTTCAACGAACCGCACGCCACCACGTAACCGCTTATGATGCGCAACCTTACCCTCAAGCCACTTCGCGATGTTACTCGCCTCGTCCTTGGCCGAGATCCCTGAGGATTTGCTCTTCGCGCTCCGCACGACATATGCAACAGGGACCTCGCTTCCGTGCTCGGCGCTTTCGATTCCAATGACAGCAACATCGTCGATGGCACCGTTGTCGACGAGGATACCCTCGAGTTCTGCGGGAGCCACTTGGAATCCCTTGTATTTGATGAGTTCCTTGACGCGGTCTGTGATGTAAAAGTTGCCCTTGGAGTCTTGGTAGCCGACGTCGCCGGTGCGGAACCAGCCATCGGGCGATATTGAGTCCATCGTTGCGGCCGGATTGTTGTGATAACCGAGGAAGATGTTGGGCCCTCGCAGAGAGAGCTCGCCAACTTCACCCGTGGCAACTTCAGTAGGCTCCGAACCATCTTCGGGCATGGTCATATATTTAGCTTCCATGTTGGGCAGGAGTTTTCCAACTGAGCCGACACTCTCACGCCATTCGCTCCAGGGCTGTGTATGTGTTGTCGGACTGGTCTCGCTGAGGCCGTAGCCCTGTTTAATGCCGATCTTGAGACGGCTATAAACAGCTTCGACAAGCTCTTGGGTGAGCGGTGCAGCACCGGAGTTCATCATGCGCATTGTGGAGAGATTATATTTCTCGACAATAGGGTGCTTTCCTAGGAGAAGAACGACCGGGGGTACAACATAGCTGAATGTAATGCGGTAGTCCTGGACATGTTGGCACCACTTCTCTAGGTCGAACTTGGCCATAACGACAAGCTCGTACCCTTGATAGATAGTCTGGTGTACAAGACAAGTCAAGCCGTAAATATGGAAGAACGGGAGGAATGCCAGAATACGGTCACCCTTCCCGTCTGCGCCACCATTCCACTTGAGGTTACCAGATTCGCCCGAAGCCAGCTGAAGACTGTTGGCGACGATATTGCGGTGGCTTAGCATGACTCCTTTAGGGACACCAGTGGTACCGGACGAGTAGACAAGGAATGACAGGTCCTTCTCCGGGTTTATCTTGCTGCGGCGATAGCGTGTGGCACCAGAAATGTTGCGGACGGACGTGAAGTGCTTGACCTTGGCTTCCGGATCGCGCTGGTCTCCGATCAAGATGATGCAGTCGTCGGATATACCAACTTGTTTGGCGGCAGCTCGCGCAACGGGCAGGACGGGTAATTGAGTGACAATCGCCTTCGCACCCGAGTCCCTAAGCTGGAATGCAAGCTCCTCGACTGTATATCCTGGGTTTGACGGTGAAACGACGCCGCCTGCCCAGAGCGCTCCATACATGACTACGGGGGTGTCAATGCTGTTGGGGGTGTATAGGGCCAGGACATCGCCTTTGCGCCAGTCATAGATTGATTTGAGTCCCTGGCCAAAAGAGATCGCGGCTTGTTTGACATCCTTGTAGGTATAGGAACGTTTGGAGTCTGCATCAGTATAGATGACTAGGACATTTTAGTACAAATTCCGGGGCAAAGGATTAATGAAACTTACCCTTGTCATCAGGAAATGACTTATCCTTCCGCTCAAAAAGAAACGTCCATAGATCGAGATTGGGTATGTCGACAGGAGGATATTGCGAGGAGACTGGCATCGTGGTGGCTAAGGTGTGACGGTCCGGACGAGAGTGTTGGAGTTGGAGATAGAGAAAATGCGGGGAAGAGAACGATATGAGGTTGCTGAACAGGTAAGGGCCAGGTTAGGGAGAGAAGAGAGTGGGATAATCAAGACATTGACTTTGAGAAGACCACAAGAACCGAACGAGAGGGGAGTGGATTGAATATAACGAATCCACGGTTGTCTTGATGGCCACTTTGTTCGGCCCTCGGCATCTTCTCACCTGACTTGACCCCAGATTACCAAATCCGGAAGGAGGCAACGTTCACCCGCAGTACCATAATTCTCCGAGTCTCTCCCACCACTTCAAGTCCTGAGCCTCGGTATCTTGTTAATCTGCAATCATACTGCTCAAAAACTGTACAACATTTTTCTCATACATTTCTGCCAGTCACTCTACAGGAATGGCTTATACTGAACAATTAAGACATGCCGACAATTGGCAGATCCCCGCTCGGCTTTCCTACACAGGACTGAGCTACTAGGTCCGACCCAGAAATGCGCGTCTGTTACGGATCATTTAGCCACTCACTGCGCAGAGATATGTGGTTAATATACACACAATGTACTTAGTTTATTTATCTCTATTCTACATAAGACTCGTTCGTCCCCCTATCTCTCGTCCCCCTTCGCCATTCGGCATTTCACCATCCCGCCCTTCGACGAACTCTCGATAGATCGCTAGTAACCGTCTTCGCTCGGCTTCGCTGAGCGAGCTGCGCGTTGTAGCTAGAGACCGCTCCATGTGTTCCCACCGGACTATAATTTCCTCCCGTCCCTCGTCTGGGGCATTTTCGGAACTGGGTGCGTTGGTAGAGGCTGCTCCAGTGCCACCTTGTTCCAGTTGTCGTTGGCGGCGTCGCACGGTCTTAAGAGCATCTAGCTTGGATGCCACCACCGCAGGCGCCGGCATCGCCACCGTCCCAGCTCGCTGTTCCAAGTCGGAGTACAAGAACTGGATGAACGAGCGACTGCTCGTGCTGGTAGAGGTGGACTGAGCCGTCTTAGCTGGCGGATTGTCGCCTCCTGTACGGTCTCCCAACACATCGTGAACCGCCTCCAGATGCGCATTGTAGACTACCGCCTGGAGATCGGCACCGGAGAAGCCTTGCGTGCTGGCTGCTACTTCATCTAACCGTGCCACAACCTCCTCATCCATCAGAAGTTTCTTGCTAACCGCTCGAATGATGTCGGCGCGGTCCGTATGGTTAGGCATATCGCAGAGAAGTGATTTATCCAGACGCCCGGGACGTAGCAATGCGGGATCAATCAGGTCCGGCCGGGATGTGGCCGCCAAAACGTAAACTCCTGAAAGGCCCTCAGCTCCGTCCATCTGAGTGAGAAGCTGGTTGACAACTCGATCCGTGACTCCTGTAGAATCATGTCCACGCTTAGGCGCGATACTATCAAATTCATCAAAGAAAAGAATGCATGGACGAGCTGCCTGTGCTCGCTCGAAAAGATCACGCACACTCTTCTCACTAGCACCAATGTACTTGTTCAAGATCTCTGGACCTTTCACACTGATAAAGTTCAGTCCACACTCGCCTGCCACCGCGCTAGCCAACATGGTTTTACCGCAACCTGGGAACCCATAAAGCAGTAGACCGGACCGCAATCGTAATGGACACTGTGCGAAAATAGGAGCATACTTTGTTGGGTATTGTAGTGTCTCCAAAAGCATTTTCCGCGTCTCGTGCAGGCCACCAATAGCCGAAAATGTAGTAGTAGATGAAGTGAGCGTGACATTGCGTAGAGATGCCGGGGTGAAGCCCTTGATGGCCCTATCGAAGTCAACAGATCCGAGACTGATTGCCTTTGAATCATCCAATGACTCGGTGACAGATCGGATGAGGGCCTCGTTACACGCGCGAGATACAAGCAAGACCAAATCCCCGGGCATATATCCGTCAGTCTTTCCAGCCAGGTCGAGGAAATCAATGTCCCGCCCTAGGACAAAACCGTCGCCAGCAGATGAGCTCGGCCGGCTGCCCGGATTGGACGGGTCTAGCCAGGAATCATTAGTAGAATTACTGACTGCCCTCGTGTGGCCGTTGGTTATAGTAGCCGGTCCAGCTTCAGCAGCGGCACTAGTCGCTGCCCGATCTTGGCTTGTTAGGTACTCGAGGACTTTACGTCGTCCATCTTTGTCTGGTGCCCTCAGATGGATAACCTCTCGGACGACATGGCCGCCCACAACGATGTTATTCAAGGACTCCTTTGACTGCGCTGTCGCTAGAAGGACAATTCTGGAGTTCATTGAGCAGTACTCGCGGACCATGGAGCATATCACTTCACTATTCTGTCGGCTGCGACCATTGTCCCCTCCTACCTGTAGCTCGGTCTCCACGGGACATAATTTGTCGAGGTCATCGAGAATCACAGCCGACTGCCCGCCGAGACGAGCACACCAAGCCGCAGACATGAAAAGTCGGTTCAAGGTTTCCTTGATATTGGATATCCGGGTCTCGTCGGTCACGAGTCGTCGACATGAGAAGTACTTCACGTTAAAAAAACCATCTTTTCGCAAACGATGGGCTAGGAGCTGACCCAATGTAGTCTTCCCGGACCCGAGACCGCCGGTGACCAGGACGGAACAGGATTTGTTGAGGTTATCTAGAGCTTGCGAGATAACCTGATCAATTCCAACCATCGGAGGAGCAGTGGACGGAATCGGGTCTTCCATCGCCAAATTCAAAGCTCCCTGTTCCGCTGGTTTCGGGATCTCAGCTTGAATTTCTAGAGGCAGCTTCACATCCGCCCCTAATAACCATCCGAATACTGACTTCGAGGCATCAGAACTATTCTTCAGAGGCGGTTCAAAACGTAATATAGCCCCGTCAAATGCTGACACGGTTCCATGATTATCAGATTTAGGAAGAATCATCCCATCCGTCAATGGACCTGTGAGTAATCCCTTGCCCGAACCAGGACTACCATACAGGACTTTAATGCGTTCCACCAACGCATCCTTTGCTGCAAGGGTATCAGCGCCAAATTTTAACCCATCCCGTCGCGCGGAAGCATCCGATAAGAAAGGGTAAATCTTGAGCGCCTTGGTAGCGGACCGTTGCTGCGGTGGAGGTGCTGCTTCCACTCGGACAATACCACCAACCATTCCCTCGGCTCCTATCGCCGAGCAAAGTACAGAAGATAGAGAAACGTGTTGGGTATCCGGTGAATCAACCCAAGGAACCAACTTAGCCACGATTTTAGATGAAGGGGTGCCGGCGTCACTGGCCTTCTGTTCCGCTTGGCTCATCTGCTGCTGAGGATCCGGTAACGCCTTCAACCCTGAGGGCTGAACGAGTGTGACACACGCCCAACTAGCTCCTCGGAGCTCGTTCGTTGTGAGCACATCGGGGTCAACCCAGACACGGAAACCTTCATTTTCATCCTCTTCCAACTCTTCATCAAAGTATTGATCGGACCACTGACGATCAACTCCCCTAAAATATAGAGCTCCTCGGCTAGTTTCAGCTTTGCTGCTCTTACCGCGCGCCGTGCTTGCATTGCTTCTCCCTCCCGCGCTTTTCCTACTGCTGCCGGTGGCACTTCGGTTATCTCCGCGAGATACTCGTGTGTTTGCTTTTGGACGAGTCTTCGGGGCGACAATAACTTCCGCGTCAGGGGCAATTTTGGCAAATGGAGATGTGTTGGCGGGAGCAGGGGTCAGAGATGTGATAACGATGTTCGCGGTAGATGTTGGAGAGAGATGTAATGCTAAAGGGTGCATATGATCCGCTTGCGGTGACGTGTATGTAGGATTGGGTAAAGCACGAATTTGCGACAGGAGGTTGAGCTCTAAGAATGTCGCATGGAGTTCGATGACTAGAACCAACATCAGCAGACCGAACGCGTGGTCAGTAGTATCATGGAAACGTACTCTCCCAATCCTCTGGTGTCAATGGCTCGATGTTTATTGTATGAGCCACAGGAGGATCAATGTGAATAAAAATCCCAACCTATACCGTTAGGAGGTTTGAAGCAGCTCGGACTGAGAATACTTACTCTCTGTCCCTCGGTCAAGCCGAGGACCCTCCCAAACGTCGTGTCCAATTCAACCGTAGAAGCGTCCTGTTCTCGAGTAGACGACGAGTTATTTATGCCATCTCTTCCAACAACAGGAGCAAGTCTTCGCTTGCTCGGCATTCCTGTCCACCCGAAATAACATGATCGCGGGGTAGTGCTGCCATTGCTGGCTCGTCCGACGGTCGGGTGGTGCTGTAACTCGACAATTACATTCTGTGCGGTCTAGAATGCATTTAGTGATTGCCCAACATAATGGCACTCTCGACCGAGGATGACGTTAGACAGCTTACTGTATTCGCATTGACTAGCAAAGACACGAGCGAAGGCGGCAAGTTCACGAGGCAGTTCTTCAGAGGGACCAGGGCAACCTCGGCCGTGCTTGAAGGCTTTCGGGGCGCCATTCTCAGGCGCACGCAAGAGATTCTTGCCGGTCAAAGACAGGAGAGGACGTCGGATATATGAAAGCCGTGAGGGAGCGAAGAACGAACTGAGCGCATGAATATGAAGGGAGAACGACCGCCGGACTCAACCCCGGACTTGATCGTCTCCACAAATCAAGTGCTCGCCCGAGCCGAGTTATGCTTCTCAGGTCCCTCGGGCCGAGAGTTGTTCCTCTCCGGTCCACGTGCGTAAGGCTATTCTATCTTGGGACTAGCCTTTATGCCTGAGGCTGCCAGGTACCTGGAATGAGAGACGCGTCTTGCCATGATAGTTACGGGTACGCGACGTGTTTGAAAGCCTGAGGCCTTGAACCTCCCGTGCGTCTGAAATGTTTTGGCGCCCAGTCTCTGTCAAGTCCCAACTTCCGCTTCCCGACCTTGAGCCCTCTCCCTTGTTGAGCTTCCGGACACCCAATTGAACCAATTATTCTCGTCGCGGTCGCTTCACTATGGCTTTACTTCAGTACCCCGCCCCGGTAGATTACTCGGGGCAGCTTAACGCCTTCAAGGATTTCCTCCAACATTTCAAGAGCTTTGAGTCTGCCTCCGCTTCAGCTGCTGCGGAAGCTATCGAAGACCTACGCCTTGAAGAAGACGGCACGAGCGATGAGTATGACTTTATGGATGACGCTGATGAGAGCGGAGCGCAAGGAAGAGGAGCGCGCCGCCGGCAGAGGGAGCCTAAGCTCAAGTACATCCAGATGCTCCAGGATGTCGCTGACCGAGAACGCTCGGACGTTCTCATTGAGCTGGATGATTTGGTTACTGTAAGGATTCTCTCTGATCCTTAGTCTCGATTGCAATATACGATTCCTAACCAATTCCCAATACAGTACGAGAGATCGCTCCCTGAGGAGACCGATTTGAAGCTGGCACAATCGGTTCAACAAAATACCAAACGCTACATTGAAGTTGTCTCGCAGGCGGTGGATGCTATAATGCCCAAGGAAACGAAAGAAATTACGTACGACTGACTGCCCACAGGTGTCAAATGCGGAAGCTGACTTGCGAGCAGGTTTAAAGACGATGTACTCGATGTCATCATGTCACAGCGTGAGAAACGGAACGAGGCCATGACCATGGCCGCAGAGGCCGATGTCGACGCCGCAATGGCCCCATCGATGTTCCCCCCCGAGTTGACCCGTCGCTACGTCCTTAACTTCAAGCCCCTGACCCCCTCTGAGTCAAGTAGCGATCGTGCCCACAAAGCCCTTGCAGTCCGAAATGTGCGCGCAGAGCACCTTGGTAGCTTGATCACAGTCCGCGGTATCACAACTCGAGTGTCGGATGTCAAGCCAGCTGTGCAAATCAATGCGTACACTTGTGACCGTTGCGGAAACGAAGTGTTCCAGCCGGTTACAGCGAAGCAGTTCCTTCCTATGACGGAGTGTCCCTCGAAAGAGTGCGAGGAGAACAACACCAAAGGCCAGCTCTTTCTTTCCACGAGAGCATCAAAGTTTGTTCCGTTCCAGGAAGTCAAGATCCAAGAAATGGCGGACCAAGTGCCCGTCGGGCACATTCCACGAACCATGACAATTAACTGTAATGGAACCCTTACACGCCAGCTCAACCCCGGTGATGTAGTAGATATTGCGGGAATCTTCCTCCCGACTCCTTACACTGGATTCAGGGCGATCCGCGCAGGCCTACTCACGGATACCTATGTGGAAGCGCAATACATCACCCAGCACAAGAAATCTTATAATGATATCGACATGGACAGCCGGACCCTTCGCAAGATCGAGCAGCACCATAAGTCGGGCAACATGTATGAATATCTTGCACGTTCCATTGCTCCTGAAATTTACGGTCACTTGGATGTCAAGAAAGCACTCCTTCTACTCCTGATCGGTGGTGTCACAAAAGAGATGGGTGACGGCATGCACATCCGTGGTGATATCAACATTTGCTTGATGGGTGATCCTGGTGTTGCCAAATCGCAGTTGCTGAAATATATCACCAAGGTCGCACCGCGTGGTGTGTACACGACGGGTCGTGGTAGCAGTGGTGTTGGTCTCACAGCCGCAGTGATGCGGGATCCTGTTACCGACGAAATGGTGCTGGAAGGGGGAGCCCTAGTGCTAGCAGACAACGGTATTTGCTGTATCGATGAATTCGACAAGATGGACGACGGTGACCGAACTGCGATCCACGAAGTGATGGAACAGCAAACAATTTCAATCTCAAAGGCGGGTATCACCACCACCCTTAATGCTCGTACATCTATCCTTGCCGCAGCCAACCCGCTGTATGGTCGTTACAACCCACGGATATCTCCCGTTGAGAACATCAATTTGCCAGCGGCTCTGCTCTCTCGTTTCGATATCATGTTCCTCATTTTGGATACACCCTCGACGGAAGGAGATGAGGAGCTAGCCAACCACGTTACCTACGTCCACATGCACAACAAGCACCCCGAGAACGAGGACGCAGGTGTCATTTTTACTCCTCATGAAGTCCGACAGTACATTGCCAAGGCACGCACATACCGGCCTGTCGTCCCGTCACGGGTCTCGGATTACATGGTTGGCGCCTACGTGCAGATGAGAAAGCGTCAGAAACGCGACGAAGAAAACAAGAAGCAGTTCTCCCACGTGTCTCTGCGTACACTTCTCGGTGTCGTCCGTGTTTCTCAAGCGCTCGCAAGACTCCGGTTCAGCGAGGAGGTTGTCACCGAGGATGTTGATGAGGCCCTGCGTCTGATTGAGGTCAGCAGAGCGTCTTTGTCAAATGATGGTCAGTCAAACCTAGACCAGAGCCCCACGTCCAAGATCTACAACCTTATCCGTGGCCTGCTCGAAAGCGGTGCCGCCGCTGTTGGCGACGGAGAAGACGGCGAGCTTAGCATGCGGAGAATCCGCGAGAGAGTTTTGGCCAAGGGCTTCACTGAGGATCAGCTCACGATGACCATCGATGAATATGAAAACTCTCACGTAAGTTCTTCTACCCACTATCTCTAGACCACATTCACTAACAACGCAAATAGGTCTGGCAAGTCATCGCCAACGGAACGCGTCTTGTCTTTGTCCAGAACGCAGATGACGATATGGACATGTAATCGCTTAGTCGCAGAATATCAGGTTTTCCATTTGCATTTGGGTTTGCACAGTTGGTCGCATTTATCTTTTATCGTTAAAGCTTGCTATCTTTGGCCTTTAAATAGTAGGGCAGGTCGAACTGGGTGTTTCGGTGTATACTAGGTAATATTTGCTTGCTTGAACTCGAGGGATTTGGGGTATGGATACCCATAGCTTCAATGAGGTCTTCTTCAAATCAAGTAAAAGTATCAATATTTATATCTTAGGCTGGTGAGCTATAATAGCGGGCCATGTCATGCCGTCAAGATCTCTAGTGAAGGAAGGAATAGTTCCTAGCCATTCATGGGTCCAGGAAGTTTTCAGTTCAATTAAAATCATTCATTGGTAGCGAGTATCTTCAAGGAGCGTCCAATGATTCCCTCCGTAGACATATACTTCAAGGAAAGTAGTAGCTGTATATATATATAACAAACAACAAACCCCGAAGCCATATATATCCCTAATCTCATCTTCATTCGATCTCAAACACGGACTAGTATCTATATATATATACATATATAGACAAGGCCCTAACCCCTCAAACAGCACACTTATTGTAAATCGGCACCTCAGCGCAAAGACTCGCGCTTGCGCCGTACGGGTTATCGCAGAGGGTGTTGCACGTCGTATACTCGGGGGTAAAGACGAGGAACTGATAATTCGGCATCGCGAGACGGAACTGCTTGGTGATGTCGTTGTTCCTCTTCGAGGCCTTGTAGCCTGCACGACAGGCGCAGTGGAAGCGGGCGCCGGTGTTGATGCACGAGGTTGTCACGTCACAGCCGTTCACGCCGGAAATGGGGTTGCAGGTTCCGCATGTAGGCGCAGGGGTTGGCTTTGCCGAGGCCAGGGTGGTGGCTGTTAGGAAGAGGGTTGTGAGGAAGGTGAGGGATTTCATTTTGGTTGGTGATTTCTTGAGAGGAGGTTTGTTTGGTGGTGGTGGTGGTGGTGATAGTTCTTCTGTTTGGGAGGCAGAAGAGCTTTCTTATATACCTCGACCTGATCTATTTCTGGAGTAGGGATTGGGCCTCGTCTACAGTAAAGTAGATTGAGTTGGATATGCGATAGGTAGGTAGGGATCCTACCCATATCCCGTTTTAGCCCTAAATGGCATTGATGGAACTCAAGACTCGAGCTCAACCCATCAGACTGGATCACCGTGTGATGGGGTGCACGGACAACAACAACAACAACAACAAGGAAGGATCGAGAGACTGAGACATGTCTCTCCGGTGGGCTGACTGCATCTCGAGAGGGGATCCTCGAAGCGGCGGAGCCAAAAGCCAAAGCTCCTTTAGGGCTGGGGAACAGAGTTGAATACGAGGTCTGACCAGACATGGTAGAACAAGGACCGAAGTTTGAGTTGTAGTCCCGAGTATGTAGTTTAATTCTGTGGTTTTAGAAGTTGTCACTGAAGGATTGATATTTCAATATCTGGATGTGTTGCAAGGTGATACCCAAGGAGTTTTCCCTGTTCGAAAATGATATCGTCAGCAGAGGATTTGGCATCGGACGAGGGATTTGCCCCTCACCAGTACCTTTTGCTTCTTTACGGAACATGGACAAAGAACTCGGTCTCTAACCCGTGGAGTGAGACATCTCAACTAGCCAGCCGCATGGTGGGAGTAAGTTTGGGGATGGAAAGAAGATGGCTAGAGAGAGTCTAGAACTTGGCAAATAACAGACAGATGCAAACGAGATCTCCTTAGTCAAAGAATCCCAAGCCTCCCCTCCTGACAGATGTGGATGCTTGAGATTGGTTAGCTTCAAAAAAATTGATCGGTTCAATCGGCTCGATGGTCTGGGGTAAACCTGCCGGGGGCCTGAAAGGCTGAAATCAAGACTTGTGAGGGTGGGCTTAGTTTGTCGGTATTATGATGCGTGCCTAAGATGTCCGGAAATAGACGGACTATACGAGGGCGACCATGAATAGGAAATATGTTATAATGGGTCAGATTATGGCAGTCTTTGTCTAGCAAACTTATTTACTCTATGCCCTAAAGACGTGTCTTCGGACTTTCTGGCTCTCCAATGAGCGTCAAGAAACTGTCGTGAACCTCGTCGGTGAGGTCACTCGCTTGCATGCTCCTCCCCTTTGCCTTGTAAGCCCGACGAGAGCAGTCCCTCGTAATTGCACTGCCCGCCCAGGCGACGAGAAGCAGAGTTGTGGCCGGGGACATTCTTCGCTCCGACTCCAATTCGGCTCTTATATCTTCTTTGGATTGCGCCTCTTTCGAGTTCTCCTGCTCGCCGGAGTCCCATAGCGCATTGTGGTAGGCTGCTCTCCAGGCCATCAGGGTCCCCAGAGAGCCAGTGAGGGTATCACCTTGACCGCCACTGCGCTTCATTCCACCTTGGATATCCGTTACAATGCTCGTAACTCCGTTGGAAATCACATCGTGTGGGCCCTTCTGGATGATAGTGACTCCACCAAGCGCGACTGATAGCTTCTCACACGCCTCTGCCTCGCGGCTCGTCTTATCTCCGCCGCTCGAATCGGATGATATTTGTGCTAGACTTGGGACTTCGATGCCCAGGGCCTCTGCGAGGCGACTGAACTCGTTCACGTTGGGGGTCAAGATGCAATCTTTGTACCCTTTCACCAGGTCCGGATTCTGGCTGACCAGTAATAGCCCATCCGCATCTAGGATGAAAGGTATTGATTTGGATCGAGCCTCCTTCATGACCTCTGTGACAACCTTGAGTGTAACATCATCACGGCCCAGACCTGGCCCGATCACAAGCGTATGAAGACGGGGGATCATAGCGATGATTGGGCTTGCTAAGGATGGGGCGTCAATCGAGCTCGGGTCTTTGACTGAATTACTGCTCGGCAATATAGGATGCACCATCAGATTCGGTGAGTACGATTTAATGACCTATTCTCACCATTAGTGATCTTGCTCAGGACATCCTCATCTATAAAAGCTTACAGAAGCAGCAGACTGCTCGCAGATAACATGACTCTGCATTTAAACATTAGTATATCCGTCCAAGGCCCTGTAAAAGCCATCATACCATATCACATCCTGATATGCAGTTAGTAAACAGCTACACGAATTCAATATAGCTTAAATACCTAGTTTAGCTGACGCCATGGCAGAGAAGTATGGTGCACCTGTGTAGCTTATTGGGTTTCAGTTCGATTCGATGCAATGCTGCCCCAGGAGCGACGAGACATACTCAAGTGAACCTCCTATAACAGCGACTCGACCTTGTTGTCCTATCTCCAGATATTAGCATACTGCAGTATAGGATCTAGAGTGATGGCGATCGCTTACCTTTGTGGAATTTCTCCAGCAATGGAGGGACGATCTTGCCGGCTTTTCTGAGTAGTACCTTTGACGGCACGGATATATGATGGGATTTGTCCATAGTTGCGAATCGTCGAAGCATATAATCGGTCGTCTTGGATCTAAGGGATTAGAGGTGTGATATAGGTGAAGTGGTTAGGAGGTAAAGAGATTCAATTGAATGATGTTGAGCTGATGGACAGGTGATGTCACCGCCTGTCAGGTGGGGCTTATCAAGTAAAAGTATTCCGGAGTATACACAAGAAACAGTAGCGGGCATGATGCATTCTTAGAAGATACGCTAGGAAATCTCGTTGAAGAGTGGCATTATTGAGATCTACTTGCTGAGTCTACCTAGAAGTAACCCGAAGAAACGCCCGTACATAATTCACATGCAAAACCAAAACTAGGGCAAACCACTGACAGAGAAAGTGTCTCCATCTTGATACTTTGACGCTCGCTGATGCTTCGAAACAAACTAGGATAAAAGAAATGGTGTTGGAATAAGGATGGGAAGGGGATAATGAAGTAAACCAGTAAACACTTCCGCAATGCACCCCCGGGTATTCCACGCTGATGCTCCGTTTCCAAACCGAGTATTTGAAAGTTGAAAGATAAAGAATTGAGAGATAGAAAAGGAAAAGAAGAAGATTGCCATAATGTGCCCATATTAGCGCCTCTTGGAGGCTAGCGCAGCAAGCTTTTGGCGACGGTCTGATTTTTCGAGCTTAGCTGCAGCTTCTGCGCGTATGTCTTCTTCATCTTCACGCTTGGCTGCAAGTAGTGCTGCCCGTTCCTCACCTTCGACATCATCCAAGCCTGCCTCCATGTCCGACGACTCCGAGTAATAGTCGTCGTAGCCATCCGCGTACTCACCCTCATCTTCTTCATCCGTTCCAAGATATTCATCAAATCTTGATCGTTTGGTAGACTTCAACTGCCCTCGTCGATCGCCATTTCGGCCTGGTAGATTGGCCGTTCCACGGTATTCAGGTTGTGATGGCGGGGGCGGCCTTGCTGTGCCCTTGTAGGTCTGGTCTTCTGGTTCCCGTCTGGAGAGAGCCTTTGCGCTGCCGGGTTTGGCGGCTAAAGACGCACTAGAGGAAGCGCTTGGTTTCCTTGAATTTTTGACATCTTTCTCCTTCGCTTGCGCTTCTAGCATTCGCTTCTTTCGCTCCATTTTGCTCAATTTCTCCTTGGGAACCGACTGGTGTTTGAACATTCCTACTTGCGTGGGAGCGGTCTGTTGTAAGGTCTTCGCCTTTGCCATAATCTCTGCATAAGAACCTTTCGGTGGCGGCTTTGATGATACCGGCGTGGCCGTCTGAGGAGTGGGCGCATTGCTTGTTGACGGCCTCGCGAGTTTGGATGTAGTGAGTGGGCGTTGGTTGGACGATGCTGGTTTGTTGGCTGGCTTTACGGGTGCTGGCCTTATAGGCGCGGGCCTAGCAGGAATTTGCGATCCGGGTTTCTGATTCCGTGGTAAAGGTTCTTCGGCTTTTCGTTTAGTACCCGTATTAACTCCATTCTTGCGTTCGACAGATACCGGGCGAGACGCTGGGGTTGCCCTGCGAGGCTCTGGTCTGGCACTTAGAGAAGAAATCGGAGAAGGGGCGGGGGAGGTAGTAGGAATCGGATTCGGCTTGCCCGTCTCGATGGACGAGAGAACAGAATCGAGGAACTAAATATAGGTGAGTGGCAACATACAGGAAACCAGGGAGTAATTCTTACGCTCATTCTGTCGCTGAGCTCTTGATCGTTTTTTCACCGGAAGATGGCGAGGAAAAGGTATTTACGCAAACAAGTTCACCGTCGGTGGTTGGTACAAACGGGCAACTTCATGACTCCGTTCAGTGGACACCACCGGTAAACCAGTACTTCGACGTCGAATGATAAGGCGCTTCACACCTCGATCGTGGTGAAAGTGGGCAACCAATACAGCGAGAGAATATGCCAAATCAACCGCGCGCTCAGGAGATGATCCTGAACATACGCACGAGGTTGTTCCGGGTCTGCGGGAGCAGAGAATGAAAGGAACAAGTGTCGACTTGCTCTCTTCTAGAAAGTCCCGATCACGTGCCAGGACTCCAGTCAGGTGATTTTATCTCGCTTAGTCACGTCAACGCACTTTCGCGAATTTGGTGATTGTTCTTTTTCTCGCTTCTTTCTTTTCGTCTCCGACATCACCAAATTACCTTGAACTCGACGTTTCAGTCTCCGCCCAACCTGCGGTTAAATCGATTGATTCTCCTGTTCCGTATCTAAACAAACTCAGTATGTGCTACTCTCGTCAGCGTCGAGCCCCGGATATGTACTAACGCAGGATTTGCGATATAGTTCAAAATGAAGTACCTCGCCGCTTACCTCCTCCTCGCCCTTGCTGGCAACGAGTCCCCCTCCGCTTCCGACATCAAGGAGGTCCTCTCCTCCGTCGGCGTTGACGCCGAGAGCGACCGTCTCGAGAAGCTTCTCTCCGAGCTTGAGGGCAAGGACATCAACGAGGTTCGTCGCGACATCTTTGGCAGTTAAACCAGCTCGGGACAATAGACTAATATGTTTCGCCTAACAGTTGATCACCGAGGGTTCCGCTAAGCTCGCCTCTGTTCCCTCCGCCGGTGGTGGTGGTGGTGCTGCGCCTGCCGCTGCCGGTGGCGCCGCCGCCGAGGCCCCCGCTGAGGAGAAGGAGGAGGAGAAGGAGGAGTCCGATGAGGACATGGGCTTCGGTCTCTTTGACTAAGCGCTTTCTATCCGCCCGGACGAAAACAAAAGTCATCAATTCGTGGAGGAAAGTGGTCTGGTTGTTTGATTCGGTATTGGAAGGATCACTGCCAATGGGAATGGCCAAGTCTGCATTTATGAGGCTTGTCTAATGCTGTTACGAATGATGTATACTTGAGCTTGAAAAAGCTGCTAGCCAATACAGATGATCTGACCTCCTCGAAAACCTACCTCTATGTATACAGTGTAAAGTCTGAATTGTAGATATACCCACTTCATGAACGTATCCATTTAAAATGCCAGAGAAGGCCCAATGGCCGTCTAGAATGCATAAAATACTGGCAGAATGCTTGATAGGCGGACTGGAGTCTGGGTCAAATCCAAGGTATATTGCCGTTTACGGTTAGCGTAATAGGGCTACACCCTGGTCGCTTAGACGAGCCCTCCCGCCCACCTCACGCAATAGTGGTAGAGCGAGCCCGGCCAACGTTCACCAGCGACACGCCAACCGACAAACCATCGTCCCATTCGCTTTTCGAGTTTCGTTCGAGAAGCGACTTTGAGAGGAACAACCCGCCAACATGTCTGACGTCGAATACGTGAGTTTCCTGCTTTGGATCCTGAATTTATTGTCTTGAATGATACTAATTAGTTTTCTTTAGAACGCCGAGGAGGCTGCTGGTACGTTACCAATCTCTCGAAACAAACCCTTCCCCCCTACACGCTTAGAATCCCGTGAATATGCGCCGTGAAGAATTGCCTTTATCCGATGGAACTATGGACCTGGCTTCAAGAATGTGATATGATAATCGGGGATGATGGATTGATGATGGAGTTATTCGAGAAAAGGAATTCGACACACAGACATCGCAGACACGCACAACCAACTAGACCCAGAACATACCCGCTGACAGATACGCGATCAACAGAGATCAAGAAGAGAAGACAGTTCCGCAAGTTTACCTACCGCGGTATCGACCTCGACCAGCTCCTCGACCTCTCCTCCGAACAGCTCCGTGATGTCGTTCACGCCCGCGCCCGCAGACGCTTCAACCGCGGTCTGAAGCGCAAGCCTATGGGCTTGATCAAGAAGCTCCGCAAGGCTAAGCAGGAGGCTAAGCCCAACGAGAAGCCCGACCTTGTCAAGACTCACCTCCGTGACATGATCGTCGTCCCCGAGATGATCGGTTCCGTCGTCGGTATCTACTCCGGAAAGGAGTTCAACCAGATTGAAGTTAAGCCTGAGATGGTTGGCCACTACCTGGGAGAATTCTCTATCTCTTAGTACGTTTACACCCTCGCTTGGTATCCGTTTACGGATAGGCATTATTTCTCCATGAATCGATTCTAACAATCGCACAGCAAGCCCGTCAAGCACGGTCGTCCCGGTATCGGTGCTACTCACTCTTCTCGTTTCATTCCCCTCAAATAGAGAAGTGCGTTCGGAGTGTTGCGTGGAGGATTTGGGCGTACAGGAGAACAAAAAATCAAATACGAGAGGATCGGATGGATACCATTTGCGTTTGAACTGGATTCATCTTGCTTGTATGTCAAGTGCTGGTCAGCTTTTGCATCTCAATACAATGGTCTTGTTGGCATGAAACGAACCTCGCACCAGGGTCCTATACTCCTGTTCGACCAAATCGGAAATAGGAGTCAGTGCCTCTTTCTAGTGTAGAAAGGGTATAATCTAACGAAATTTCTCTTTTTCTCGTCAAACTTGTTTTCACGGTCGCGCTCCGTATCGTTACATGGCATTGGTTTCCTAGATCCTGGGGTAAACTATCACGCTACGTAAACATCGTACCCGGTGGGCCTCATTAGTCCTTCTCTCCGAAGATCTCCTTTAGATACCCCTTCAGAACCTCCCGAATCTTCACCCACTCCTTCCCAATTTCCACCCCCATCCCTCTCGGATCCAACCCATGCCTCATAAACTCCGAATGAACCTCCAGAAACGCCGCCTCAATGATTTTCTTAAACCCCGGAACAATGCAACTATCGTCCTTCTTTGCTACTATCCCAACCAACACTGACCAAGCAATCAAGCCATAATCCACCTTGACAGCTTCAGCCGTAAGCACTCCAATAGCACCGCGCCCCGCAATGAAACCAGGAAGCGTAAACCCAGGATCTGTCTGCGAGAGCAAAATCGCCATCTTCGCAAGTGTCCACGCATGCACGGCGCGCAGCGGGTGTGCGTCAGAGGGATACACCACCTTGTCAATGTGTAGATAACGTAGAGAGGCGTTGAGAAACCCCCACCCGGGCTCGCCGGTTGCGATGTCAGCGGATATCATTTCGTCCAGGATGGACGGAAACGGCTGCCGTGTTTTCGGCCATGAGTGGGTAATCAGTTCTTGGATCGTTGTTGATAGTTTCCAGTTGTCGTGCACGGCTCCGACTGGGTTCGAGGCTAACAGGGCGTGGGCTTCCTTTGCGACGGCTTTTGCTTCCTCGGTGTCGTTGGGTCCTGTGGCAGTGGATTCTGAGGAGCATTTCTCGCAGGAGCATTCGAAGAAGTATCTTTCGCGGAGTTCTTTGGTTCGGATGTGGAGAGGGTTTGTCACATCGATGTAGGATATGAATATCTGTTCGCCGGATTGGATTGAACGCATAGCTTTGACGTAGATATCGGGGCCGTCGAAGCCGACGACGCAGTTGTAATTGCAATTGTGGTTCATGATGGCTGCAAAGGGGTGTAGATAGAGGCCGATCCGGTCATACACGGCGTTTGTTAGGTTGAAGGCATTCACGTCAAGCTGGGATTGTTCGTCAGGATCGTGTCGAAAAAAACATGATTGGTATGAGTAAGTAAATGCTCACCTTTGCACTAAGAGCAATTATCATTTCCTCCTCTATCTCCGTGCTGGAGTACTCCTTCACAGCCTTAGCAGTAAGCGTAATACGTTCCCACTGCTCGGGATTGCTACCCTGTATCTCTTGAATATGGGTTCCAAGTATATCAAATAGTCCTCGATCCCGTTCCGTATACTTCTCTGCTCCAATCCGCAGCACCATGCGGAGGATAGCTCTAGCATTGACGGGAAGAATCTTGGGCTTAAGGTTCCGGTAGATAGCACATTCAAGTGAGTGTGCGAATCTCCAATCATTTGCTTGACATGTCTGTCATACATCCCGAGTTAGTACAGTAAACTTCAAAAGATAGATGCACATACCTTATCACAATACTTGACAACCTGACACCCCGTACACGCCTTCAAACTCGCCGGAAGTTCGTTTGCAGCCGCTAATTGCTTTTTCCCAAAGCATCCAGAGCACGTATCCTCCAACCGCACAGTTTCCAGAACAGCAACAAATGGGGTCTCAAAGTGCAGGACGTTTTCGCCCACTTTGATGTTTGTGTCGGCGAAAAGACCTCTTCCTAGGCCATTTGGTGCATCTTGCTCTTTGGCTTTTCTTGAAGATGGTGTCGGAGATTCGGACATGGTTTGTGTTGGGCTGTATGTAATGCTAGTCAGAACCATTGTTCGGTGCTCGTCGTTTCAATCAAGGACGAGCTCGTCCTCTTAAAGGCCTGGGTAGGTTTCCCGATAAAGCGAGGTGTTATGAAGTGTTTGACCCCTCCTGGAAAAGCCAAAACACGAACGTGGGCCTCGGGTTCTCTAGCAACGCTGCAAGACAAGGTTCGCCTCAATACTCAGCAAAATGCTTCTTGTATTGAAAGTCTGGAGTTTTTGGATACATAGAAAATCAGCGAAAGTAAGTAGGGTACATTGATAATATGAGATGAGATTGGGAGAGTTGATGGTGTCTGGAAGGTTGTGTTGTGGCTCTGGAGATGTTGTAGAAGTTGTGTTGTCATCAGATGTTGTGGTGTCGAAGATGAAAATTGGAGTTCCCTGCTTCGATCTTTGATCTTTCAACCTCAAAATCTATTTCAATGTTTTCTCAACATGGAACATTTCTATCTATTATTGTTCATAAGGCAGTATATAATTGAACAAATCAAACGAAGTGAGATTGGATATAATCACTATGCTACAAATAAATACACTGCCAATGCTGCCAAAAAAGTAATCAAATCATTCGTAATATCCAGTTCAAAGTCTTTTCTTATCCACAAAGGCAATGAAGAGAATGTAAAATAATTGAACCATCACCGCAAATCACCTACCGCCAATCGAATTGGCGATCTATGCCAGGTAAGGCAAAGAAGTCTATCAAGATGGTGCTCATGCACTACGCCAAACAAGACGACGTTCTCTGCCTGGTAATCAAGGGAGAACGAAATATAACACCGGGAGATTAGAGAATCCACAAACTTTTAGTCGTGTTTAGTTTACAGAAGCTTGCCACCGACGAAGTTAGACCAAGTCCGGACTTCGGCGGGAATGCCGTCAGGACGGGGTAGCTTCTGGTTCATAGCTTGAGCGAAGAGTTGGGCGGTCTGGTGAATTTGTTAATTGGGGTTCTCATGAATTTAGGGGGAAATGTCTTACCTTGGTTTCCATGAAGAGAGGGACGCCGAAGTCAACCGCATTGCGGCGCATAACGTAGTCCTCGTCGAGAAGGGTCTTGCCGCGGGTCTTGGCAAGGTTGAAGCATCCACGGATGTCGTACTTCTGGAAGACTTCACGGAGAGCACGCTTGTCAACCTTGGGGAATTCAATCACTTGCACGGGGGTGTTGTCCTTAGAGGCGGACTCAATGTGAGCCTTGACATCAGGGCTGGCAGCAAAGAACTTGAAGCCGAGAGGGTGGAGGTAGTCGACAATCTGAGCCAAAGCAGGGTTGTTGATATCTCCGCCGAGCAGGATACCCTCACCAGGTTCAGGGGTGCGGAAGTTCATGGTAGACTGCAGAGAAGCCCAGTAGGCTTCAACAACGTCCTTACCGAAGCAAGCAATCTCACCAGTACTGGCCATCTCCACACCGAGGAAGGGGTCGGCGCCAGCAAGACGGGTCCATGAGAACTGGGGAACCTTGGTTGCAAGGTAGTCACGCTTGACCTCCATGAGGTCGACAGGCTCGGGCACGTCACGGCCAACCAGGGCCTTGGTGGCAACATCAATGAAGTTGGTTCCGAGGACCTTGCTGACGAAAGGGAAGGAGCGAGAAGCACGAAGGTTACATTCAATGACCTTCAACTGGGGCTCGGCACCCTCCTGGTCGGCCTTGATGATCTGCATGTTGAAAGGACCGGTGATGTTCCAGGCCTTGGCAACCTTCTCAGCAATCTCCTTGACCCGGTTCATGATGGGTTTCTCAAGGGTGGCAGGAGGGAGAACAAGGGTGGCGTCACCGGAGTGCACACCAGCGGGCTCAATGTGTTCACTAATGGCGTGCAGGATAAGTTTGCCGTTAGAGGCAACAGCGTCAACATCAATTTCTTCAGCACCTTCGATGAACTTGGTAATGACAACAGGGTGGTCAGGAGAAACAGCGCTAGCATTGACAAGCTTCTCCTTGAGCTCATCCTGGCTGTGGATAACGCTCATGGCAGCACCGGAGAGGACGTAACTAGGGCGGACCAGGACAGGGTAGCCAACGGTGTCGGCGAAGCTCTCAGCTTCAGGGACTGAGGTGAGTTCCTTCCAAGCAGGCTGATCAACACCAATGCTGTCGAGAATCTGAGAGAACTTGTGACGGTCCTCAGCGTTGTCAATATCCTTGGGGTTGGTGCCAAGAACGTGAGCACCACCAGTCTCCTGCAGGCGAAGAGCAATGTTTTGAGGAAGCTGTCCACCAACGGAGACAACCACACCACTAGCACTCTCGAGTTCATAGATATCCATGACACGCTCATAGCTGAGTTCTTCGAAGTACAGCTTGTCAGCGGTGTCAAAGTCAGTGGAGTAGGTCTCGGGGTTGTAGTTGATCATGACAGTCTTCTTGCCCATGCCCCGCAGAGAGAGCGTGGCATTGACGGCACACCAGTCGAACTCAACTGAGCTACCAATACGGTACACACCACTTCCGAGGATCAGGGTACCATGGTCATCAAAGGTGACATCGTGAGATGTGGCGTTGTATGTGGTGTAGAGATAGTTGGTATCGGCGGGGAATTCAGCAGCCAGGGTGTCAATCTTCTTAACCCAGGGCTTGACGCCGAAGCCCTTCCTGCGGGCACGAACTTCATCCTCAGAAGATCCAACAAGTTGGGAAATCTGCTTGTCAGAGAATCCGAGCTTCTTCGACTTCAGCATCATTTCCTTGTTGACACCGAAGAGGCTGCCAATCTCCTTGAGCTCATTCTGGCAGTCAACGATGTTCTGTAGCTTGTAGAGGAACCATTTGTCAATCTTCGTCAGCTCGTGAACCTTGTCCACAGAGTAATTCTCGTGGAGCATAGCCTGGCCGACAGCCAACCAGCGGCGGTCGGTGGGGTTCTTGAGGACATCATCCAGGTTCTCGAAATGGTCGCCCTGGAATCCGACAAAGCCGGGATCAACCTGACGAATGGCCTTCTGGAATGATTCCTCGAAGGTACGGCCAATAGCCATGACCTCACCCACGGACTTCATGGCGCTGCCGATATCGCGTTTAACATGCTGGAACTTGCTCAGATCCCAGCGAGGAATCTTGGTGACAATGTAATCCAAGCTAGGCTCAAAGTTGGCGGTCGTGGTCTTGGTAACAGCGTTGGGGAGCTCAGGAAGAGTGTGGCCCAGGCCGATCTTGGCAGCGGTGTAAGCGAGAGGGTACCCAGTGGCCTTGGAGGCCAGAGCCGAGGAACGAGAAAGACGAGCGTTGACCTCAATAACACGGTAGTCAAGGCCATCGGGCTGCAAAGCATACTGAACGTTACATTCACCTACAACACCAAGGTGACGAACAATCTTGATGGCGGCAGTACGGAGCATGTGGTACTCCTCATCGGACAAGGTCTGACTAGGAGCAACCACAATACTGTCACCAGTATGAATACCCAAGGGGTCGAAGTTCTCCATGTTGCAAACTGTGATACAGTTGTTGGAAGCATCCCTAACCACTTCGTACTCGACTTCTTTCCAGCCGCGGAGAGACTTCTCAACCAAGATCTGGGGAGAGAGAGTCAAAGAACGAGAGGACAAGTTCTTCAGCTCCTCGGGGTTGTTTGCAAAGCCGGAACCGAGACCTCCCAGAGCGTAGGCGGAACGAACGATGATCGGGTATCCAACTTCCTCGGCAGCCTTCAAGGCTTCATCAACAGTGCCAACGGCGATCGATTCGGCGATGGGGATGTTGATTTCGTTCAATGCCTTAGAGAAAAGGTCACGGTCCTCGCTAGTCTCCAGGGTCTTCACGCTGGTTCCAAGCACCTGAACACCGTAGCGCTCAAAGGTGCCCATGCGGTTCATCTGCACACCGAGGTTCAAGGCGGTCTGACCACCGAAGGAGAGGAAGATGCCATCGGGACGTTCCCTCTCAATGACATATGTGACGTATTCCGGTGTGACAGGGAGATAGTAGACCTCGTCAGCGAGTTTGTGGTCGGTCTGAATCGTGGCAATATTCGGGTTGATCAGAACTGACTGGACACCGGCCTCCTTGAGGGCTTTCAGGGCTTGGGAACCTGTGGAATAAAGTAAGAGTATTAGCCATCTCATTCCAAGGACTCGAGTTATGTCCTATCCGGCTCGGGACTTGAAACCCTGCTGTGTTCTGCGAAGGGAAATGCCAATCAGGACAACCTACCGGAGTAGTCAAATTCTCCGGCCTGTCCAATGCTCAAGCCACCACTACCAATAACGAGGACCTTCTTGACGTCCACGAGGTTAGCTCCAGGCGTCACAATCCCGCTGCTAAATAAGCTGTCGCCGGTCGAGGACTCTGAAGCCAAACGACAGAGAGCGCTGGAGAAAGAGCGCAGCTGCTGGGGTCGCCATGGGGAAGGGGTCTTTTGCTGCAATCGGAGCGTAGAGGCCTGTGAGCGAATAGTGGTCTGACAGGTGAATGAGCGCAAAGCCAGCGCGGAACGGCGAGAATCAGCGAGGCATCGTTGACGCAGAAGGGAGGACGCAGCCTGCCCGCATCGAGCAGCGAGAACCATTGTGCGCGGCACCGCTCAAGGGAGGTCGAAAACAAAGCAAAGCGAAGATATAGCAGGTCAATTGAGCTAATCTACGCTTTACTCCGTTCTATTTTTTTCCCGTATAGATTCCGGGGCGGAAATGAGCACCGCTGTTGGTCCGAGGTTTCAATCCTTCTCTGTCGACCTGAGCTGTGCCCTGCCGTCGTCCCGCCGTCTACCACACGTCCACGACTGAGGAAGGGAGTCGAGGATAAGGTAATTATGGAATGGCCTGGTATGGTGAGTCAAGGAGAGGAAGAAGAACGGTGAGAGGTGCGGAGCGCGGAGGGACACAAAAAAATTTATGGAGGTAAAAGGCGGCGATGAGTCAGTACAGAGGAACGGGGAACGGGGACCAGAGGAGACTATCAGAGAATAGCGCGATGAATTCAACAAATTCAAGCAGGCCTTCTTGACCAGGGGCCGATAAGAACTCCGGCGTGTGTGGACTGTGGAGATCCAGAAAAAAAAGAATCCTAAATCGGACCTCACAAAGCCGGGATGAGCCAATCATATTTGTCACGTAAATTTTCGGACCGGCACGCTGCTTATCTAAGGTACATACTGCTCTCTGAATGGTCGGGCCTGGCACCCTGAGAAATATCCTATTTTAGAATAGCGTCTCTTATCAGCTCCAGAGAAGATCAGTTACTTGAAAGTATTCAAAACGAAGCTTGTCAATAATTGTCCTAGATATTGATATCGTACATATATCTATAACTCCGATCCATGGATGCTTAAACTTATAGAGTGGTATGGAACTTGTGAGGTAAAATACTAAGGTTGTCGAGTATTTCTATAAATCACGTGAAGCCGGCACCTTAGGCGGATCTGAAGCCGTACTTTGTTTGCACACCAAAACCTCACAGGCAGCAGATATTACCATTTTGTTCACTCATCCCATCTGAGTCAATGACCGAATGCAGAAGACAAATTGACATTATATTTCTTCTCCCTACCACAGCCAAGACGATACTTCCCCAACGATTTCACCCAGAGGCATATTTCGACATTCCTCGAAGCTTTGCACCACAGAACAAGAATACAAATGGAACAAGAATCCCAATCACAATGCTCAGTAGACCAAGGATACTCTTACCCCGTCCAAGATGCATCTTACGATACATGTTTGGCGCGAACACTGGAAACATGAAGCCGGCCAAACTGCCCAACACCACCCCAGCGGCAAGTCCGCTCGCAGTGTAGCTGTCGATGACATACGTCTACGTCACTCTGCATACACCGTAGGCACATCATCGCGCAAAATGCGAAAATGACAGTTCCAATAGCCTGTGCCACCCAATGGTCCCGGTATTGTACACTCCGGCCGTACCAAAAGAGCCCACCAGGGACGAACACAGAGCCGACGAACATGGCAGGAAGACGGAATTCCGGAACTCCATCATTGTTTCGTTTCAATTCTAACTGACAATAGGTCTTAGCACTCGAGCAGGCGTTCACTTGCGCTCTTAGGACGCACCCAATGCCAAGGGAAATATAGTTCAAGCCTCTAGCCCCGGTCCTTTCTTCGTATACGTCTTCCCAGGTACCTTGTTATGACATTCGATTCGTGGGAGACTCTTGACAGCGGACACCATGAGAACCAGGCCATACATGGGTACCGGCTTCCGTGGCTGTCATTGCATATTTTTATCTGTCTCAAGTGGGTACCGAGTCGTGTGAAGAAGAACATAGTTACGTCGCTCTGTTCGTCAGAGCTATTATGCAGTACCTCGGAAGGAAATCTAGAAGCGAGAGTTTATCCTCCGACAGGCGCCCTTTATACCTCTTCGAGTCCGCATTTTTGGAATAAAAGGCTGTCGTAAAAGCCCGGGATGCAGCATGGTCTCTGAATTGTTGGCCTTCAAGGAGGCTTAAGGGTCTATGTAAGGAATGCTAGAATGGAGGTGAGTATCTGTATTCTAGTGACACCACCGATTGAAAGAACATAAGACGATCACCCAAAACTGCCCCCCCACTGAGACAGCTCTGACCAGCTCTAGCAAATTTGCTCCAACCATCCAGTCATTTCTCCAATCGTTGGACACTCCAGGAAGAGCGAACTTTTGATTTCAAGCCCAAGCTCACCGCGAAATTTCTCCGCCAGCACGAGTGACATGAGGGAATCTACACCCAACTGAACGAAAGTTGCATCAGGTGTCAGTTCACCGACACCTAGGCCTGTTTCGTGAGCAATCAGCTCTAGACATTGACCAATCACACCAGTAACCTCTACTATCGGGGCTGTTCCATTGGCCCCTCCCACGTCGGGCTTATGAGCGACTGTGTCTCTCTGGGCCTTGACGCCGTTGGTTGCTGGTTCCGCTGGCTTGGCTGGCTTGGCTGGTAGGGGAGGAAGAGGGTGTGAATCGGTGCTTTGAGATTTGCCATTGGGGAGAGCGTTATTTGTCGGCTTAGCTGCTGGGAGAGCTGCTGGAACAGCTTTTTTCACTGAGACTGGTGCAGCGCCGGTGGCCACTGCTTGCTTGAGTGCTGCTGCCGGCGAGAAGAACCGATCCATGAGCAGACGTGGCACTTGACGGAATTTCAGGTGGCCAACCAAACCGATAATGCGACCCCCTTGGAGGATATACAAATCTCCAGCGTACATGTTAGCCTCTTCCGGCAGTGGGAACATGCGCACGTAACTCTGATACTTGGCTCCTGGCTCCAACCTCTTGACCAGGCGATAGCAATCATAACCTGGTGTGACATAGAAGTTATCTCGGGTGTTAGAGGCATCGCTCCCGTTCATGACAAGACCAGCGAGATGGGAGACACTGTCAATCCAGTGAGGCGGCGTATGCCAGACACCATGGCGTTCTGGAATGAGTGTTATATCCGCAAATGCCTCAAAATCATGGATGACTACGCGATCCATACCACGGTACCGATCGGCGTAATCGACCACATTCTTGAACAATGCGTATGCCAAGGCCTTCGACAATTGGCTTGCCTTATTCTCGAGGGCCATGCGCTCGAGGGCCTCGATTCGACCGACAATCAAATGCGCCATGCGGTCCCATTCCGTCTGCCAGATCTCCGGATTGCTCTCGAATCGTACAGCGCCCGAGGCGTAAGACTCCAAAGCCTTTCCACCGGTGGAAGGGTCGATATTAAACCACGCGAGTGACATTCGGCGTGCAGATAGGTCTAGGTGAGCGTCAAGGAAAAGAGGCTGCGTGATATTCTTGGCCGGACTGGCTACCGTTGCGTGCAGGACCTCAAGGTCGGCAACGTCCATATACACATGTTCTGTTCCGGGCACGAGTTTGCGATATAGGTACTCGCCGACGGTCAATGCCATATCAGTCCAGATGGACTATACTTTAAGGTTAGTGGATTGAATCCCTGTGAAAAAAAAAAAAGAAAAAAAAGGGTGAACTCACCGAGGTAGCTACACCACAGTTATTCATTCGGTGTCCGTGAACAGCCTCGAGGAAGTCCGGGTGTTGCACATCAGAACCCATTTTCAGCGTGGCGGTCGTCTCATCAATAGTCTCTTCCGTGATTTCGTGAATCAGAGATGTTCGCAGCCCCGAGGTCGGTGGTTTCACATTCTGAATCCCGGGATGTAGGCCATGAACGTAAAGCGCTTTGTCCAAAGTCCAAGTTCCCAGATAGTCAAGCCAGTAATTGACATCGTTCCAACCGTATTTTGGCAAAGGGAGCAGGCGATACGCCTTCTCATTTGGCTTGAAGTACTCAGTCCAGCATGGCGTGCGCCCAGCCAGATGCAGAGTGACCATACTCTTCGCCATCGTCGTAAAGTTGTCTTCGTTCCGTCGACAAGATGAGACCACACGGGCATCGGGGATCAAGCTACGCACAAATCCAGCACAGATAGGATGTGGTCCAATGTCCACCCATACGGTGTGCTTGTTTACCATGCCGAATTCCTGCGCGGCCTCCAGGGCGCCTGCAAAATGCACAGGCTCGCGCGTAGCCCTGCACAGATAGCGCGAGTTGATAGTCTTGCCGTCAAATACAGCGCTTTTCAGTAGGGGTGATAATATCGGGATACTTGGAGCCTTGAAGTGCACTGAATCCGCGACATGGCCCAGCACTTCTAGTATGGGGTCCATCTGCGCCGTGTGGAAGGCAAAGGGTACGTCCACCGGTAAGCACTTGACGCTGTTACCTTCGAGTGTACGCCGAATATCGTCTATATCAGCCCTAGTTCCGCCGATGACGGTGTCGTTGGTGGTATTAAGGCACGTAATCTCATACTTCGCTTCGCCCGTCAGCTTGTTGATCTCGGACACTGATGCGCGCACCGAAAGCATAACGTGGCTGCCAGCTGTGCAGCGCTCCTCGATAAACTGGGCACGTCGACCGACTAAGTAGAGTGCGTCCGCGGCGGACAAAACCCCAGCAATTATGAGAGCGACGTATTCGCCTAAGCTATGTCCGATAACAGCACTAGGTTGAACACCGAGTAGGAGGACCCAAAGACGAGCTAAAGCTAGCTCAATCACGACAATGCTGAGCTGTGTCACGAGTGCCGATGGACGCTCTCCGATGCTGCTGTCAATCACAGGCACAACGGAGGGGAACCCGAGCCGCTTGACAATGTGATCTAATTGCAGAATTTCGGAACGGAAGTAAGGCAGGGTATCGAATAGCCCCCGAGCGATGCCCTGATAATATGCCCCCTGGCCGGTGAAAGCGAAACAGACCGGTGGAGCGTCGCTTGGGACTGGCCGTATCCTGGCGAGTACATCTTTCTCGGCACTGTTGCGCAGGAACTTTTGTACTTCAGCAATGCTCGACACGGCGGTTGCGACCCGTATATTGTGCTGCATGCGGCGCGCGCAAGTCGTGTACGACAGATCAGCCAGCTCGGTCTCTGGGTGCCGTTCCAGGTAGAGAGAAAGGTTCGCCATATTGGTCACGAGGGACTTTTTGGACTTTGCCGAGAGTGTGATGATATGAGTTGAGCGGTCATCACGCTGAATTGTTTCGTCTCGCTCGGGCCCGTCTTCTAATATAAGGGTAGTGTTGCCGCCATGTGCCCCAAATGAGTTGACCATTGCAATACGTTTCTTGCCAACTGGACGTGGCCAAGGAGTGTTGACCTGTGTCAGTTGGACACGGCGCCGATCAAGGTCCTTGGGTATAGTTGGGTTGATGACTGTATGTATACCGATATGAGCGGGGACTATGCTCTTCTGGTACATCAGCAGCACTTTCAGCAGCGAAGCAATACCCGCAGCTGCCTCACCGTGACCGATATTGCTCTTTACAGCACCCACCTGGAGCAACTGATCGGCGCGACGACATGGTGATAGAGGTGCGAACACATCCAACACGGACTCAGACTCGACCGCATCACCAGCCTGGGTCCCGGTACCATGGAGCTCAACGAAGCTCACATCTAACGGGTTAATAGCAGCACTATGAAGCACCTGGCGGTAGTTGTCTTTTTGCGCCCCGGCGTGAGGATGGGTGATAGAGATGGCTTCAGCTGAGTGGTTCGTGGCAGCGGACAAAACAACGGCGATTATATTGTCATTCTCGGCCTCGGCGTCCTCCAATCGCTTGATTACAACAGAGCCGATTCCGTCAGAGCGACAGTAGCCGTCGGCGCTCTCATCCCAAACCTTGCACTGGCCAGTCTTGGAGAGAAAGTGGCCATTACACAAACCTGCGTAATTGTCCGGGTCGGTGATGACATTCAGCCCGCCTGCGAGGACAGTATCTACTTCACCTGCCCATAGTGCTGAACACGCAACTTGGACGGCAGCCAGTCCGCTGGAACAGGCAGTATCGATGCTGAATGACGGGCCAGGGAATTTGAAAAAGTAGTTGATGCGGCCGGGGCCAAAGGCACGCACACCACCAGGTACTGCATAAGTGCCAAGGTTCTGTGACGCATTCAGTTCCCGCCAGTCGTCGCTTGCTTGTCCATAGATAGCGCCAATGCGTTTAGGGTTGGTCGACGCGGTTCGGCCTGGGACGAGGCCCGCCATCTCCATAGCCTCATATGCGGTGACAATCCCAAGTCTCTGCATTGGGTCGGTTTGTTCCGCCTGTGCCTGTAAGCTCGTCGTTCACTGAACTAGGGTTGAGAGACCTACTTCTCTGGGCGACATATTGAAAAAGCCAGCGTCGAACAGCCCGGGTTGGTCAATAAAGTTACCGTAAGGTGTCTGTGTGGCATTCTCAGTCTTTCCAGTGGGATCATAGTGTGTTTTCAGATCGAAGCGGTCCAACGGTACAAGTACGCAGGCATCACGACCCTGCTCCAGCAGCTCCCAGAAGAGCTCCATGTCGTTGGCTCCACCCGGCAGACGACAGGCCATACCGACAATAGCCAGTTTCGAGTCAGCGAAAGAACGGGGCTGCCTGGTACCATAATCCTTTAGAGCCCAGGGAATCATGTCAGTCACTTTGGTCTCCAGGTCAGGGAAATCGGTCTTGAGAGCTGCTAGGATTCCTCTAAACACTATAGAAGTACGGAAGGTTTTGATCTGGCAGATAGTGGAATCGTCATCCGTAATGCGTGAGATGATGTTATCAGTAATATTGTCGAGGAGGATTGTTTTGGTGAGCAGCTCCATTCCGATTGCCGAAAACAGCTCAACGGCTGTAGTGGCTGCGAAAGGCTGACCGTTGGTCGTAGAGAGAAGTGGAATATGCACCGGGCTTGAGAGGGGGATAACAGATTCTGCACTGTTGATGACGGTGTCAATCGAGTCGTCACTGTACAGATGCGGTGCATGGCATAGGCCGTCGTAAACGGGGAGGGCGAGAGACTTGGAATAACGCAAGAGGTGCGAAGCCTCAAAGCAAGCCCTAATGCGTGACGGAGGTCCACTGATACTATTGGAAGTCTTGTCGGCGGCGCTGACGAAGACTTTGAGGAGCTCTGGCGTGCCAGAATTTGCCTTGTACTGCGCCAGTTCGTCCTGGATAGCGGAATACTTCTCCTCGGTGATAACATGAGCCCAGCTCAAAAGTGTTCCGTCCGCCTGTGGTGCTTCAAGCTTGCGCGATATCTCGGTGACATAGACCCCCAGTCGAAACGATACGCGGACGCACTCGGCTCCATTTTTAGCGACTTCTGCTAGATTGGTAGAGAGAGCTACACCAGCAGCGGCCAGCACACCGATACTCAAACCCGCAAGTGTTGTGCTTCCTTCGAAAAGGTCCCAGGTAAGTCCTTCGGCCTCATAGTGCCTAGAAAATCAAGTCAGTTCTCTGAGATACTGCTAATGGAAGAAACATTGGTACCCGATGAACATCCCCAGTTCAAGAACGGTCAACAGCGTACTCTCCATAGCTGCTGCCAAGGGCCCCTGGCGGAAGTCCTCATCGACAAGAGGCAGTAGCGAGTGAAAGTGAGGCACCAGTGCTTTCAGTGACTGTGGCAGCGCTGCCACTTCCTTCTTGAGGACCAAAGTCGACTCCTCGAGAAAGGTGGCCAGCTGGCGGAACCTCCGGTCCTTGCTGTGCCGGAGCAGACAGCGGAAAAGGCCTTTGAGATCATCGTTGGGAAACTCGTTACTGAAATAGACCAGTCTTGTGCTATGTGTGTTGTCCTTCATTTTGTCAGCTGGTCAGGCTCAGCCAGACGCTCATTCCGATAACGACAGAAGTACTAAAGAAACGGTACAGCGATTAACGACTGGCGTTTCCGGGTTTTTGATGTCATTCTTGAATGAACAAAAGTTCCGTACGGGACTTTTAAGAACAAGAGTCAAACTACCAACCTGGGATCAGGAGAATTGCCAAATGCCATACGGGGACTTTTGGGTGCTATAGCAAGGTCCCAATGCGATACGACTTGCATGCTCGATCATCGGGTCTTAATTTTTCTTGCGAAAATCGGAATATGCCCGATTAAAAGCCGTCAAAGAAGACGGAAAAGAGCATAGCATCTGTCGACTTTTACGCTTTTCGGGGCAAACTTCTCACGGCTCCCGATGGCATTCAGGATTCCATTCGCCCAGGCCTTCTGGGAAGAATACCTATCCGGACAGGAATCTAAACTGCCTACATTGCCTGTTATGTCAGACGTCTCTAAGCGAGTTATCCGGATTCTAGGTGGAAATGCGGGCAGCATGCGACTACAGGGGACGAATACCTATCTCGTAGGAACAGGCAAATCTCGGATCCTGATTGACACTGGTCAGGTACGCCCTTCCTCTTTATCGACTTGCGCCATAGTCTTGTCACTCATATTCTGCACCTAAACCAGGGAATACCATGCTGGATTCAGGATATCGCTCAGGTCCTGGAAGATCGAGACTTGGAGATCTCTCATGTTCTGCTCACTCATTGGCACGGAGACCACACAGGAGGCGTTCCCGACCTTTTGGCATATAACAAATCATTGTCTACGCGTATTTACAAGAACCGGCCTGACAGTGGGCAGAAGGAGATACGGGATGGCCAAGTTTTCCACGTTGAAGGTGCCACCATCCGTGCCGTGTTCACGCCCGGTCACGCATTTGATCATATGTGCTTTATCATGGATGAGGAAAATGCTCTGTTCACGGGTGACAATGTTCTGGGCCACGGATACTCGGTTGTCGAAGATCTGGGAGCGTACTTGGAGAGTCTCGAACGTATGGCGAATGTACGCTGCGCGATAGGCTACCCAGCGCACGGGGCAAAGATCGATGATCTACCAGCCAAAATGCGGCTGTATATCCGACACAAGGAGTTCCGTATCCAACAGGTGTTTTCGACGTTGGAGAAGAGTCAGACGACTGTTGCTGCTGGACAAGTACGGGGCCGGGGTGGGATGACGCTGCGTGAGATCGTGCAATCGCTGTATGGGACTGTTCCTCCGGATATCGAGAATGCTCTTTCGCCGTTTTTGAGCCAGGTCTTGTGGAAACTTGCTGAGGATCGCAGGGTTGGGTTTGAAGCCGGGGATCCGAAGAAGCGACGATGGTTTGTCAGTGCGCGTTAGCTGGAGATGTATATTTCGTTGAATTAGAATGTTGTTTCGCTTCATCTGTTTCAAGTCAAGGATAGTGATATGAGATTCTCGAGCTAGCCCTAATTACCAATGGGTTACTTTTGCTGCTTCATCCTCATCTCAGCCTTCTCCTTGATGTCAATCCACTCACTCATAGGCCGATGCAATTGATAAAACCTCTGCTTCGACCTCCTCACAGCATCCTGGCACCGTCTCCACGCCCCATCATAATACTTCCCAATCGCACCCTCCAGTTTCTCAGTCAATTTTCCACCCTCCAACAAAGCCCCAACCAGCTCAATCCCATCGACAATCGCATGATTGCCCCCCTCGCCCCCGAATATAGGCATCGCATGCCACGAATCCCCTACAAAGACAACCCCTTTCGCAAGACAAGAATCCACATCGCCCCTCTCCACAAACACACTCCTCATAAGCCAATTATACACATGGTGCGTTTTCATCGCCTCTTCATTCAGAAAATGTGACCACGGCTCGGTTAATTCCCTCGATGCAATCTCCTCCAATAACGCCGTCGGGATGATCTTCGCTTCCTCGGACGTGATATTCTTGTTAAACAAGGTATCTGAGTCCCCGGTGCTGAGTCTCGAATACGACCAGTCTAGATGCACACTCGACGAGGTGATATTGCAGATGGTCAACGGGGTATTGAATCCGTCTCCCACTCCCGTAAGGATATTCGAGGGTCCCGCATGAGGCCGGATAAGTTTATCGTATTCGTCCCGTGGCAATTCCAGGTCTCCGTGGAAGACGACCACAGGGAGAACCTCCGGCCGGATATCGGGGAGGAGTATTTCGCGAACTGTAGAATGGACACCGTCTGCAGCGATGATGAGGGAGCTGGTGTAAGAAGCGCCGTTCTCAAACGAAGCTACTATATTGCCTACCCTGCCTTCAATGGAGACCAGCCTATGGCCATATCGGATATCAAGCTCCTCGTCTCCACGGTCTTCAATCCAAGAGCGCAATGCATTGCGATTTGCGCGGAAGATGGATGGTTTTGGCTCGGGTGGTGGCTTGACGATTATTTCGCTGGTGTGGTTGTTTAGTAGGGCGAGGTCAATGTACCCTGTCCCGCCAATGTGGCGGTCCGGAGCGACGCCCTTTGCTAGAGCACTTAGGCCAAGTGAGCCCAGGGACGAGAGGAGGGCGTTGAAACCCCAGTCGCGGAGGCTAATGGCGTAGCCTTGGGTGCGGGTGGGGGTTGATGTTTCGAAGAGGATGACGGGGATGTTGGCGTTTGTGAGAAGGCGGGCTGTTGTCAGGCCTGCGATGCCGGCGCCGATGACTAGGATTGGGTTAGGCGCTGGCATGGTTGTGGTCCTGGGTGTCCTGGTCCTCGCTAGCTAGGGTCAGGTCGGGCTAGGATTGATGAGGTGAGGCTGTATTCTTCAACATAGGGTCTCGGGCCATTGAGAGAGGGTTGCAGTCGGTTTATCACAAGATAGGTACGTAGCATTAGGTTAAGACCCGAGCGGTAGGTTTAGGTGCCTATCGGATTTTATTGAAGAGATTCACTTTGATAATTTTCCGAGATGGGCTGGGGTAGGGATTCTGTGGTTTGTATGGATCAGGGAAGTAGTAGCCGTGGCCTCCTTCTGTGTCTCGCGAGATGAGGTGAACAGGGATCTTCCATTGACGAGAATTAAAGCCTCCAGGTAGTCAGCCATTCTTTGGTCCGAGGAAAGCCACACACTCAGACAGGTAGGCAGGTGCCAAAGACCTCCCCTACACTGTATATACCTAGCTAGTATACTAGAACCAAAACTCAAAGGACACAAGATATCCTCCGCGGTAAGTAATCACTTGAATCCACTTCTAAAGCTGAGAAGCTGCTAGTCATCTTCTTCATCTTACCTTGTCCAGGACTGTAACAACGGTGTTAGCGAGGGGTATCTCAGCTTCTAGGTGCTCCGAGACATACCCTTGTCCCTTTCTATCTCACTGAGTTCCGTCGCGTTGATTTCCGCGTGGATACCAAGGATCCTCGCACGAAGGGTGTCCTTCTCTCGGCCAAATAACATTTTCTGGTAGGTTGTCGCGGTCTCCGGGAGCCTGAAAACAAGCAAATGTCAACGATATATCAGCCAATATGACATTACTACAGGAATGCCCACCAGTAATAAAAGATTAACTTGGATCTATCAACATTGTCGATTGTGTAGTCGACGTCATAAACAGCCCATGCACACTCGGACTCGTTGAACTCCTTGACGAAATCGCTGTAGTCTGTGGAAGTTCCAGTCTTACTTACCACAATCTCGGTCTTATTGTCACTGAAGTGAAACATGACGTATTTGTACGTGCGCCTCTTCAATCCGTCATATTTAGTGAGGCAGTCTTCGTTGACCGAAGCCGGCTGTGGGCGTATTTAGTAAATAAAAGCGAGCCTCGTAACCCATCTTGAGCCCATCATGGTGTAGAGTTGTATGCAGTTGCAACGGCTGTTGCTATTCCTGTTGCGATTGCGCTTGTAGTTGTAGTTGATGCAAGAGCTGAGGGTGGATGCTGAATATATAGGAGACGAGATGAGGGGTAACATGGTCAGCCAGCCACGAATCTGACTGAAAAATGCGCGATGATGTCGATGATCTGGCTGACGACCAATGGTTTCTGGAAATCCGATGCTTCCAACACGCACAGTGACACCCCACGTCCCTGCGAGCTCCTTGGGCAGGTCACTTGGTCATGCGGCCAGTCCACTTCATGCCTGCAGTAGTAACTGCATGGCTCTACTCCGTGCACGGCAGATATCACGCAATGGTACGAGAGGCTGAAAGGTCGGGTTATTAAGCTGGATTCGTCAACTTCGACCTTTCAACGGTGAGCAAAATGCACATACTATGACCGCCACAAAGCAAAGATAGTTCATGTAGTGGCCGCCCGTGATGGCATCTCTATTGCTCGCTTCTGAATCTATTCAGTCATCAAGCCCAACTCTACCATCGAAGCGAGTCCAAGGCCCTTTCGAGCGCTTGTCGTTCCGCGGCAGTCTGGCGCGAGACCTAGTGGTTCGAGCTTCGTATGCCCAAATATCATCGGCCTGGCTCTCGCCTGGTTCGTCTTCTAGGGTCTCCTCGAGGTTCTGATTCAGTAGGTTATATACTCTTTGCAATTCATGCTGTGCCTGTTCTGCGCGGTCACTGCCCTCTGCAACCTTCTGTTCCACGTATTCTTTCTCGCCAGAGCCAGCCGCTGCGGATGCAAACGCCCATGCCTCGGCCATGGTGACAACTTTATCCTGTTTAGCAGGGTCTGGCTGGTTTGTAGCGTGTCGGGAGTTCAGAGCCGCCGTAGCGTGCTTGAAGCGTGGTTGGCGAGCTAGGATAGGATACTCGGGGAGAAGGTGGCTCTCATCACTCAATCGGTTGAGGATGCGGAGTGTGGTGCTTTTCTCCTTGGCAAGCATACCGGATAGGTAGAGTTTCTGTAGCGCCAGAGACTGCTGACTCTTAGAGAGTGGAAGGAGAACATCGCTAGTGAAAGATAGAACCTCCAGCGGCTCTATAGGCAACGTCTCGTCCGTGGGAACCCCTCGAATGTCAGAAGGTCGCGGGGGCGATTTTGTGGATGATGTTGATACAGGCTGGCATGCTCGACCAGCTGCCTCTAGCAGGAGTTTCCGGGTTTCCGTGTAAGTGGCATACTTTTCTATAATCTGTAACCCTTGCTCCTCAAGGATACGAGCAGACTCCTCGATCTCCTCGGCAGGCAGCTCCTGCACGGGTTCTTCTTCACTGTTCGTGCTACCCACAAGCTTCTCTTCCACCCATTGTACAAGTTCATCTCGGGTTCGCTGGAGTGCGACAGTCTTCACAGACGGGGCTGCCGTTTGGAGACCATCAGATACGTTCCGACACTTTAGATCTTCATATAACCTCTTCTCTCGGTCAAGCTGAGACTTCGCACGAATGACCGCTCTCTCAAGTTTGTGCACCAATCCCTGAATATCACCGCCTGCGGTGCCATCTTGATCTTCCTCCCCGAACTCATCATATGGTTGAGTTTGGTCTTGTAGATTCTCGAAATCCTCTGGGCGGGTTGTATTGCGTGCACGTAGATCTTGGAGATAATGTTCGAATACTTGGAGTTTTGCGTGTTGACGCCGGTCACGGACGAGTCGGAGGTAAGCTTGTAGCTCTAGAGAGTAGTCAGGAGAGCTTCTCCCGGCTCCAGGTCTTTCAGAATCCTTTCCTGCCGACAGCTTCTCGGATATCAATTCTCGTCGTTTCTTCGCAGCTATATTGGCTTGTAGTGCCTCGAGATATTCCTTCCTCAGCCCCGTAAAATCCGCGGGGATGCGCTTGACGTCCGACACCGCATTTTCTGAGACACATAGGGAGAGGTGCGATTGGGCATGAAGGTCCGGTCGTTCGGAGTCATTGTCGGCGAAGACGATGTGCGAACGGAGATAACATGTCAAAGCTTGTCGGATGTGAAGAGCTTCCTGGCGAGTCTTGATGTAAGGAGCGAGAGGTTTCGCGAAGGGAGGAATGTAAGAGGGGTTCGTAGCTGTCGGGGATTGGGTTTGACGAGCCATGAGGGGCAGATGAGGTTGTCAGCTTCAGGGAGCTTTAGATCAAGCTCCGACAAAAAGCACACTAAACCTGAAACCCGAATATGCCGCGGTTCACCTCTCCAACTCCCTGTTTTCGTTTGTTGCTTGTTTGTTTAGCTGTAGATCTTGGTTATGTAAGCGGTGATGCTTTCACGTGATAACTACTCTCTTTTTCAGTACACTAACTCACTAACTTGGAGGAAATCGACACCTTTTGGATTTCGATAGATCATACTGCACTGTAAATAGACAGTGACTTTTTAAGTCTCTCGCTTAAAGTGCTATTTTTCTATAAAAAGGGCTCGCTATGCTGACCTTCTACGCCGATATCGTCAGCAAACAACCCTCAACTGGTGAATGCTGCAGGTCACCTAAGTATTTTATTAATACTCAATGGGCAGTCATACTAATTGGAAGCTTCTGCATATGCAGCAGAGCCGTGCTTGGCTTGCATAGCAGATAGGAAGGATGAGTTGTCTGTGGTCTGGTTTTCGCAGCCATGATATTATTGGAGCTTCACCCCTGACTATATAAGGCTCATATATTGACTCCTGCTGACAGGGATTATCAATCGAAGGAAACGGATGTGAATAATGCCAATTCTATAACTAGACACTCTTCTCAGGCGTCGAACTTAATATGGAAACCTAAACAAAGACATCCAGTCATAATTGCTGACAGGTCTCATGTCTCTTTGTCCCTACTTTAATCTTTCCCGGAATGCTTCCAATTTAATCCTTGGATTCTTCTCCAAGGGGCTCACTGCAGAGCTTCTGTCCGACACATCATGACCTCCGTCCTGTCTATTAACCCCCTTGATGAGTAGTCCAAGCTGCCTCTTCTGATGTCCCAGAATTACCTCAAAATGTCTCCAGAGATCATCCAAGCTCCCTTCTCGTACACAAGAACTCGACCCCGCGCAGCAACAGACAGGGCGAGAGTATCCTCTCGACAGTCATTGCAAGCAATGAGCCCTCCATCGATGGCAATGTGTCGAAGCCCCAGTGCAGAACCCCAGACTACTCCAGGGGGGAGCGATGTGCGAGCAAGGGCAATATCAGGTAAGGCCAGGCCTGAAGCCAAAGAAAGCACGGCTTACCCATTACTGAGCAGGATCAATCCGACATCCGAAACCACTTTCACCCTCCGATATCCATTCGATCCTAGAACAGGAACAAGAGGCCATGGTGAATATGCAGAACTGCATCCCTTCATGGTGCAGGCTAACAGTCAGGTTCAAGGTCAATCGTCTATCAAGAGAGCTCTCCATGCTTCGTCGGCAAACAGCCTCCGTCGCCTCAACAGCTTCATCTACTTCAACCTCATTAAATGACACGCTCGATACGCTGCACAGATCATCGTACATCACCGCCTCCACATCCTCCACAGCTTCACGGCGGCACCGTTCTTCTTCGAGCTTGAGCGGTTCATACTTTCCAGTCATCCAGGGCTCAAGAACAGGTGGTCGAAGCCGACGGCCGTCTTTTCCCTCTTCACAGCGGTCTCAGAGTCTAGCGTCGGTAGCCTCACAGCCTCCAGAACGAAAGCGTGATCCGTCTGCCCCCCATATCTACAACTCACGCTTGTTTTTCCGCCGCAGCTCAGTCTCGCAGCGAACACCATCGGGCTCGGGCGTCGGTCGGTCGGATGAGGTGACTTTGCCTCGAAAGGAATTAGAGTCCATGGTCCAGGAGAATGAGGCGCTGCGGCGGCGTATACGGGACCTTGAACTTAAGCTCAGTGCCCAAAAGACTGAGGCGCATAAGTCGATTGACCAACCCTCATGACTGAACAAAGACTGTTTCCTATCGCAATTGTGCCATGAAAACAACTCAGCCTCGCTCAAAGCGCTCAAGTCCATATTTGTTGGTTCACTTAAGTCACGCCATCATCCACAGTCGATGCATGTCTCGATTCGGATCGGAATCAGTTGGTGACATGGAGTTTTCATCGCACTCTAGCCCCTTCTGTTGTTGTCTTCCGTGTCGATTCTGACAAGTCTATTTTTATCGGAATGCTACTGCCTTGTTAGTTCTTTCTATGGTTATTTAGCTACCTAAGCTTGCAGTAGACGATGTTAATATTGTAAGGGGGGGCCCACTGTGGCTGTGCGCAGCGGGTGGTAACGTCATAAGATGTGGCGGTAATCGTCATCTCTACAAATACCCCGCGACTCCCCTCATCGCTGTTCCTGATCCTGTTTACTATCAACCTATTCTCATTCACGAGTATCTCATCGTTTCTATACCCTCAATTCATAAAACATTTCACAGAATGTCGGACCACACCACCGTTCATGTCACGGGCATCTCCTCGTCCACCACCGAGAAGGAGGTCCAGGACTTCTTCAGCTTCTGGTACGCAATAAGTCCACAAATACACAAAATCGTTAGCTAATAATAAACAGCGGAAAGATCACCAATATCTCCGTCACCCCTACCTCCAGTGAAGCCGACGCAACTAAGTCGGCAGCCGTAACATTCGAGAAGGAAGCGTAAGGTACCCCGCCACTCATATTCCATATGCAGTGTTTCCTAACGGTCAACAGCGCCGCCAAAACCGCCCTCCTCCTTGATCAGACCCAGCTTGGCCTCTCCGTCGTCCACGTCACAGCCGCTCACTCTCTTGACGAGATCGCCGGCTCACACGGCGCCACCGCAGGAGAAGCCAAGGACGAGAACCACCAGGACCTCGAACAAGAGGACAAGCCCCGCTCGCGCATTGTAGCCGAGTACCTCGCGCACGGTTATGCAATTAGTGACCAGGCTATCCAGAGGGCCATCGTGCTCGACAACAAACACGGTTTCACGTCTCGCTTCACTAGTGCCTTGACCAACTTTGACAAGAGGACCGGTGCCACTGACCGTGCTAAGGGGATTGACGAGAGTTACAAGATTAGCAATAAGGCTGCTAGCAGCTGGCGTGGCTTACACAGTTACTTTGAGAAGGCGCTCGGTACGCCCTCGGGCCAGAAGTTGCGTGACTTCTACTCTCGTACCGATAAGCAGGTCCGTGATATTCACAGTGAGGCGAGGAGACTTGCGGATCTAAAGGGTGTAAAGACGGAGACTTCGGAGAAGGAGGGTGAGGCCACTGCTACTGCCCCTGCGCCTGTGTCTGCAACTGAGCCTGCTCCGGCTCCGGCTCCAGGAGTCGAGCCTGAGGCTGCTCAGGCTGCTCCTGCCACGACCGAGAAGGCATAAGTGATGTCGCTCATCCATTGTATATTGATGACGACTAATGTTACGTTTCTTATGACTGTCTTGTTACCCTACCGAGCTGTGTTTTTATTCTAGCATATTTTTATGTCCATTGTCTTCGTCACATTAACTGTCTGGGACAGACGTTCAAGTTACAAATTGAACCTAATCAATTGATTTTGAAACATTCTATTTCATAATCCCCGTAGATACAATATACAGAGAAGGCTTAGGGTTAGGAAAGCTGAAAAGATCGGCGATGGCAACCTCTACCATATCTGCCAGTAGCTAACACAGAAGAACTTAAGGTCAATCTTGGCATGTACTACGTACTCCATACCTAAATTATCAGACCTATATATCTCCCAGCAAATCTACATTCCAACTTGTATATTACATGATATCATATCACGATGCAGCAACAACTACAGAACATAGATAGCACGAGAAAAGAAATACAACTTCATTTCATAACCATAACCATATCATATAATAGCAATCATAAAAAGCAAGCGCATCCATATCCATAACATACATTCAAAAAAGGTGAATCGGGTTCCCAGGCCCCTTATGATACTTCGAGGACTCAATCTCCTCGAGTGGATGAACAGGGTTACTCGTCAACCCAGCCGTCTGGCTCTGTGCCACGTCCTCCTTGTTACGCATATGCTCGGCCGTCTTGGGAGCGTACTCAGACGGGGGGGCGAACTTGGGGTCTATACGGCCTGAGCCGGGCGGGGAGCCTTGCTGGGCGCCGCTTTGGCGCTCGGGGGGTGGGGATTGGCGGCCGGAGAGTTGGGCGGACATTTTGTTTTGTGTTGTTTGGTTTGTGGTGGGTGGTTGTGGTTGTGGTTTTCTGGGTGTTGTTAGTTTGGAGTTTATGGTAGGGTTGAAGAGGGGGGGGGAAGGGGGGGGGAAGGGGGGTTGGAGAGTTGAGGCTTACTTGGTATGTTGTGATGATTGTATAGAAGGAAATCAGTTAGATGTGTGATAACAATATGATATGTGGTGAGGAAATAGCTGTTTAAGTATCACTTCTGTATCAAGGTACGTTGTTAGCATCATTATGACGTTGCGGGCCTGGAGCACCCGAAGTTCATCATGTCTGGTTATGGAAATGATGAAAAAGGTCCACAAGCTGCAGTCTTGCATAATCTCGCAGATACTCTCTGGCTTTGCTAGGATCTTTGCTGCATTTGGGCTATGATGAAAGGAATACTATATAATGCATGGTGTTACGTGATTTGCATGGTCTTATATTTCCAGAAACTGTATCACTCTGCTTGCTCTTTCCAGGTTGCTATCTCTTCCCCTTAATAGGGATGCTCATGCTCATGCCATGACAATGGGTGAAAGAAAATAGAAATTAATTGATGTTAATTAACTGGAGATATCGCGTGGCCTTGTTCGGGGCGGGGGAAGAGAAATTGGTAGAATGGGATAGATCATGGGACTTTTCACAGGACTCGTTTCAAAAGGAAATGATACAATGGGTTCAATACTGTCATGTCATAAGTGCAGGAAAGAATATCTCGCGACAAAGCGTTCTAAACAGGAGGGGGAAGAAACAACAAGCATAGGTCACGTGATAACGTATCCAGTGGGCTGGCTGCTTGACAACAGACAGGACTACTTAAGAGGTGTAGTCGACACGAGAACAAAAATGTGTCCAAAAGCGAGACTCCGAACCTACATTTCATCTTTTGATATCATTGATTATGATTTGAATATGGTGTCAACGATATCGTCTCGTCGACCATCGGTTGATTTTTCGTCAATGTCTAGATCTATTGACCTCCATTGGCTAGGGCGGCGGCTTTGGAAGCCTCATCGTTGGCTGCCGCAAGAGCTTTTACGTCGGCTTCATGGAAGACAGACTGGATGACTTGCTTTTCTTCCTCGTTGAGGACGTTGGCCAAGTTTTCGTAGAGCTGCGGTTGTTCTCGTTGAAGGTCTGTAACCGAATCAGCTCACACTTAATATAGCACAGCAGAGGAAGGGGAAACGTACTCATAAATACTTGCTTGAACAGTCCATATGGTTCGACCTTGTCCAGGGGGGTTTCGAGTAAGCTCTCCTCGTCATTCTCGTCCTCCTCGTCATCACCAGCGAAAGAACCAAACTTCTGTGCCTACCGATAAATTAGTTTCCAAATCTTGATAAGACATCGTAAAACTAACCTCTTTGTTCAAGAAGTCAAGATATGCGGCACTCTCGTCAGGGACATCACTCTCAGGTCCAGCCTCAGCCTCATCCTGCTCGGTCCACTCAATCTCACCGTCCCAGTCGTTGCCCTCATCTTCCTCGTCTTCCTCTTCATATGTAAAGTCCGACTCCTTTGTAGCGTCTTCCCGGTCTATATCAAGTTAGCCTCAATCTTCTACTTCGAGGAAATGTAACTTACTCTTCACAGCGGACGGTAACGTGTGGAATAGTCTAGTGACTCCCTGGAGTAACCTGGGCCAGCCCTGTTGAACACTAGTCGGTACATTGTCAGGCTTGAGAGTGAGTAGTGATGAAATGGCGACAATTGATAGGGTCTTATCGTGGACCCGTCTGAAGTTGTCAATGTTAGAGAACCAAGTACTGAAGAACTTGTTGGTCCATCCCTTGGCCTCCAAAACCTGGAGACTGAGAAGAGGGTTGTAGTAAATAGCGTTGATCACCATCTCCATCAAGTGCAGACGGTAGGACTTTGTCCGGTCCTCTCCGGCTTCAATGACACGCATTGCGAGTTCAATGAAGACAGGGATATACTGGTCGATGCAACCACGTAGGTTCAGCATGATAGTCTCCGCGAGTTTGCAACCGCAGATTCTGTCAACACCGCCCACCTTCTCATCGCGGAAGATGTCCTCAACCATACCGACAACCGCCGCGAGGTAAGCGGGGTTCTGGACCATGTTCTGAGAACCGTATGCAACATAGTTGTCAAGCGCTGGAAGCATGTCTTCCAGGTACAGCTCGGCTCCGGCCTTGAAAGTCTTATGGATGAGTTCAAAGGCTTGCCACATCGTGGGAGAGATGGATTTTGAGGCGAATGTGCAGCTGTCGATAATCTCGAACACTTCATTGTACAGATCGTATAGCTTGTTTTCGAGGGTTATTTGGATGACGGGCATGAGAACCGTCTCGAGATGCAAGAGTACGTCGGGCGTGCTTTCCAAGGTTAGGATCAATGTGCCGATTGTTTGCAAAACACCAAGAGCAGTGATACTCTTGTCATCCAAGAAGTCACCGTAGGTATCCTCCTCGCCCTTAGCGGCGTTTCTCTCCAAGAGCTCCCCAACAATACGCATGTAGGTGTCGCGCAGCTGCTCACTGAGAGCAACGGCAAAAGGTGTCAATTCGGCAGAGAAGACTTCGACAAAGTCTTCCATGACGTTAGCCAGGGCATCCACGTCAACCTCGTTGGCGAGTTTCAGGAGTTGCTGCATGATCTGGGGAATGTTCTGCTGCATGGAAGTCCGGATTACATCGTGCCGGATGAGAGGCTGGAGAGCAAGCGCTGCCTCAACACGGACAGGGAGTTCAGAGTCCGTCATGGATTCAAGGATATTGCGGTATATGATCATGAGGTTGTTGGGATCCTGGAAATCGAGCTGCTCGAACTTCTCCAACGTGTCGCAAGCACGCGCACGGAGGAATCCGTGAGGGCTGCGGAACTCTGGGAACACATGTCGAACGAAAAAGTATTCGACCTGGTCCGCAATGGGGCTCTTCTTTCCGAGGATCACGGAAGACAAAGACCCAATCATTCGCAAGGCACCTTCCTTCTCCCTCGGCTGCTTCTGGTCATCCGGGGCAGCTTCGTACTTGCTAACCACACCATTAACGAATGTGAGGATCGAGAACGTTTGCTTCTTGCGATTCTTGGTGAGGGTAATCAAAAAGTTTGTAGCAGCGACATCGGGTGCCGAAACCTCCTCGTAGTAGTTCAATTTTCGGTGAAGGTACTCCGATGGATCAGTCTGGAACAGCTCGATATCCTCGTCGGTTTGGCACAGAATGGGGAACACGAAATGAGCGATCAGGTTCTCCATGTGTGCCTTCAGGTGGTCCCACATGGCCTTAGGCTTGACACATTCCTCGAAGAAAATCAAAGTATAAGAAAGTGCGGGGTTGCTGAGCCATTGACCCTTGGATACGTATTTATCGATCTCCTGCAAGTATCCCTTGAGAATCTCCGGTGCGAATGTTGAAATGAATGACTTGCCGAACTGGCTGTAGTCCGGCGTGCTGGACTTTGTCATAGTTGTAGGGTTTCCGTATCTAAAGCATACAGGTTAGGCTAGAACAAACATCGCATAGTTGAATCCACACACCTGATAAAGAGACGATTTAAGTTGGCATAGGCCCATTTCTTGCACTTCCACCAATGACTGAGCCCCCTCTCCTCCTTTTCTTCCATCATGGAATTTGCGGGTGGTGGCTTGGCGATGATCCGCAGGAACAGAGTGCACCAGTCAACCGTCGCCTGGTGCGATTGCAAATGCGGCGAGAGCTCGAACTATCCAACCGTCAGTCCCAAAACACCCCCGTATAGTATTCACCGTCTCCGAGTCCACTCACGTAAATAGCATGTTTATATGACTTCACTACAATGCGGAGCATCTCCGCAGCCTCCACGCTCTCCTCATCCACAAGTTTCGATCCTATATTGAGCAACTGAGGGAACGAATGCTCGATAATTTTGTCAAACTCTTCCCTCTTGTCCCCGGCCTTGAACCGATACACGCGGCAGATAGCCAATAAGCATTGTAAACCAGCATAAACGGAGCCCGCATCATTCGTGCCCAATAATTGCATGGTGATGTCCAGGAATCCAGGCCATTGTTCTGGGAAGTCGTGTTGCAAGATTTTCTGCATAAGAGGGACGAGCTGGGCGCGAACGTTCGGAGGCGTAGACACCAGGGCTGGAATCAGCCTCTCTCGAAACCCCGGTTTCACGTCCTCGGGAATCGGTGCGCGAAGGGGGCTCTCTTCGTGGGGCGACCATCCTCGGTTGATTCGGTTCTTCAGATAGACGCCCGCTGTCGGTATCTCCGAGTTAGCAGAGCGGCGTTTTAACAGAGTAGGTCGGCAAAACAAAGGATCCCCGGCTCGTGGTGAAAAAGACACAGGATATCTCCGACAAACGTACCCGAAAGTTGGACAGCGTTGATCTGCTCCCCCTGCAGGATGTCTAGCAGACCGTTTATGAAACCCGGTTGTGTCTCGGCCTAAGTAACGGAAAACAAAACAGTCAGTAAACAAGCCCCAAGGATATACTCGAAACCCAGTACTCACATATTTCAGATCAAGCTCCGCTTGTCGGCGAATATCCGCATTGGCGTCAAGTGTAGACTGAATGCGGTTCCGCAGGGCTGTAACATCCATATCGCACCGGCAACGACCCCCTAGTTGTTTAAATTGAGCGACGAGAGAGAAGGACCCCGTTAAAAAGTGGTAGAACAGGCAGAGAGTGGCGGGGGTGAGGAGGGAGATAAGGAGAGGGGGTCAATAATCAAGGAGAGCAGATTTGGGTTTGTTGGGTTTGGTTCGGTTTTCTTTCTCTCTCGTGGATTTTCACTGTTCAGGCGGTGTTGGCCCCGCGCCTAGGGCAGCGAATCAGACCGCCTACCGCCCCGCAAATCACGAATACATCCGGCAGAATAAAAAAATAATGAGCCATTCTGCCCACGTGGTTTGTTACCGGAGAGGCCCCGAGCATAACTACTCAGTGATACGTACACTAACATCTAGGCTACCTAGTACACTACATATACAACGACGCCGCGAAGATAACATCGCGCTTGATCTTCTCCTGTGCCTCCTGCATCTTCGCGTACAGTGTTGGGTCTCCAACCAGCTTGGCCGCATTCTTCACTTCGCGGCAGGTCTCGTCAAGCCGACTAATCGTCCTAACAATAGTGCCCTCCATGACATCCGTAAGGTCTGTGATCCGGTTGAACGACATCCCCTTGGCCCACTCATAGACCACCTCCGCCAATCCAAACCGCGGTTGGCTGGCAAAGTCGTTGATGTCCTCGCTGGATTGAAGAACCTGGTGCTGGATCTGTACGTCATTTACCTTCTCCGATATTCTGACGATGGCTTCTCTGCCCTTCTCCAGGCGAGGAGTTAGCGTTGGCACATTGTCCGTCTTCTCTTGGAAAACAAAGGCGGATAGAAGTGCGACTATCTCCTCCGGCTCGTATTCGGCAAGAACGTTCTCCAGGATTAGCTCCGTCAAGACGAGCTCGTCGGCGGAATGAATTTCGCAAGCCACCTTTCCTTTGAGCTGCACTCTGGACTGCTCGTCGACAAAACCTAGGTCCTTCAGGACCTGGATGCGCTGCTCATAATCGGGTAGGAGTTGAAGATTCTGGTCAGACATGAGTTGCTTTAGCTGTGAGATATTCTCCTTGATCTGCCATTCATCGCGTTGCATCTCGAACTAGAGTAATGTAAGTACGGGGACGAATCCTTTCCAGGAACAAGAACATGACTTACATGCTTCACAAAGTCTGGGCACTTCAAACAGTCGCATGACTGGGTAATAGACGATTGTGTACGTCGTTTATCCAGTATATCCCGCACTTGTAATTCTTTGACTCGAGCCCAGTCTAATTCATCCCAGACCGGTGTAGTCCATGAGGTGCATAGTTTAGATAGCTCTTTGTCTGCGAACTTGATCGCCTCTATGGGGAAGGTCAGCTCTGTTCGTTCTGGCAGTCGTTCGCAACCAACCTTTCTTGATATTGAGGTACCATGTCGGGCCAGTGAGTTTGACCATAGTATTAGTAACACACTCAATATCCGCAATGGGGATCTTGAACACTTTGAGGGTCATATCGATGGCACGCGTTGGCAGAGGATATAGGAACTGCCGGAATGCAGGAAGGAATGGAAGGATCTCGCTAGGATGACGCTTGCTGGCCAATTTACCTATCTCAAGGATCTGTATGACCGGATTGGGCCCCCCTCCAACTTCTCGGACTATGACACCTGCGGTACGGAGACCATCCTGCATGGAAATCAATCATTTTGTTTGTAAACAATGAAGGTCTAAAAACTCACCTTCCGATATACGACCAAGCGCTTGGGCATTAAGAGACGTTTCCCAACAGGGGATGAAAGTAGATTGAGGTGCAGCTCGCTTGTCAGTTTTCCGTACTCAATAGCTGCGTCATGGCAAGCCGGAAGGTCAACATCACAGATTTTGCAGGGCTCCCGCTTGATTTTTTCCAAGCTAGCTTCTGAGAGCTGGACCTGTTTCTCATGCTCCGGGAGCAAGGCCTGTGTGGCATTTTCACTAAAGCTTCTCTTGATCATTTCTTCAATCTTCAAGGCTTCCACGCGTAGAAGATTCAGAATCATGTTGTACGTAAGTCTGAACTGTGATCGAAGCTTTGTTGGATCACCGAGGATCATTTTCCTCAGTGCACCAGCGGGTGGAGCCTCGTCCTTGCCAGAGTTGACGATGATCACATAGCCAACGTTATCGAGGCCTCTTCGGCCAGCACGTCCTGCCATCTGGGTGTATTCACCTGGCATTAGGTCTCTGAAGCTCTTACCATCGTGTTTACGGAAGCCTGAGAAGACCACCGTGCGAGTGGGAAGATTCAGACCCATAGCGAACGTCTCAGTAGCAAAAAGAACCTTGACTAGGGTTTTTGCAAACAGAATCTCGACGATTTCCTTCATAATCGGCAATAGCCCGCCATGGTGCACAGCGATACCTCGGCCCAATAGCTCTCGAAGGCGGAGAATCTGCGGCAAGGCCCTATCTTCTGCCTTTAGGCGAGTGAGAGACTTTTCGATGGTCATATGAATAAGACTCTTCTCTGAAGCATTGCAGAAGTCCTGATTGGACAACGAGTCGGCATTCTGCTCACATCTCTTTTTTGAAAAGACGAAGATACAAGCCGGGAGCAGATTCTCTTTGCGCAAGTGTTGCACGACTTGCACCCAGACAGTTTTGTCCTGTGCGGCAGTTGTACGTCCCCCGCCTCTTCCTGTACGGGCAATGTTGCCTGTGCCTCTGTTTGACGGTTGGCCTTGTCCTCGCTGCGGACCTCCGCGCTGTCCGCCCCCTCTAGGAGCACCCCTAGCGGGAGCTTGTCCGCGTCCTCGCCCCTGAGGGCCGCCTCTGCTCGCCTGAGACTGAGCCTGGGCTTCAGCCGCCTTCTGTGCTTTTATCTTATCCTTTCCAGAGATAGTATCATCAGCCTCTTTCCAGCCTTGTTCGATAAACCGTTTATTGGAGTCGACAATCTTGTGCTTGTTCTTTCCAGCCCAGAGATAGTGCTCGAGGGGAACAGGCCTCTTGGCCGTTGATATAACAAAGATGTCCTTCTTCTTCGTGCGGCCAACCCAAGACGCGAATTCGTAGGTGTTGGGAACTGTGGCAGACAGGAGGATCAGAGTGACGTGTTCAGGGAGCATGATAATAACTTCCTCCCACACGACACCGCGTTCAAGGTCGTTCACGTAATGAACTTCATCGAAGATAACAAATTCCACGTCTCTGATGAGGTCCGCTCCGCGGTAAAGCATACTCCGCAGAATCTCCGTAGTCATGATCAGACAGCTTGCCTCGGGATTAATTTGAACATCACCGGTCAAGATACCCACGTCGTCGAATTCATTCTTGAAGTCGCGGAACTTTTGGTTGCTCAGTGCTTTAATAGGAGATGTGTAGATTGCCTTCGTCATGTGTTTGGCTGCCAGCGCAATGGCATATTCTGCGACGACCGTTTTTCCTGCTGATGTGTGTGCTGCCACAAATACTGAGTCCCCGTCTTCAAGGTGGTATACAGCTTCCTTCTGGAATGTGTCCAGTTCGAACGGCCACTCACGAGCCATGTCTGGCACAAGCTCATAGAAATTGGGAATATCTTTATTGACATCCACAACGTGCGCCCACTCTTTTCCAACCTTCCGCTGGACGCTGGAAAGAAGGGGTGCGTGTGGCTCCAGAGAAGGGAACTCAATCGGTAATAAAGAGTCAATGTCCTCCTCTTCCTCATCTTCGCCACTTGATTCCCCTTCATCCTCAATCCTTACACCTCCTTCTGCATCAGATGTAGCCTCGTCCGGATCAGGATGAATGTCACTGTCCTCTTCTTGGAGGGTATTTTCAACCTCTTCATCTTCCTCCGCCGCCTCCTTAGACTTCGCTTCTCCAAACTTGAGTCCACGCGAGAATCCAGGGGCAACCTCTAACAGACCTCCATCGGTGCCAAAGTTAATGATTCGGTCCAGTCCAGCTTGCTTGCCAGTAGATCTGCTAGCTCCTGCAGTCTGTGATTCGTCTTCCATTTCGGCAATTGCTTCAACACCCTCCAAGCCACCCGGGGCAAACGGGAAGAACCCCGCAGCACCCCTAACGAAATCAGCACGACCTGCGGGTCGACGGAGCAAAGAAGTTGAATTCTTGGCATTAGCGCTGCTAGCAGGAACAGTCACTTCATGATACCCAGTAACACGTCCTTCGAGGCCCTCGCGGTCAAATCGGACGATCGTCCGCGTTTGTGTACCAGCAACCTCGAAAAGGTCGGTATAGTCTGTTGGTACGTCCCATCTCCTGAATGATTCATCAGTACGGTATTCAAAGGTTCATTGGTAGGGGCATATATCAAAACGTACCTCTGCAAACGATTCAACCATTCGGGGCTAAACCGATGCGACGGGGTCAGAAACTCATTTTCCAGCTCCTGTTTCAGTTCTGAGGCACTTGGGCGGGTTGTTCGTCTCGATGCGCTATTTTGATAAGTTCCGTTTTCCTCCTCGGCGATGCGGGCATCAAAGGCCTCCCCGCTGAGGCCTTGGGAGTCCAGCTTCAGCTCGGCTAGAGTTGATGCGAGCATATCAATCGTTCTCTATAAATCAAGGAAATTCCCTTTGACTCTTCTTTGAGTATTGAGATTGGCGGGGCCTCAATTGCCGTGCAGTGGTGATTGTTGCCTTAGTCTCAAAAGGAAATCCTGGATCCTGTAGGGGGGAAGTAGGATAAGGAGGCAGGCGTGCTCCGCAGAGTTTCTAGAGAGTCGGTCTATATATGAGCAACATTCACGGATAGCTGTATGGATAAAAAGTGAATGATGCCGAGTTCATTCGCTGGATAGGTCGATGGTTTAGTGGGGGAGACACAGACAAGAGCTTTCCGCTGACGTTGTGGTGGGTGGAGACAGCAGTGACTACAGCTTCGTTTGCTCTTGTTCGAAGTTACTCTTGAAACCGCAACATGAGAATTTTTATACGTAAGCTTAAGCATGAATAACTATACATGACTTGTGGTAATTTTACTAAGCTCAAACCCCCAGCTTTTGTAAAGTGAATTAAGACAATAATCAGGATAGATCGCTAACGCCAGAGACCACCAAGGCGCGTAAAATCAACAATCCGACTCCGGGAAGCCCATGATACGCCATGCAATGAAACAAATGGACCTGCAGGGATATAAACAATTAGAAGATAAAGCCTTTTGTATCGCCAACTGTCTTTGTCGAAATTTAGCGAGGTTTCCTATACATCTCATCCTCACCGAGTACATTAATATAAACCCGAAAATCAATCAACGTCATTGGTTGCAAAAGCCGCTTTTGTGATGCGTTTATACCAGTGATAATGGCTGTATGCTCTCAAAAACATCATGTTCGGGGCTGTCACTAACATTATCAATTATCTGTAAGTGATTACCGGGAAGGTCTTCCGGTCCGTGATATTGAGCTGGTATTCGAAGATTCCATTCACGGTAGCAATGAATCTGTAATTAGAAAAACAGTGTCAGTCCGAGCAGACCATGGCGGCATATGTTCCAACTCACAATGTTCTTCCATCCGCACCCCATCCGAGCCCAGCCGAGCTGCTTGGATCCGGGTCTCGACGCCCGAATCCACCAAAGTTACGCTCCGGCAGATCATTTATTACACTTCGGATCCATCGGGGCGAACGAGTATGGTCTAGACCCGAGGAGGATTGTTGTGCATATCGTTGCTCCCGCTGGTGATTTCGGCCCTGTGCTTCTGCTTCGTTGACGAGCTGTCGCTGTCGTCGAAGGCGCTCAACAGCCACAATGTTTGCCCTAAGACTGTGAGGTACTTCCAATCCATTTTCTTGTCGCTCGGTCCGCCTGTGCGCAGAACGAGATCGCAAGTGGTTTCTCGGCCGTGGTAGTAAGCTTGAAGTGGTACTAGAGTAGTCAAAATTCGCCGATGGTCGATTGATGGTCCCACGAGGTCGAGTCGCAGTTCCACTTTCATTACCAGAACTACCCTGTTCACTTGAGCTTGAGTCCGCAGGAGGCGCTGAATTGTCGAATATCGCAGATTGCATCTCTGCCGGCGAAGCAGTCCAACTCAGTGTATTAGGCTGTAGATCTGGCGTCGAACTGCCCACAGTTGGATCTTGATTTCTCGCCTCGTAATTGCTGTGGGAAAGTATGACAGGTCGAGGTGAGGTAGGACGAGAAGCTCGATTGGCTCCACTTGTGAAACCTTGCGGTCTTGCGTTTGCGCGAGATCCAGGATGTGGATGCAGGTTAGAATTATGAGCTCTAGCCATCCGGTCAGTCAGGCCATCTTCTAACCTCGACGTCCAGCGAGCTGTGTTCAAGAATTCGACTATCAATCTCTCTCTCTCAGAAAAGTCCTGTATCAAATTTTCGCGCAGTGGCGTATTGTCAGATCCTTCTCCAAGCCGATCGCTCGAATGTCCCTCAACCGACTCAAGAAGAGCCCGTGCATCAAGGTCGTGTCGCGGTTCCGGAGAGGATTCATCAAGCCCAAATCCTGCGGAGTCATCAATTATTGGCTCCGTATGCACTTCCTCTATGCCAGCGTCGTTCGTGTCTAGTTGAAGAATTTGTCTGCGAACGAACGCCTGGCGGACATCTGCAACACCAGCATGTCCCTTATCTTCAAGCCACACCAGGAGGTCCCAAGGCTCAGGTGAGAAGCTCATGCAACGCACAGCCCCGCCGCTACAGCAAGGCCTTGATGAGCTAAAGTGGCAGACAATCGGATTCGCATCGGAAGGAGAGTGCGAAAAGTCCAGGATAGTCCCAACGTCGAAGACTGTGATCACTCCAGACTGTGATCCAATGGCGCAAAGTTTGTTTGACTGAGAAAATGCGATGGTGAAACAGCATTTATCATCGACCCTCCCAGCTATGTCCATCTCGATACAACTAAGAAGGTCCATTTTCCAGCCACTCAACTTCTCGCCCAGCTCGGTTGACACGACAGTAGAAAAATCGCGAGAGACACGATAAAAATAGGCGTTAGTCTCGTCACCTACCGCAGCCAGAATAGTCGAGTCGGGAGATATGACAGCATAGTTCATACACGCCGGGTGGGCGAGTTTCCTCAGCACTTTCGACCGTGTGAGCGAATAAACTGTCACGGTTCTATCATTATTACTGTACAAACAATCAGCAGGTCCCAGACCAAGCGCGGTAGATTGCCACAATACCTGAGAACCGCAACTATTTCATCTATGAACCCCTTTTCGTCACCGGGCAAACGGTGAAAAGTCAGAGAGTTCACGATACTTCCGCCGAACTTGTGTAGCTGGATCTCCGGGACTCGAGCGTCGCCAGAGCTTGTGCTTGTGTGTTCAAATTCCGGTGATGCGCGAGGTGAGGTCCTCAGCGAAGCTTCAAGGTCAATCGGTAGAGCACTATCCACGTCCGCCGGTTGGGCGACCGGTGTGCCTTGCGATACACCCACATTTCTATCGGAGAGCTTCACGAAAGTAGACTCGCCATTGCTGGTCCCCCCAATTCCGATCCATCCATATCCGGCAGCAAGACACTTCGGCTCGAATGGGATAACAGCGATTGTCTCCCGCTTACGGGACGAGATATGAATCGAGTAGACCACGCGATCGACAACAACGTAAATTCTGTCCGGATCGGCAGTACTGATGTAGTGGCGAAGTTGATGATGGCTACAGAGCGTTAGTCTGTACGTCAACCCCGTAGGATTCCGACCGAATGAAAGGTAGGACAGACTAGTTGGGGATTTTGAATGGGAAGAAACGGCGTTTCGTTGGGAGAACGAGGGACTCTGTTGGGTGATACCTAAATCGGATCGGGCGTGTCAGCATACGGAATTAACTTGAAGTTTAAAGGTAAAACTAACGACAGCAAAGGATCCGTAGTCATGATGCCAACAGTCAACACGATGACATTATTGTTGAATATGCCAGCTGGAGGTGGGCGCTGCTATTGTCAAGACAAAGGACAGTGAAGCAGCGAAGTGATAACTGAAGGAGCAAGAGACTCAAAGCAATAGTGTTGTCGTTATAGAAGATAGAGCTTCAGGGTCCAAGTTGTTACCCAAGCTTAATCTCCAGGAAAGTCAAGATACCTGAGAACTTGGTACTAGCCAACTCAGGCCATGCAGTTAAAGTTCGAAGTCACAAACCCTCTCGTTTCTTTTGACGTCCCACTTTCCTTTTTTTTTAATTGTGAAAAAGGAAAGAAACAAAACAAAAAGTGAACCCCAGGATCCCAGATACCCCCGGTCTTCAAGTCAGTATCAATGTTACGAGTTCGGGTCAAGGCCTGGAGGAAGTCGGACGGATGACGTAAGACTTGTTGTTCGATCCGGGGAACTTTCAGTGGCGAATGGTCGAGTCACTAATCGAGTCTTCAGGGTTGTCTGATTATTCTGCGATCACTTCATTGTACATGTGGGAGTTTCAGTTTTGTTAAAGCTTAGGATATGCCTTGACTACCTGGCATAGCTGTGGTTTGCCTGGGCGGATGAATAGGCTCAAAGATATATATCTAGCTTATGATAGCATCCAACCTGGTATGCCCTGTAGAAGGATACGTCCAAAGTTGTAATAAGCAAATACAACACCTTGAGCAATACATATCTAACATGACTATTTAATAAGTTCGCCTTCATAGAGTGGCACCGATCTGAAATGTCTAGTTGCTCACTCCGTATAACGGAGGAAATACGGCAATACCTCGGTCTACCTGGGAGGTCACGTGTGTGGTTTAATGGCGAAATTCAGCTTTATGGGGCAGATGATCGTAGATTTGAATTGTGCCCATACAGTTCGTAGTTCAACGATCATGGCTTGAAGCTTCCTCTTAACATACAGAGGTACGTGGAAGATGCTAGTAGCTGCTCGTCTCGTACTTCCACAGACAAAAGCGAGACCGGGCACCAGGCGGTCAACGGTGAAGCTTGGTTGGCCGGGCTCTGATTGGGCAGCCGTGATTCTACCAAGTTCGACGACGGGCCGAAGCTCTCCGCGCAATTTCCACTAGCCGTCTTGCCCGTCTCCCTTCTTCAGTTTCTTCCTCTGCGAAGGAGTACAAAAATTTCTTGTTTCCTCAATTTCTCTTCTCAACCTTTCACCTCTCCATCTTATACCCCCTACCTATCCTCCTCTCCTCTTGATTGAATCGATTGGGGTCTCCTCTATACTATTTTAATCTCTGTATTATTCTATTTGTCTTCCTTTCTCTTTTAATCCTATCACAATGTTGTCATCTCGTCTCTCTCGCGCGGTAGGTTCTCAACCATTCCATCACGACTATTCCAGGCGCATCAATACTGACTTACCTCTCTCATGCTCTAGCTGCCGCGCGCCGCTCCTTTCGCTCGCGCTCCCGCTTTCAGAATTCCTGGCGTTGCTTCCCGGAGATGGAACTCGTCGGAAGAGAAGGTGAAGGGCCAGGTCATCGGTATTGATTTGGGTAAGCAACAAAGCTCCAATGTTGAGTATTGTGCAGCATTAACACTCATTTCTAGGTACCACCAACTCCGCTGTTGCCGTTATGGAGGGCAAGACCCCTAAGATCATTGAGAACACTGAAGGTGAGCAGAAACGATTTTTCTTGTTTCCCTTCACTTTTAAGAGCGTAAGCTAACTGGATAAAAAAGGTGCCCGCACAACTCCCTCGGTTGTCGCTTTTGCCCAGGATGGCGAGCGTCTGGTCGGTATTGCTGCCAAGCGCCAGGCTGTTGTCAACCCTGAGAACACCCTTTTTGCCACCAAGCGTCTCATTGGCCGCAAGTTCACCGATATTGAGGTTCAGCGTGATATTAAGGAGGTTCCCTACAAGATCGTCAACCACACCAACGGTGACGCGTGGGTTGAGGCTCGTGGCGAGAAGTACTCGCCCGCTCAGATTGGTGGTTTCGTCCTCAACAAGATGAAGGAGACCGCTGAGAACTACCTGAGCAAGCCCATCAAGAACGCTGTCGTTACTGTTCCTGCCTACTTCAACGACTCCCAGCGTCAGGCCACCAAGGATGCTGGTCAGATTGCTGGTCTCAACGTTCTCCGTGTCGTCAACGAGCCCACCGCCGCCGCTCTTGCCTACGGTTTGGAGAAGGAGGCTGACCGCGTTGTCGCTGTCTACGATCTCGGTGGTGGTACCTTCGATATCTCCGTCCTGGAGATTCAGAAGGGCGTTTTCGAGGTCAAGAGCACTAACGGTGACACTCACCTTGGTGGTGAGGACTTTGACATCCACCTTGTCCGCCACATTGTCCAGCAGTTCAAGAAGGAGTCCGGCCTTGACCTATCTGGTGACCGCATGGCCATTCAGCGTATCCGTGAGGCTGCTGAGAAGGCTAAGATCGAGCTGTCCTCTTCCCTGCAGACTGAAGTCAACCTTCCCTTCATCACTGCTGATGCGAGCGGTGCTAAGCACATCAACCTCAAGATGACCCGCTCCCAGCTCGAGTCTCTTGTTGACCCCCTTATCAGCCGTACCATCGAGCCCGTCCGCAAGGCTCTCAAGGATGCCAACCTCCAGTCTGGCGACATCCAGGACATCATCCTCGTTGGTGGTATGACTCGTATGCCTAAGGTTACCGAGTCCGTCAAGTCCATGTTTGGCCGTGAACCCGCCAAGTCTGTTAACCCTGACGAGGCTGTTGCCATCGGTGCTGCCATTCAGGGTGCTGTTCTTGCTGGTGAGGTTACTGACGTCCTCCTCCTTGATGTCACCCCTCTGTCCCTCGGTATCGAGACTCTCGGCGGTGTCTTCACCCGTCTGATCAACCGTAACACTACCATTCCCACCAAGAAATCCCAGACCTTCTCCACCGCCGCCGACTTCCAGACTGCTGTTGAGATCAAGGTCTACCAGGGTGAGCGTGAGCTCGTCAAGGACAACAAGATGCTTGGAAACTTCCAGCTTGTTGGCATTCCCCCTGCCCACCGTGGTGTTCCCCAGGTCGAGGTTACCTTCGACATCGACGCTGACTCCATCGTGCACGTTCACGCCAAGGACAAGTCCACGAACAAGGACCAGTCTATCACCATCGCTTCTGGCTCCGGTCTCTCTGACTCCGAGATCCAGTCCATGGTTGAGGATGCTGAGAAGTACGGTGCTGAGGACAAGGAGCGTAAGCTCGCCATCGAAGCCGCCAACCGTGCCGACAGCGTCTTGAACGACACCGAGAAGGCCCTCAAGGAGTTCGAGGACCGTCTTGACAAGGCCGAGGCCGAGCAGATCCGCGAGAAGATCACCACCCTCCGCGAGTTCGTCGCCAAGAACCAGTCTGGTGAGCTTGCTGCCACCGCTGAAGAGCTGAAGCAGAAGACGGACGAGCTCCAGACCGCCAGCTTGACCCTCTTCGACAAGATGCACAAGGCTCAGTCCGAGCAACAGCAGCAACCACCTCAGGGCGAGAACGGCCAGGGCGAAAACAAGGCTTAAGTGTACCACCACCATTGACCGCCATACTTTTCAAAAGGTTCATGGACGATCTCTTGTATTTTTTACCATTTCCCCGTCTCTTTTCTAGATGTGATTTCCTTGTCCCTTTTAGCTGGTTTAACGCGCATTCTATGTATACATACTGCTAGGGTTGTTTGATGTACCCTCGGTGTACGGGTGTTTTATCCTTTTTTTCATTTTCATTTTCATTTTTCAAACCCCCGCGTGGCTTCATACCCTTGATCGGGCAAGCATACTGATTTAACCGGGGGGCAACCATTGGATGGGAATGCGGGTTTGCCTACACTTTGTAACTTAATGACATGACGGCTTTGGGACCACAAAAGCAAAATGATGTGGTGGGCTTGGAGCATGTGAGATAATAGAATAGGAAATTCTCCTCTCGATTACAATTGTTATTCGTTCCTACATGAATTGAGTCCTACGACCGAGTTCAAACTTCAGTAGACTTCACCAAGCACAGACGGTGTCAGATGCTCGAGCCTCGGCGCCTTACCTACGGTCCTATGGAATGTTTCGACCGTGAAGTAAGTTCGCGCCTAACAAGAAAGACCCAATAATCCAAACCAACCGGATGGACTTGTGTTGTGCTGTGTTGGCTGCCAGATCATTCCTCGGATAGCCTGGTCTAATCCAAAACCGGATTGTTGCACTTTGAACCGGGTCCTTTGAAGCATGCACTGTACGGAGAATGTTTTAAGGGGCACCTAGTAGAGCGGAGAGATGCATGAATCCCAATGAGTGGAGTGAAATATTCAATATCGTTGGACTTGTCATGAGGTTCGATGTCGTGGACTCGGACTGACCTCAATAAAGGGTTGGGTTGCTGGTGGCTTTTTCCTCGAAAGTACCTTACCAACAAGGCGGGTACTGTCAGTCTGTTTTCAGTCAGTTGATCCACCAAAAAAAGAGATGTTAGAGTGACCGTTGTCTGTAGTCATACTCAAAGTACTTCTGGCCTCTAGTTACGGAGTACTCTTACTACTCTTATCGGCAGCGTACAGCTTGTGGCTCATCTGCACTGGGAGACTTGCAGAAACAGTGCAGCACAGGAGCAAATCATTGCTGTACACAAATGCAATGAGGCCAGACTCTTCACTAAGCGCACAGGAGCGCATTTATTAGTTATGACTGTAGTTGAAAATTAATAAGTTGTTGATCATTTAATAATATACCAGGATTAACTAATCCACTGCGGCGGGCAGTTTTTCTGGTAATTTCCCTTGGATGATTACACAATTTCCAGAAAGGCGAAACAGTCGTTCGTGAATCGTGAGATGGGAATCTTCATCATCTGGACCATGTTTCTTCTCAAACTCAAGCTGACAATCAAGCTTGGTTCCAAGCTGATGCACTCCACACTGCATGGCTCCGTGACAGACACTTCATCGCCCTTCTCATTTAAAAGCGTTACATATTGGAGTAGATCATCGGAATCCTATTGGCCGGGAGACGCTAAAAATAAAAAGGACTGTAACAAAATTGAGAACTGGCCAATATTGATTATGCCGGCTTGGAATCCTTGAGATCCTTGATGGGTGGCTGTTTGCTGCCCGCCTCATTCCTGAGGCCAATCAATAAGTAACAAAGTACGGAGTACCCAGAGGTATCTTTTGAATCATCCCTAGGTACGGAGTGCATTATTGTTGGGTTGATTGTGTTTGTCACTAGTGCGACAGAGTGGGTTTTGATCCATAGAACCCCTATTAAACCTATCATATCCAGACAAAATAAACAGGATCAGAACAGTGGAGATGAAGCTAAAATTCAGTCTGCGCACTGCAGTGGCATCCGAGACTCTGGCTGTCTTTATTACATACGGAGTAGGGCAGGAGTAATGTGATATCGTTAGATAGAGTTAATTGAGTAGTCCTGCATGAGAACTTGGAAGCGTTACTCCATGTACGTACTACAATAATAATCAATTGATAGACGACATCTAAACACTAGTGCGATTCCATCACTTCAAGCTGAGTGGTCCAACTAGTCTAGTCCAGACCTTGAATCCATCCTCAAGATTGTCTTCTTGTTTTCTCGACTTGCTTGGCACAGGGTCTGTTTTTCTCATCGTCTTTTTTTCTTTGCCTTTCTGTGCCTTTCAATATCTCACTATTCCGTCCAGTAGCATTGTCCTGTGCCCCTAAATCCCTTGCTTGGCTTCTCATCCTTTTGATATTCGCCCTCGAAATTCTCCTAGTCTGCTCTGAATTAAGAAAAACGGGCAGGGTGCAGCACGCTAGCAGTTTGTTTTCCCCTCGACTGCTGGAGTGACATCCAGAGTACTCGTCCTGTAAGTCTTCTTACCACTCACACTACTATCTGCACTCTGCATCTCTTCACTGTCCTCTTGATCCTTCGGGCTGCTATTCTCCGCACTCTGCTTGATCTCCGCACCGGGTACGAGCTTTTCTACCTCCATCTTCTCCCAAGTTCTTGCTCTCCCTCCTCCCTCTTGCTACCTTCTGTTTGCTATCCAGATACCCCGGGTTCTCACTCTATACTTGCATATCGAGAGTCGAAGCAATTTGGTTCAGTACAACTAACATCGGACCCCCTAGTCAGTCTCATCATGACAGCTACAGCACCTCCGGTGCCCCCAGTGCACGACAATGGAATGAACGGCCCCATCCCCGGGCACCATGTCAACATGAGTCTACCACGCTTTCACCCCATTGCTATGAATACCGGTCAGAATGGAGGCCCGGACCCCATGATGCACGCCCACCCGCACTATCGTCACTTCGCACCTCACCCGATGCAAGAACAGGTCCCGCTGGGCCCTCAAGGACCGCCAACTCCACACCCACCTGCTATAGATCACATCGACGCTCGCCTAAGGCAGCTGGAACATGAAGATGCTTCTCGGATGGCAGCTCGTAGGCACCTGCTTGAACTCCGGAAACGGGAGGATGAGGAATTCCGTAGGCTGACCGAGAATGCCGAATTTGAGGAAGAGGTATGGTAAAACAGAACCGAAGGCATTTGCTTCATATAGATCCTGTTCTGACATCCATATCCATCAGGATCTGCGTAGGCAACGGAAACGAATTAAACGTGAATCAATGGGTCTTTACAATACGAGCCTCGAATCTCCTCCTCTTCGTCCTACGCCGCCTCGTCGTCTATCCGAGACCAACGCAGCCACCACGCTCGCCTTTTTCAAGCAACAAACTCCCCCAGAACCTCGTACCATCGCTCCTCCGCCGACCCAAGCACAGATCCCACAGCCTCATCCTCCACAACATATGCACCACGATCCTACAGGCGGCTCGATTCGACGGAAGCAGAAATATACCATCAAGAACGTTGAAGCCTGGGGAGAGCGCCACGGACGACCAGCAGCACATGACCCATCTGGACGGGCACTCTGGAAGCGTCCGTCAGATGGCAGCCTAGTATACCTCACATGTCCCGTCTCCGGCTGCGGAAAGTCTGACTTCGTCACCCTCCACGGCTTCATGTGCCATTTAACAAAGAAGCACAAAGACCGCAGTCTAGGTAGCCAATCCCGAGCCCTCGAAGTCTGCGGCGTCGTCTATGACCCCAACGCCCCTCTCCTCCCAGTTCCCAACAGCCACCGCGCCTCAACAGAGGAAAGTCGCCTCGATTCCGCACCCACAGATCCCGAAACATACCCCCAAGACATGGAATACTCCACAGGCTCAGACGACGAGAGCGCCGAGCACTCCGTCCCGGTGAAAACCGAGTCGACAGACAGACCGTTTTCACTCCCAGCCCCCTTATCAACAATGGAAGACCATCTCCCCTCCGCGCCGAAAACCAACGGCTCTATTAAACAAACCATCTCCGCCATTATCGACCGCGATCCTGCAACCGGCCACATAGAGCGTGCCGTTTCTCCAGTCTCTTTCTACAGTCCCCCACGAAAGATAGCCCGGCTGACACACCCGGCCATGGACGACATGGACATCAAATCACACCAAGAAGCAAGAAACGAATATAGCGAGCAGAAAGAAAATATGATGATGGAAGAGAAGTAATACGTTCTATTCCGATTAATACAACGGCAGAACAGACATTGTTACTTCTTCCATATACAACATACATACACACACATACACATACACATGCCGATGATAACGGCTAAGTTGAGTTGTTGCATTTGAACCCGGACCTTTGCATAGTCTGAGCATGGTGAGCATTGGCTTGGCTTGGCTTCGGCTTCGGCTTCTGGGGCTGCTCCAGCGTTCAAAATACAATACCCTCCTTGTTATACTAGTAGCAGGTGGATCTAAATACTTTCCATCTTAATATATAATGTTTGACAGAGAGGTCTTTCTCACTGCATCGCTTATTCTTCATATCTAAATAGTACTCGTACTTAATCTACTAGGGGTACGGATTGTGATAATACAACAACTCTACAATCTATATCCCAGCCACTACCTCTAAGCGTCTATTGATCTATATATTCCATACTCCATCCAAGTCTCAACTCACTCATCCCCCCTCAAAACAAGAACATGCACCAAATACCCACTCCCACCCCCTAACTTTCCACCCAGAAGATCCTCACTCACCCGCCAAACCCGGAAATACTTCATCGTCTCGACCAGCCACGCCTCAAAGACATCGGGGGAGCGCTGCTGCTGCGCAATTATGCAGATTGTTGGTTTGGAGCTTTCGGGGGCTGGGGTGCCTCTAGCTCCTGATGCAGGAATTGGCAAAGTCGGCGATAAGGATGATGATGATGATGATGATGGTAATCTAGGCCGTAATCTCGAGATCTCAGCGCATGCGCGCACGAATGGCGCGATTAGGGCTTCGTTGTAGATACAGTCGCAGGAGAGGAGGAGGGTGAAGCCTTTGTCTTCTTCTTCTTCTTCTCCTTCCTCATATTTAGTGGGGTTTGCTGTGGGGATGCTCTGTTTTAGGGTTTCCGGGTGGTCAAGTTCCCAGTCTAGGGATGTAAATGTGATATTGGGGTGGCTGTTGGTAGTATGCGACGATGAATTCGACTTGTCCTTGTTGGATTTAGGGTTGATTTTTGCTGCTTGTTTTCTTCCCTTTGATTTGCCACCTGATGAGATTGAGGACGGTGTCTGTGTTCGCGGCGAATTACTCTCCAGATTCAGCCGGAATAATCGATGGACGTATTCCTGGTCAGTGGCTAGGTAGTGGTTTACCAGCGGGGCAAGGGTTAGAGCTGTTAGCCCTGATATCCCACAGCCTAGTTCGACGACGCTGGATGAGGGTGAGAGGAGGGTGTTTGTCCAGAGGGGGTTTGATGTATCTGAGATCCATTCTGCGAAGAGGGGGGTGATTTTCCAGAGGACTGTTTTTGTTAGTATCTGATAGCTAAGACTACCTACCCTATGTACGTGAGGTAGGGTGAGAGTGTAACGTACCTGCACCCGTCGTCCCGCCGGCTCTAGAAGACGAAAGCAAAGTAGGAGATTGATGGATTTTATAGTCCTGATCGTGGATGGGGATGTCGATTGTTGTTGCTCGGGAGTCGACGAAGCCGAGATTTGATGAGGGGATGTTCTGCGCGAAGAGGAGAAAGGATTCTATTCAGGTCATTATTTTGTCTACAGTAGTACAGTATAGTATACTTCGTTGTATGTAGTGGGGTGGTGACATACCCTCTTCGGCATCTTCAACCTCTTGGCCGAGTGATGCGAGGAAGGAATGGAGGCCGTCCATTTTGACTAGTACTTAGGGGCTCAGCTAGGTCGATAGTGTCTGAGGTCAGCTTGAAGAGCTCTATAACTACTCCGTAGTTAGTTACAAAAAGGATCAGATATAAGTTGGAGGGAGCTTTTCATCGGGGCAAAAGCGAGCTTTGCAATTGGCTCCTGTCTCATCCGTTTCTGCTTAGTAATACATTCGGAGAATTTGGTTATCGTCATGCAGGAAAACGAAGACAGTGTCGCATCACTAGTTCGGATAGTAACTACATTCCGCAGATCTTGAGACATAAACAGTCTTGAATAAGAAGAAGGCAACTACTCTGTCGTGTGCCCGGCTGAGAAGTCTCGTTTTGAGCTTCAATCTGAGATCGAGCTCGTATTAACGAACTCCGGGGTGATCATGGATGGCTCTAACTGGCTCTGTCTTAGTGCTAGCGCCGTTGGGGCTAAATCCCAACAAGAGCTCCAGGCTCTTAGTCTCTTAGTCTTAGCAGACTGTGTCCCCCAGGGGCCAGCAGACTCCAGTCACAGACTCACAGTGTACAAAGACCAGGGATTAGAAACTCCGGTGTCCGGAAGTCAAAGAATCAGAAGCGCGGACTGGACTGTTCCTGAGAGACGTACCGCGGCAACTGGGTTAATATACTTTAGTTTTCCACAGTTTCTGGGCTTTCTGGGCGGCTGTGAAACGTCAAGTCTGATGACTACAGGTGCATACTCTGTTAGAGTATGGTTTCAAGAGTAATCGTCGCATAGAAGAGAAAATTGGAATTATTATTCGCTTCTGCTTCAGTGTATCCATAGGAGATCGATCCATAGTAAAGATCGACGTCTGGTGCAAAAGTAGGAAAGCTCAGGCCGCAATGCCCAGCCACAAAACACTCTGACCTCATTAGACTCTCCCCGACTTCTTTCACTCTCTCGACACGAGACAGCTTCAATAAGCCTCGTTCTAACCTAGCTCCTTAGCCTTCCTCCTCAGAAACTCTCCCCTCCCACGCTTCGTTTCTCCCCCTTTACTTAAAGTCTCCCTCCCCGCATTCCTGGTCACTCGTCACTTCCCTCGCTTCCTATTCCGGTCATACCTAACTTCACGGCTACTGCGTTGACTCGGGGCTGGCGATAGCTTGAAGCTTTTTCTGTAAGTTGCTTCGAACTTTCGAGTCTCTGACAATTTCTGACTATCTTCCTCGGCTAGATAACCTGTGTTACATCTCCGTTACCCGCCACAATGTCGAAGAAAGAGGGCGTCATCCACCCGCGCATGAGCAAGAAGCCGCCATTTACCGTTGAAGTCCCCGGCAGTCAACCCGTCGCTGGAGAGACCGCTCCCCGCCGTCATCCCCTGGCTAAGGATGGCCTTATTATGCGCCCGGCCGAAGACTTGACCACCATCTACGATGCTTTCCGTCGCTCTGCGCGAATCTATGGCAATGCCAAAGCTGTTGGCAGCCGTCGCCTCATCAAGACACACGTCGACACCAAGAAGGTTAAGAAGATTGTTGACGGTGTTGAGACGGAGGTTGACAAGCAGTGGACCTATTTTGAAAAGAGCCCTTACACCTACAAGAGCTTTATCGAATATGAGAAGCTGGCGCTGGAGCTTGGTAACGGCTTGCAAAAGATTGGACTGACCTCGAGCGATAAGGTCCATCTTTACGGTGCGACGAGGTGAGTTTCTCTTCTATTATGCGATGCGAGGTAAGTGCTGACGTGCTTTATAGCGCAAATTGGTTGGCAATGTCACACGGTACGTATTCCTGTCGCAACCACAATCAAATGTGCCGCTTATGTAATGTTATTTGATAGGAACTTCATCTAAGTCCATAACCATCGTGACCGCGTACGATACCCTAGGCGAAGAAGGGCTGGCGCATTCCATAGTCCAGACCGAGAGCTCTGCCATTTTCCTCGACCCCACCCTCATTCCCTCACTGACAAATGTCCTGAATCAAGCGAAATCCATCAAGCATGTCATCTACAACTCCGACGAGGAAGTCAAGCAGGAGGATCTGGACCGGTTGCAGAGGGAATTCGACTACCTTAACATTTTGAGCTTCGAGGATTTGCGAAAGTTGGGCGAGGAGAACCCGGCCGAGCCTATTCCCCCGGCCCCAGAAGACTTGTGCTGCATCATGTACACATCTGGCTCCACCGGTCCGCCAAAGGGCGTTCCCCTCACCCATGCCAATGTCGTTGCTGCGAGTATGTTCCCCTTGCTAATGTTGTTATGCGGAGCTAACGTGAATAGTGGCGGGAATCAACGCGATCGTTGGCCCGTACATCACCCCCTCGGATGCGCTGCTCACGTATCTCCCTCAATCCCACATTCTCGAATACATGTTTGAGAACCTGTGTCTGTTCTGGGGTGGTACCATGGGCTATGGAAACCCGCGCACACTTTCAGACGCTTCCATGCGCAACAGCAAGGGTGACATTCGCGAGTTCAAGCCTACCATCCTTGTTGGTGTTCCGGCAGTCTGGGAATCGGTGAAGAAGGGTGTTCTCAACAACTTGAACAAGAACAGCGCTCTCGTTAAGAGTGTGTTCTGGGGCTCCATGTCTGTAAAGAGCTTCTTGATGGCTACTGGTTTCCCCGGTGCTGGCCTGGGAGCTTGGTTCTTCGACAACGTGATTTTCCGCAAGCTGAAGGAGGCAACCGGTGGCCGACTGCGCATCCTCATGAACGGTGGCGGGCCTGTCTCCAAGGAGACGCAGAAGTTCCTGTCCATGGCCGTCGCTCCAATGATCGGTGGTTATGGATTGACCGAGACATCTGCCATGGGTGCTCTAAATGACCCAGGAGCGTGGAACGCCGATGTCCTCGGTGACATTCCTGCCTGTATTGAAGTCAAGCTCGTCGATTTCGCGGATGCTGGGTACTTTGCTAAGAGCAACCCGCCCCAGGGAGAAATCTGGATCCGCGGAGGCAGTGTGTCCACCCACTACTTCAAAAACGAGGAGGAGACTAAGGGCGCTTTTGCCGAGGGTGGCTGGTTCATGACCGGCGACATCGGTGAGTTCGACAAGAACGGCCACCTCAAGATCATCGACCGCAAGAAGAACCTGGTCAAAACCCTGAACGGCGAATACATTGCCCTTGAGAAGCTCGAGTCTGTTTACCGTTCGTCTCCCGTCGTTGGAAACATCTGCGTGTATGCCGCCGTGGACCAGGACAAGCCAGTTGCAATCATCGTTCCTGTAGAGATTGCTTTGAAGAAGATCGCCAGCGATAATGGTATCGAGGGTGACTCTGTTGAGACTCTTGTGCACAACAAGAAGCTGCAGTCTATTGTCCTCCAGCAACTCCAGACCGCTGGTAAAGCTAGTGGTCTCAGAGGTGTCGAGATCATCAACGGAGTCGTCCTTTCCGATGAAGAATGGACTCCTCAGAACGTACGTGTAACCTAGCCTTGTGAGTCACATTTACTAACATAACAAATCCAGGGCTACATGACCGCCGCGCAAAAACTTCAGCGCAAGAAGATTGTCGCCAAGTACCAAGAGCAGATCGACCAAGCCTACAAGAAGAACTAAGCTCGTATCTACTTGAGTACACATCTTCACATCATGTCTTCTCCAAGCATCGTCGCATCCTTCCGTTACCGATGAGTCGAGCACGTACAATGTCGCCACGCCACGAACGAACGATCCCTGCAGCACCTTTACCCGATATACCTTTTTGTTTGCTTTGTTCTAGTTGCATTGTATGATCTCCTTTTTGCCTCGCTCTGTCTCCCACTCTGTCATGTAACTTTCCACCTACCCCATTGTGTATTACTTTCACCTGATGCATGCCTCATGCCATTCGATTCGGTTCGATTCAGCTATTGATATCGACTATTTATATAAAAACATGCTATATTTATATTATTTTTTGAGCTTATCCGAGAGGGAATCTTTGCGTTTCATGCATATCTTGTACTTTCCATTTCGGTTGGTTTTCACGATATCTTCAAGTCCAATCTCATATTCAAGCGCACAACTGCAGGTAGGGCGCTCTCACCCCTCACATACCCTGTACTTTAGAATATAGCGGTGACTGTACCACGTAGGAGGTCGGATGCACCGGCAGAAGTGAGGACGCGGATATATATTCCGTCACGAATCCAGCCCATAGTATGAATCCCAGTGTCCACCCAAACAGTCAAAAAATGGAAATAGGGTTGAAGAGCGCCACCCACGGGTAAGCCCTTTACTCAATCAAGGGATACATAGTCACTGTATCACAACGTGCCGCATCATGAGCTTCTGTACTCCGTGAGAGCTTGTATGTATACAGACCGGAATAGGAAGGCGGTATGGTAGGGCAATATAAGAGGGAGCGGAGTGGTGATGCGTGATAATGTAGTGCAACTTTCTCGTGTTCTTACTGATTATATGAATGACTGGACGTGGTGCCTAGGTAGCGAATCGAGCTTCTGGGAAGATTGATCCGAGACGATCCCTAGTGCAATTCTGGATACATATTGAATTGAGGCAAGGAGGAAGGAAGGGAAGGGATTCGAGCCCGGCCGGCATCATTCAGTTCAATCCAATTCGATCTGTGACCACAATACCATACCAACAATGTCTCTCTGGAGGTTCGTTTCGCTCACTTACTCGATTCTCAAACCATTTGCCTACTTTGCCTACTTTTCTTTCTCTTCTCTATCTGCAGATTGCAATAGACCCCCTCCTATCCCCTCCCCTCCCAATCTCTTCCCATTCCCAACCCTTCTCTATACCAAACCATAACGAAACCAACACTAACAGCCTTCCCTCATTAGCTCCTACAAATCTCTCACCCCCAAAACACGAGCGTTATTCGGCGTGGGCATTATGGCGTGGGCGTCGATCGGGATGTGGACCTCGTCGAGCGTCGAACAGGCGATGGGCATGGTGCCGACGGAGCAGGAGCGCGCGGAGCTGGATCGGAAGATGGCGGTGAGCGTTCAGAGGGTTGAGAGGGAGTGAGCGTGGTATCTAGCTGTCCCCGACTCCCCGGGCAGTGGTCTAGCCGTGGACACACTGGACAGTGGGTCCTGAGAAGGAATGGATTGGATTGAGGTTGGCTTGATACGGTGGGTGGATGCGCTCCTGGGCTGTGGGATGTGGCACTGGGTCGCATATTGCTTCTAGTGACTATTCTCTTGTTGGGGAAGGGAGGAGGGAGGGAGTGTCTGTTCTATTCGGCTTTGAGATATACGGTTTTCATACGGAGTACTCTGGATCCGTACTCCGTATGGAGTCTTTCAGACGAAATGACCAATCAATCGCGGGTTCAAGAAATGGGCTACGAAGATCTATCTACAATGGGTCATTCAGGACAGGAGGATTTGCGACTTCGACGATCCGATCAGCAGCAGATGAAAGCAGACAGCAGACAGAAGGGCTAAGGTAGGCTAGACTACTCACTATCTAGACCTCCTACGAAGTCCATACGGTAGTCCGAGTCCCAGTCCCTAGTCCAGTCTGTAGATCTCGATAGTCGATACTCATTCATTCCTTTGTCCCAAACCCACGGAGAGCGGACAGCATGCCGCGCCTGAGCCCTGCTGGCCGGAAGTTTGTTGGCGCGACACAGCGTCCGGGAATAACCGTTTCGTGAAACGGAAACCTTGGAGCTGATCTGATGCATGACAGTTTTCCTCTCTGGCGCTGACAGGGATGTTTTGTTTTGTTGGGCTGAGTTGGCAGAAGCACAGATCGGATCGACCTGGCCTGATTTGGTCTGGGTCCAGGTTCGGAGGATTTTGACGACTAGTTTATGTACGCAGTACTGTACATGGTTTGATAGGTCTATATGCATGTGTGTGCATATGTAGAATTCGCAGGAGATTGATTCCCTTCGTCAATAACTGACATCTCATAAACCCGAGTCTGAGCTCGTCGCAATCATCAGCTGGAGGGCTGGCTGGCGGGGCACGCCTCACTGCAAACGAGGCTTCAAGTTCAAACGAACCGACCAAAGTTCGAACTCTGGCTAGATTGGAAAGTTGATTGATTGATTAATCGATTGATGGATCGATTGACCTCCTTACTGGACATCTCATATGTACAAGGGAACAACACAGCAGTCGTATCCGTAATCCGACTAATGTCTAATAAAAGAAGGAACGGCCACGTAACTACGTGTAATTAGGTACTCCGTACAGTAGTAGCCCTCTAACCGAGATCCCACTCATCAGAGGCCGAGCTCATGCCCGCCACGGCGGTTCTGTTGTTGGGTTGGCTCAGAGTCAGAAGTACTGCCTATCTAATCCCAGCGCTACCTAATCCCATCGGCTTCCGTGACCAAATGAAACGCTCATCATCCATCCATAACGGAAGTCGGGGGCCGGGGGGTGGGCCCGCGGCTCGACATTGGACAGCGGACACTGGACAAGAGATAGAACAAGCATGGATGGCATGGATCCTTTCAGGTTTGCGACGGCGTGCGTGGTGCTGGCTCGGAGAGGAGAGGCTCAAGCGCTGTCTGGACTTCGATGTTCCATTCTCTGGCATGAATTGAAATCGCCGCTCGGCCTCTCGGAGAGTTTAGTGGAGCCCGCAGGATGCAAAGAACTGATTCAATGGGTTGTGTCTATCTACTGAGTAGTAAGTACGGAGTCGAGTGGAGGGTCTGTTGTCAGAAGATCATTCATTTCACACTTCAACCCGGGGATTCGGGTTCTGAAGTTTGAAGGGGACGTACGTTCTGTAATCCGTACAGTACCGTAGGACTAGGCACCGTTAGAGAAAAGAAAAAGAGCGAGAAAAACTGGCGTCAACCCCCAGTGGAAACAGGATTCGGTGTACTGGGACGGACGGTGACTGGATGCAACGGTTACACAGCCAGAGCCAGCAGCCGTCCATGGCGACTTGGTGATTTCCGAATTCCTGGGGTGAGAATCCGTATCCCCTAGTCGAGACCGAGTTAGTGTCTTAATCGCCAGTGTTAAGAAGATCCAACGGCAGCGAGGCGATGTGGTTGGCCAGTTCGCGGCAGGATCCCTCCGCGTAGGTTCGACGGTTCGAAACAAATAGATCAATAATGTTCTTCTTTGACAGCACCCTTGTACGACGTGCATGGTGGAGATGATCGTGACATGGAACATGTGGGTAGATGTAAACGGATCGACAACTGGGCGGCAGGAATCAGTAGCTCCTTCGGAGTATTGAAGAGGAGCAGAATCAAAGATACGTAACGGAACGTGCCGAAACCAGTGGAACAATTGAGGAAAAGAGATCGCCTCCTCCGTTTAGGCTGACAGCTCGGTCTAATGTACGGTCGATCATCCTTGGCCCCAGGAGAATAAAGAACGAAAGAACTAGTGAACTGTGAGCCTGAGGAGGAAAAGGAGAAGGACCGAAAGACCCTGAAGAAAACCAACAAAGAAAAGATTGCATTTGCGCCCAAAAGGGGCTTATTACTCTTAGATTTCAGTTCGGACCTGACTATCCCAGCCAAATATCCCTGGATATACCTCATTCTTGAGCTCCTCGATAAAAATACCCATCTCCTTCATCATGCGTCTACCTGTAATGTCGTTTTGTTGTTGCCCGCCCAAGTTTCCCATCCTCGCCGCAATTAGACAGAACCAAATCCAGTGAACAAAAGGCAGCAGGAAAAAGAAAATATGCTGATGTCAGTCAGGGAATCCCCATCGAAACTACCGCCTCTAGCAGTTTCGTGGTGGAGATGTGCTGCGCTGGGATCTATTTGTCAATCCGGAATGACGGTGAAGATGACAATGGACCAAACAGGAAAAAGAAAATGCTTTCGAAGACGAAAAATTCCTTCTCGCATCTTCCCCGTTATGGCTGCAAATACAGCAAGAAGAGGTAAGGGGCCGGGCCAAAAAGTGGCAGAGCCCCTAAGTGCAAAGACTCTGCGAATTTGAAAGCCGACAGTATGGGTTGCCACCACCGCTGCGAGCCGAGTAAATAGCGTCAAAAACCCCAGGAGCTGAATGATGATAGCCTTGTGGCGCCATTATCCGTGGGGGGTGCTTGAGATACTGAGGATCTCCGGGGTGGTTGGAAACCATAGACGCAATCGGATCATAGGCTTCCGAGTAACTGGCTCCAGAGCTTTCACTAGCCCTAGAGACTGGATCGTACTCGAAAGGGAGCGGTAAGTGATTGCGAAAGTGACTCTCTTTCCGGCCATCCAAAATTCCATAGTGTGGATCCTGATAAGACTCGATGCTGGGCGTGCTCTTTATCGAATCCATCGGATCCAACGAATCGCTCATCATGCCGATTTCGAAAGTCGACGACGACGAAGAAGAAATATGTGGGCTTGCGCTGAGAGGTGAGTGGTCTGCCGCCGTCATCTGATGATAATCTGCTCTCCCGTAACTGTGACCTCCACGCTGTGACGAGTCGTACGGCATGAGAGCAAGGTGAGACCGCGAAGCTTGTCCGAGACCGGGGGGTAAGACAGCCCCTCCACTGCCATCCCCAGCACCACCGCCACCTCCATCTGGACCCATGCTAGTCGAACTATCTCGCCGACCATCTTTGTAATGACCGGGCGATCGTCCTCGCACCACCATTGGATATGACAGCTTGCGGGCGAATTTGACCCACTCCTTACCCCCATGCTTCCCCGGTATTTCAGCGTAAAGATCAACAACAAGGTTGTAGTATTGTTGTTGCGCCCGCCGCTTCCCATTATTCGCCGTGGCCTTTTGAAACTGAATGCGCTCAAAGGTGTGCTGCGTCGGAGGCTGCGACTGCTGCGGGGCGCTGCTGTACGAAGAGTTGTAATCCATCGGCATCCCAACTGACTGAGACATCAACGGAAACCCGTGCTGACCACCCGCCGAAGTCGATCCGAGACTTGGAACCATCGCCGTTGTCTGGCATGGCTGTAATACAACCCTTTGTGGTGGTCGCTCCGACTGTTTATCGCGTTTTGGTGTATGTTGCACGAGCTCTCGGACTTCATTATGTTGCCCATTTACTACTGCTGATATTGACATTGAGAATTGAAGGATTCTTTCGTTTCTCCCGTCGTATTTGAGGAAAAACGGGCCGTGCCCTGATGGGTGAAATGAAAACGAACAAGATATCGAGAAATAGTTGCGCCGGTAGCAGGTCCACTTGTCGTCAACTTGAAAAAATCCCTTATGGATTTTGGCCCCAATTTCTGGTCTGACGATCTGGTTTCCAGTAATGACAGAATGAATGGTGTTGGTGTCTTCGAACGGAGGTGCATCAGCCAAGGGCGGAGGCACACGCTGGTGGTTATGGTCCATATACATGGCCCCTGGTTGAGCGAACATGAGATTTGAGTTGCGGTCCATACCGCAGTCGAGAGAACGAGGAGTAGCCGTATATTGGGATCTCGCAATATCGCTGATGCCCGTCAAGGGTGGAAATGGGCCCCTAGACATCGTGGTGTATGTCCCAGGATAATTGTCGTTTCTTCCCAAGATAGACACATTACCCGGCGACTGAATCGTGGACGACATACCTGTAGGCGGTTGACTAAAGCAAGGCGAAAGAACTCGTTATCAACTGCCGCATGGGATATACTATGGGTCGGGATCAGGAGTCGCCTTACAGTGTAGGGGCGCGGTGAGACCTGAAATCCGGCATTCTGTTGTCGTACGATAAACCGGATGAATGTGAATAAAGAGAACCTGTTGCTGGAGAAAAAGAATCTGTAGGATGAGACAAATATGGATTTTGAGATTACGTTAGCCAAGATGCACGAGGCTTCAGAAATTCACACAATGAGTGGAAATGACAAACCGGAACACGAATCAGAAGGACTCATAAGCAGTGTGGGCGATGCTCCATATCTAGAAAAGGCATTCGCGTCAGATCAAACACACTCGCCGCGCCGGACTTTTTTTTTTATAGATATATCGCGGATGGATTTTGATGCGAGAACACAAATCAGATCAAGAGGCCTCGACACAGCACGAGCATGCAGCGAAAAAGAATTGCATGTATAGGTGTTTGCGCATGTCGAGGTATTCAACAACATAGGGGAAGGGGGACTCGGTTCAAGGCATGTAAATAGATGGCGAGGTGCAGCAAGACACGGAAGACCAAGGCGAAGATGAAGAATAACCAAACAGCAGTTATCCAGACCATTCGAATATGGGTGACTAGTGAATGCAAGCTGCCTAGGTGGAGCACGAGGGTGGTCGAGATCAGAAGTAAACTTACGGTATATCCTGCATCGCAGACTGCTGTGTGCTGTATCTCAAACCGTTGGTGGCAGGTATCGAAACGGAATGCGCTAGAGGGTTGCCAACAGCACCACTTCGTCGATTATCGTCGTCGTCCATAGAAAAACCCGTTGATCCAGGAAATGGTCGTTGAGTACCGGAGTAATCACCGTCGGAGGTGATGGGACCCTCCAGCTGGAACGGACTCTGCAAGAGCGCTGCTTGATGAAGAAAATGGTGATTAGAACAAGACAAGGGAAATATAGGTAATGGTAAGTCAAACAAATGAGAAAAAAACAAAAAAAAAAAAGTAAGAAACAGGAATACAGGAAAAACAAATACCACAATTTTCAATAATCAGAAAGGAGAAAAAGAAAAATAGGTGCGAGGCTATCGCTCCTTCGCTGGCCGAAACTGAAATAGGGCCCCATCCTTGTCAGACAAGGATGATACTTACATACATGCGGGAAATCTGAATATTATCCAAGACAATGAGGTGAAGAATTAGACGGGGGAGAAACGACAAAAGCGAGATACTGTGTAACCAAGGCGCAAGCTGCTGGAATGCTAGAGGGTCTGGAGATCAACGTCACTCGGGATGTAGATCGCATGTCATCAGCCTTGCTGCTGGAGTTGCAGGAGCGAGTGACGGCGACAATCCCCGATGATCTCCAGGCTCCAGCAGGTATGCTGAGAGCGCCGGGACAGAGAGAACGAAAATGGTATTCTTACAGTGATTCATTTGGGCCACACTGCTGCTACCACCGTAGTAGGTCCAGGCTGGTTCCGGTCCCAGAGCCCTTGGGTGCAAACACGCTTATTGAGAGGCTTAGATGACCGAAAGCCGACGACTAACAAGGCTAGATCTCTGACGGCACCGAGTATAAGGGGCTGTCAAAGAAGAATCCTGCACCGTATCCTATAGTCGACCGTTCATTGGCCCCAGAAGATTGCGGCTCGACGACGTATCGGTATCGCGGGCTCGTTTATCGGATACTCTGGACAAAGAAGCGCGGTTCTAAAGTGATTTCGCGACGCGGACAGGCGGCTGGTTCAGGTCGATCGGGCAAACAGATACCCTGCAGTGTGAAGCAGACCAACTGCCTGGGGAGGAAACACCTTAGACATATTAGAACATGAGGCCAACATCGAGGGAGCCCCCCAAAAGGTTAAGGTTATAAAAGCAAGAATGACGGGGTGGAGGATAAGATGATGAAGAAGCCACGGGAAGAAGAAAATACGGGAGGTCGCGCGACAAAAATTCAGCCTCCGAAGTTACGTGTGTGTATACATAGACTGATGTTTGAGAAGAAGAAGACGATGAAGATAAACGAGGAGGAAGAAAACTTACAGGATAGGATGGTGAAGGGTGATGATGGACAGTATCTTGCATCGACCGCTGCAGAATATGAAATTGAAGTCACCACTCGCGGACGTTGATTGAGACAGCCAGAGTTTGACTAGTCACACGTCAAAAAAGCAGGGAATTCTGAGAGAGAAAGACGGATTTATAGTATCGTCCTCTGGGCGGGTTGAAGAGTGAGGAGCGAGGGAGCAGTGCGCTTGAGATTCAACTTCATGAAATCATCTTATTTCCTCCTACTCAAGAACCCACAGACAGTATGCCCACTGTTCCGCGTCTTCGATCACTGCCCAATGAACAACCCTGATGAGCATGCGGCAAGAGATTTCTGCAGAGGCCTGGGGGTTTCGACTTTTACCAAATTAAGCTTGAGGACGAATACAACACTTGCCACGAGTTTGCTGTTGAGTTCGGACCATGTCAGGGCCGTTGGAACTTTCGGGAGAGGGAAAGCGAGATCTCTGTCATATCTTGTGCTCTTTCTCGGGCCCTTCTTTCTTTCCTCTACATGGCTGATAGCGGTTTGCATGGGCTAAGCTTCGAGTACGTCTTGCTTGTCTATCATTCATTCCCTTTGGCCACGCTCTACCCTAGGCCATCATCGATTATCTGCCCCGTCTAACGAGGGCATCCGAGAACGTGGGTGCTCAAGGGGAAAGGTCTGTCGTATCATGTAAAATGATGCTTAAGCATCTTGGACCCTGTCAAAAATGCTGGAGAAGCACAGCATTGGCCAAACCCCATGTTACATCCTATGATCCAACTCAGAGCTGCCGACATCTGAATGGTGCTAAATGCAATGAACTTTAATGTCGAAATACCTAGGTAGTCGGAGTAGGTGCTGGACTAGGCTGGGCGGATTGCGCTGTATGGAATATCATCGGTCAAGTCAGCTGTCCTAGCGTGAAATGCGGAAGAGTGCAGCAACAAATTAAGCTGGTGCTAAAAAAGATTAGTGGCGGCGATCGTCACCCCAGCAATCCCGTGCAGACCCCAGTCGCCTGACAGAGGCTGTGAGCAGTGGACACTCTTCGAGCTTGGGCAGTTGCAGATAGCCAATGGGTCGCTAGCCCGGGAGCGAACGGCCTTTGTGGACACTGACAGGGGGGTTGTGGATCCTTAAGATGAGGTCTGCCGTTCTAGACGTTTGGAGCAAGCTCGTTAAGGATCTGCCTCTAAACAGCTTTTTTGCTTTCTCTCCATGATCCCTTGATTTCATTCAGGGTGTTTTCGGGTGTTCGAGGCACGAGCAGGAGCCGTTCTTGCATGATCAGGCGATCGACGGCTTTGATTCAACGACGTGTTAATTTTATCCCCCTTGGGGTGCTCATTTCCCCCCCCCTCACCGAAGGAGAGGGAACGTTGAGTGGGAGATGCAGCCTGCCCAAAGTACTGCTAGCTGTTGCTATTTTGGAAGACAACGCGGGTATTTTTGACCAGATTATGATGGCTCGAGAACAATGGTCATTTTTCAAATGGCCAGTGAGCCACAACTGCCACACCCTCTAGGAGGGCCGTCGGATGCGGAGGATGAGCGTTCCGTGAGGACAAAATTCAGTACACAGCAGAGCTTCCAGAATAATTGGCTCGTCCTATCGGCGAGACAGCCCAGACTTCTTTGAAGTAGACTAAGTCCGAGATTGGGATAGTGAAACTGAAAACTCGTGAGGGAGTTAGTCACCAATCAGGATTCCGGCCTAATTTGTCTTCTTTATCTTTTCTCGTCGCAGAAAGAGGAAGAGCGAGAGAGAGGATGTGGCTGAGATGATCATCGAAACTTGCAGGAAGCTAGTTGGCTCAATGTGAGATGCACATTTCTGGGAAAAGAAAGGAGCCGAATCCAGTCATTGGAGACGGATCAGCATCCAGTTCATTCGGAAATGCTAAAGTGGGAACCTGGGCGCAGGATGAGACTGCTAGTGGAGGGTGATGTCGTGCAGGAAGTTTTCACGGGCTGCAGCACGAATCCTGCCGTAACCTTGAACAAGGGGGAGCTTTGAGGTTGCATTCTGATTCGAGTGGGCAAATTGCGGCACCAGAAGTCTGGGTCGGACTAAGTATTCGGAGTAATCGATGCAGAATTGATGAAAGAGTAAGTTAAGTGTAAGGGAAGAGTGCAAAGTTGAGCTCAAGTTGTCAAGTTGCCGGCTGCACAGGAAAGGGAGCATGCCCCAGGCAGAAACTAGACCGGAACGGGACGTCCGGCACGTGCCATGGTGACACTCAAAAGGGTAAGTGCAGCCCTAGTCCGCTCCTGCCGTCCACAGCATTCAATCATTCAGGAACAGAACAAGAGAAACACTCAGCCAGAACTTGACGTTGAACACACTGCCAGTACCTGCTTCAACTCTATTCGTGCGGATCTTTTCCAGCCGGACTAGCAATTGACCCCTCTTCCTCAAACCTTCGGGAGCTCTAATTTCTGACAGCGACAAATCACCCACCCTGCTTCTCCCAGATCCGTTGTAACCAGTTTCTGCTCGAACCATGCTCTTGCATTAGTTATAATCGCTCTAAGTTTGCAATGTTTCAGTTGATCCTTTTGCCCCTTCCCCATTCCCCCATACTACGCACTCTTATCCTTTGAGGCTTGAAATTTTGCCTTCCTAGACCCATCATGGATCCTTCGAACGCCTCGTTGTCCCGGACCTGTCTCAAACGCTATTTGCTAGGCCACAATAGTACGCTAGGTAAGAGTTGATTCTCTCAGTTTAAGCTCTTGGGGGTAGAGTCGATCTGACCCGATTCGCCTTGCTGTATAAGAGGAAAAAGCTAAAACTCGGGTATCTATAGTGTACCTGGACTGCAGCTCGCCGTCCTGACTGTCTTAGCCATAAGAAAACATCCGATGTATCTCAGTTGGCTCCTCGTGGGCCGGGTTGATTAATGAGTTTTCAGTCCAGAACATTCTCCCGCTGGCTCCAGGATCTGATCCTTGAGCTCTCTATTCAGTACCATGGAAGGATTCTAGAGTGTGATCCCAAGAGGCTGGTTCCTACTACCGCTTCATACTGACGTATACGGCGAATAGTCTATCACAGACCGTGCTTGTACCAGCCATATGAGCCTATCTTATATTACGATCTCCTTGATGCAACGGTCTGCTCAATGCTATATTCGAGTCATTGAAATGCTAAGCATCAATGTGGCGGTAAAGACATTTCATATGATTATCTTATTGACTAGGTACAACTGTTGATTGAAGTGTACCTGAACGAGACCGAATGTTCCGACTGTGTACAATCATAGGACTCTTGAGAAACATGGCAACTTCATGCGGCTGACGGAGGAAATATTCCACCGTGCTAGGTAAGTGTGTCCGGTATCAATTAATCTCGAAGATTAAGTAGAATGGCATCAACTTGCCGAGTACTGGTAGTCGTATGTATTAAGCTGACTATACTGTTTATTCTCAGGCTTCTTTGTTGGTCTTCCATGTTTCTAGAGGCTTTCTTCCTCGCATGAGTTCATAACTTGCCCATGTGCGCAGTTATCACCGACGCCGCATGAGTAGCTAGGATTACATGCTCCCTCGTGGCGGTACCCAGCGTCCAGCGCCATTGTTGTCCCTGTTTGGACTAGCTGTACTACTCAAACAGCGGCCAATTTCCACCTAGTATGCTTCGCTGGCGGTATTTCTAGGCTCCTGTACTATACTCACGAGATCGAGGCCCAGTCGACCTCCATGCGAACATAAAATACACTCAAAAATGCGATCTTGCACCTGAGCACACCTAGTATACTGAATGGCCTAGATTTATTACGAAGCTCACTGCTGGGAATTATCCCAAACTCAAGTCAGCGCCGAGTCAAGTATGCCTTGAGCCCAGATAAGCCAAATACCAAGGGAAACATAACGACGTGGTGCGATAGAGGAAGGGAATCAAATACAGGACGATAGTGACAAGGTTCTGAGGATAAACCAGAAATCTGATGGTTTTTAGATCAACATCATCTCAGTTGCCGTGTTATGGACTACCGCTTACTATGGCCGCTTCTCGACTTACTAGAGCTGCAGAGACTTTCACCTGTTTTATTCCGGTCGGTACGGTGATCTATCGAGTGAAGCCAAACCTTGTTATCCCGTGCATCGGCTCTTGCCAGTCGAAACGATGGATGGAGTCACACAGGATGAGTCAAGCGAGTCGACGCGCAACCAGCTCAAATGCCGACACTTCCCAGCTTCCTATTTCAGATCCCGGGAGGAGATAGCTGCCCTTCATGACATAATAGCGCTTCTAAGATTTTCGCCTCTGTCCGTTGTGGTCTAGGGAATACAAGGCGTTGATGCAATGTAACCGGAGCTTCTAAGTGCCGACAGCAGACCCGGGCCCAGAGACCCTCATCACCGACCACTGCTCTCCATGACTGGCTCTCAAATCTCGGGGAAGGAAGGAAGGCATAATCACGGAGCTGGTATAATGCCCATTCACGGTAGGGTCGGCTGCCTTCGTGTTACCCTCGCATGAAACTATGATGCTACATCATGCGACCTCTTGCTTCTCAGTGGACGAGACCCTTTTTGGTCGGAGGGGCTGACTGAAGACCGAGATTTTCATACCATCTGGACCGGTGGCCTACTGCTAGTTGCAAGAAAATGAAGCGGGCGGCGTGGGATAATTTCTGCTCTTGGACCTTCTCAAGATACCCAGAGAAACGCCACAATCATCCAACAAAACGCTATTTCATTGTAGATGAGAGACCGAAGGCGTCCCGCCCCCTCCACAGGTAAGCCTCCTTGCTGTATGTCTGCAGTCACACGTCTCTTGAGCGTTGTCTACGGGCCCCATCTCCTCCAGCAACCAGAGCCAGACGAAATGCACATGCAGCTGTGTGTAATTTAGATCGGGACCGGCCGGCGCCTTATACCTTGAAAAGTGTACATGAGACCTCTACCTCTGAGAGAGGTATTAGGGCATTGCGTCGACTTAGCTGAGGAATTATACCTCCTACCTATCGGACTCTCCGATCTCTCGCATGCCCACGTCCACGTCCATGCCCATGTCGTCCACCAGTGTGGCAATGATTGAATCCTCCCGAAGAGAAACATTCAACAGAATAGAGATATGCATATAGATGTACACACATCTGTGAAGCCGGGTGAAACTCCACCCCCTGTCCTTTGTGCCGTTCTGTAAGAAACACAACCAAGGCTGATAACGGCTGTAACTTGTGAGGTTGTACAGAAATTGACTGACTCGCCCACTAAAGTTGATTGTCTAAGGACATACACATAGATACAGTGTCGAAAGCGGGAAGAAAAGCTGTTTTTACTATCCTGCTATCTCCATTCCACCTACATTGGACTGAGGTCCATGTCTAGGATACATGTACAGCAACCCGACAAAAGCAAAAGCAGCATGGATTATGTTTAATAGGTCGATGATTGACACGCCATATGCTATTCATAGCGTCCTACCGAGATATACTTATGTACGCCTACGGAACTTCCGGGACGGAACGCACATCTGAAATCATTATTGATCGATCAATGAGACGTATCATGACACTTTTCTTTTTGTGACTGACTGAGTTTTGAGAGAAGTAGGTGAGTAGGTCGGTAGAATATTTGCAGCTCCAGCTCCAGCCCCGTGAAAATCAACCAGAACCCGCCTTTGTCATGACAAGACAGGACAGACCAGAGATAGTGTCGTAAATCCCTGATAGATAGAATGATTGAAGCAAGCGAAGCACATAGAATTAACCCAAAGATGTATGTAGAAAGCGAAAGGAAGAGAGAATCTAAGTGGCCCTCTTTGCGAATTCGACGCGGAGAATGAGGTGGCGATATCCGACTGAGAAAGGTTAGCTATCGCTCAAGAGAGTGAGGTGTAGAGAGGACAAAGTGAAAACCAGGGGAACGTACATCCGTCCATCTTGTCGCAGGCACTCGCGGCGTCGCTCCGATCCGCAAAGCTGATAAAAGCAAAGCCCTTGGCTCTCTGGGTTTCTCTGTCCCTGGCGAGGAAAACCCTGGTGACACGACCGAAACGCTCGAACAGATCCCGGAGTTCTTGCTCCTCTGCCAGCTCGGAAACCTGCTCACCGTTAGCACAACGCACGCCCCCATGGCCAGAGGCCAGGAAAAAAAAAGGGGAAGACAAACGTTTGTAACCCGCAAAGTCGCCAAATCATCCTTCTCATACTTGCCCGCCATCCGTTCTCCACCAGCCGCAGCGCCCTTCCGCATATGAGGCGGAACATAGCTCCCACCGCCAGTCCCAAGCGACCCGGACGGATCCTCATCAACCGCCGAGCCCTCGCCCCCAGCACCGCCCTCATCAACCGGCGCCATAGTATCCTTGAACGGACACCTAGCTGTAAAGTGCTCCCCGCTACAAATCCGACACTTGACCTTCTTATCCTTAAGCTGGTCCTTGATGCTCCCCCTCTCGCCGCCGTTCTTCTCCGCCTCAGCCGCCTGCGCCTTCCAGTTCACGCTAGGACGGAAGATAATGTTCTCGCCAACAGAGGTCGTATCGAAGGAGGGCCCGACAACGTGTCCCTTCTCGAGTCCGAACTTAGCCCATGTCTTGCGCTCGGCGACCTGCGGGTTGACGTTTTCGCGGACAACGGTTGTTTTGATGCGGCGGGTGACTTTGACTTTCTTGCCGTCGTCGTTGAAGCGGTAGGAAACGACGGTTTTGGTGCCGTCTTTGTTTGTCGTTACTTGTTGGGGGGGGAGCGCGGAGGGGTCGTCGAATTCTTCATCGTCCGCCCAGTCGGCACGGCTAGAAAATCTATGTTAATCTCTGCGGTTGACTTGAGAGTGGTGGTTGGAATGAGGTGAGTACGCACTTTCCTGGTGGTGACATCGTGGTTGTTTGTGGTGATGTTAGAGATCGGGTTGAAGATTCTGGATTTCAGAAAGGTGAATCCGTTGTGGATTTGTTTCGCGGCGAAATTGTGTGGCGCTCGGGCTTGTAGCAGTGGCGGTGCAGATCCTGATCACGTGATACACCCCGATGTATAAGTCGACTGAAAGGGTAGCTGATTTTCCTGTAAACCTATTTAAATCGGATACTATAGATAAGTAAGCGCAAGAAGCTCATGTGCTATCGAAATATAAGTCATGGAGTGCCTGAATTTACGATGTTGCAAGGTAATGAATGATATGTGCATGGAGTTGAATTAGGTACTATATACAATCTATAAGGAGTCTCAACCGAACGGACGATGAAGGCTAAAGTGAGCAGCTATTACCGACCGAAGAACTTAATCTCGATCGGCCTCAAGCAAAGATACGATGCTGCCGAAAATGCAAACGCCAACTCGAACCCAACATCACCGCCGCCCGCGTGTTTAGCTATCGGCCCTACATACCATACTTGACTCATTCCGGTGATCATGCCAGCGACGCCGAATCCAAAAGCCAGAGCGGCAGAGATACCGACGGGTAGCTTGTTAGGCTTATCGTAATTCTCTATGTTGTAGCCGGAGAATCCTCGCTTGAACACGAAGTGGTCCGTGAGCGAGATACCGGAGTAAATGGCTAGCCAGTACGCGATGAAGTTCATGAAATTCTCCAGGATCGTTTCGAAGTGGGAGTATCCGGGAATCGCGATCGCAATTGAGACGCAAGTGCCCAGGAACGTCCAGATGAATCGGGGCACGCGTTGAGCGTAGCGACTCAGGACCTGGACGGTCAGGGCCACTGAATAGATGTTCGGGCAATTGTTGGCAATAATGGAAAGAGCGAGGATAACAAGGCAGAATTTACCAAATCCACCTAGAGGTTCGATGGCGGCGCCGATGAGTCCACCGTTGCCGGAGGCTAGGTAACCGGTTTGATACTTGTTGTCGTAGTCATTGATAGAAGTAGCGGTCATGATTGCGACACCGAGCATTTCGACGAAGAGGAGAGGGAATATGAGGCCGAGCCATGTTGAGGCGAAGATCTTGCGCCGGCTGCGATCGGCAGGTTGGTATACGGTGTAATCGGCCGCGTAGCTGGTCCAGCCTGTAGCGAAACCATACACAGCCGAGCCAAAGGATAGGACGCTGCCCATCTCGGATGTCCCGACATTCATGGGGATGTTCTGGAAATCGCCGGAGTGGGCGAAAGTGCCGAGGACGATGAGGAAGACAATGAAGGTGGGAATCCAACTCCAGAATTCATATAAATGGACGACCTTGTATCCGGCAAACGTGATGAGGAGTGTGCAGATGGCGATGATCAAAATAGCGGCAAAACCGGGCACGTCGCTGTTGACTGCGTGAATCATTTGAGCGCCCACGATCGTGTTGGCGGCTGACCAGCCCATACACGCGAGAATGTTGAGAATAGCGACTGTAGGTAAAGATCATGAGCCGCTGTCTTGGCCATAGGAGGTCCAAGAAATACTCACAGAACTTCGTCGCATACCACCCAAACCAGAATCTGGAAAACACCATTTGACGCAAACCGAACGGACCGAAGCAGGAGAAGAAACAGACAGTCATGATACCCAGAAGGTTAAAAAACAGCACCGTCAGAATGGCGTCGACGAAGCCGAGACTATAAACCGGGAGCGCAAGAGCACCGATGGCGAACGAACTGACGACCATGTTGGCCGCCAACCACATACTTCCTACATTGGCGTAGGAAGTGTCTGTCTGTTCCGCAGCAGGGACACGTTCGATACCACGCTGTTCAACTTGAAGCGACCCAGCCAGACGCTGGATTTTCGCGTATAGCGAGTTGCCATAGGAGAAGCTTTCGCCGGGCACGGCGCCATCACTGCTGTTGTCCAGGGTCGTCTGAGCCACTGGAGTGTTCTTCTCCAGGTCGAAATCGAGTGGTCCGGCCATTGTGATGGATTGCGACTGTGTGCTTACGAAATGGAGCACGATGTAGTGTAACGTCGGTTAACAGGGGATGCAACGCCCCTTTGGCTGGGATTGAAGTTCACATTTTTTCTTTGCTTTCGCCGGGGACAACCTCTGAATATGTATGTGGACCTGAACGCACACTCGCAGTTTTTATTATCGCGTGGCCCACTTGGAGGACCAGAACTTGGTGATATCTCCGATGCGAACGGAGACAGCGATATCAAAGATATGGAAAACGGGCGCAACCACGGGCTGTCGCGTGGGTACTTCTGGGGCTCGAAACACGCGACTTGACAAGCGAGTCAAGCTTGTCTGAGGCAAAACCAATCGTGGACGTTTCAGGCGACGGATTGAACTGCCGGGTGGGACCGAGAAAAACGCAGTTGACGAGGCTTCAGATAAGCATTCCGCTGGTGATAGGCAACTGATAACAATCGTGTTCTTGTCGATGACACTTGCCAATTCGGCCATGTCCGTCGGACTCTTGCGTGGTTCGATTTGTCGTTCGCTGTCTGTTCGCATGATCGCATCGTATCCGTCCCCCAGACTTCTAATCTTGGCTTCTTGACTTGTAACTTGGCTCTCGACTTGGCTTTTCTGTCCCCACCTGTGGACAGCCTAGGGCTACTCCGGAGTCCGGTAGATCTTTGAGGATCCTGTGATGCGCAGGCGAGATGTTAGCCAATTCACTTGCAAACAATTAAGGGGCCTCGCTCACGGGATTTTCATGGGAGAGAAGAGAGAAACCTTGCCAACAGCACGAGATGAGTTGAGAAGATTGCATGATAGAAGTTAATATCTAGCCCAATGAGGATGATGGTGTAGAAGACCCATGTCAATGCGCTGTAGTGTGAGATTGAGTTCTTAGAAGTTGGGAGAGTAGCACCTGTCACGTTGTCTCTGCCTCAAGAGGAAACTACAAACACTCAAGTGTTATTCTTTACCTCACTTTGTGTCCTGTTACTCTCAACAAACCACTACCCTTTCATGAACTTGGTATAGCCCCTAAAAGTATGTCTATGCCTCTTCAGCTCCAAGGACTCTATTTAGCGCAAGACAACAGCTTGCTAAAATCATAATACCAGATATCTCCTCATCCTCAAGTGTTGTTCTTTACCTCACTTTGTGTCCTGCTACTTTCAGCAAACCACTACCATTCATGAACTTGGTATAGCCCCTAAAAGGTATGTCTATGCCTCTTAAGCTCCAAGGACGCCATTTAGCACAAGAAAGCAGCTTGCTAATATCATAACACCAGATATTTTCTCATCCTCAAGCGTTTTTCTTTACCTCTGTGTCCTGTTACTCTCAACAAACCACTACCCTTTCACGGACTTGGTATAGCCCCTAAAAGGTATGTCTATGCCTCTTAAGCTCCAAGGACGCTATTTAGTGCAAGACAACAGCTTGCTAATATCATAACACCAGATATTTCCTCATCCTCAAAGACAGAAAAAACATGTCTCGAACAAAGCGCGTTGTGGAGGGAAATTTTGCTGGCGTCGACTTCAAGATTGACGACTCAACCTGGGATAAACGTATCGCGGCTGGACCGAGTCTCCTCTTTGACCAAATCTACGGACAGCAGCAGATCTACAAGACTCGTATCTCAGAGTTGATATCGCAGTCAACCGCGCATAAAGCCAAGATTTCCGAGCTGGAGGAGAAATTGGCACTGCAATTCGCACAACAGAAAGAGTACAATACCAAAATTACTCGCCTCGAGTTTAAACTGGCAAACCATGGAAAAGAACAGCAGCAGATCTACGAGACTTGTATCTCAGAGTTGGTATCGCTGTCAACCGCGCAGGAAGCATCGCACAAAGCCCAGATTTCTGAGCTGGAGGAGAAATTGGCACAACAGAAAGAATACTACAAGGTCTCTCGCCTCGAGTTTAAATTGACAGACTATGGAAAGGAACAACAGCCGTCTCGATTTCAGGCCGCAAAATTGGAGAGCCTTCAATCAGAGCAAGTGAAGAAACAGGAGTACTGGGAACAAGTGGTAAACAAGACAGCGGACTTTACGAAACCCAGAGGACACGGAACCACGTCGATTGAGACACTTGAAGGTAAATTGTCGGCACACGAGCAGCAACAGAAGGAGTACATAGCCCGCATCGAAGATTTGAGCGGTAGTCTGGCGATAAAGGACCAAATGCTCAATACATACAAGGATCAAGTTGCCGACTTGAAGAGCCAGTTGGCGGAGCGAGCCGATGATACAAAAACCAGGTCTTGTGCAACAGACACAACCAAGACGAAATCAATGCCGCAGACAGACAAGCCGTCGCGTACCGAGGTACTACCTGATCCACCGACCTTGGTCGATGGCATTGATCCGAAGTTTGCCAACTGGAAATACCTCATGCTTCTCAAGCTCAACACCAATAATGACCATTTCGACTCCCAGCAATGCCGTCTCGCATACACGATCAGCCGCACGTCTGGCGAAGCTCAAGACCAATTGGTGTCTCGACTCCGGAGCGAGGTTCTGGCGCCGATAGCCAACGCCGAAAATGCCCTTGAATATCTGGACATGATGTATCGTGATCCAGAGCTGGAGACTACCGATCCCCGCGATTTTCGTCCTCTAACTAATAGCAGAGTTAGCTTTTGGACATACTTTAGAGAGTTTGCGTGGAATGCAGTCAAGAACAAGATTCCGCCCGAGGACTGGAACGAGAAACTTCGCGACTACTTGCAGTGGAAAACCGGAAAGAATGTTGGTGATTTTGTTAGTTTTAAGGCTGATACCCCGAAGGAACTGGCCAAGGAGTTCTACTGGCGCATGATGACCCAGCAATGGGAAGATACCGACCGCTTCGATCTTCTGTGAGAGCGATGCGAGCTTCTTCATCCCGGATCGGAGCTCAGTGCAGAGGGAAGGGAAAGCGTCATGCCCGTGGACGAGGAAACGGCCTTCCACAATAGGAGGACATGTATCTTAGCAAAAGTATTATGTGTATTATGATTTCGAAATTCATGAACTCGATGGCCGCGTTTGGCATTTCCCCTGTTGCCTGAACTGAGCACTACTGGTTTACATACTGTTTCCATGTGTTCTGACACTGGGCGTAAGCATTAAACTTGACTTCTGATCAAGCCAGCCTTGAGGCCTAGCATAGAATAAGAATCCATATTCTGAAGTGAGAAAATTGAGAGCAATTGAGGGAATAACACATTATGTTTCTGCCTCAAGGTGCTTAGGCAACCTCTCACTTCCCACCAAATTTCCTTCTCTCTCCTGAGCTCTTCTTGTCTTGTGGTTGTCCTCAGCTTCTTCAGCACACACTCTTGGAAGCCTTCGTCCTCCACCACGTTTATCCCCAGACACTGATTGATCATCTTTCTTCTAACAAACACTTCCTGAGCCTCTACAGACACTTCTTGAGGCTCTTGGAAGATTTGTCCCGAAATCTTGAAACTCTCGCAGAAAACGACTGTTTGTTGACATTCCACAACCCGGAAATCTCTTCTTGAACTGCACCTCGAGCAACATTCAGAGTTGAGTATTCAGGAAACTTGCAAAAGCGACGTAAGTGCAATATAGGGACATCACATTAGTGTATGACTGACGATCTTCAAACCGTGCTAGATCTTTTCGCCTAACATCACGAACCCGCGAATTCTACGTGTCACCATGCCGTCGAGCGCCGATGTTTCTGTTGCATCTTTGAAAGCCAAAATCTCAACACAGAAACACAAGAAGAGGGCATACAAAGCTCATCTTGTGAAGATGGGTGAGAAAATAGCTATGGCTGAACAGCAGGAAAAGCAGCTTAGAGCCCGCATCTTGGAGTTGAAGGCCATGCACGGCGCAACCCGAGTCGAACTTGCCACAGGCAGCAAAGACGGAACAAATGGAAGTCCAGGCAGGGCGTCCCTTAGTAAAACTATAGCTCATCCTCCACGGTTCAAAGGTGGACGCCGCCCAACCGTCATGAACTGGAGATTCCTCATGGAGCGAAAGTTTGCTATGAATGGTGACCACTTTGAGTCCACCACCGGTCAAATTGCATACCTCATTAGCCGTACGTCAGGCGGAGCTCAAGATCAACTGGTGGCGCGTATGCGAAGCACAGTTTTAAAGCCCATTGAATACGTCCATCAGGCTCTCGACTACATGGAAATGCTCTATCATAATACCCCAAGAGAAAACATCTTGCGCCTTCTGCCTGAACCCGGCAAACACAATGGAAATTTCTGGGAGCATTTCAGCACTTTTGTCTGGTATGCAGTAGAGTTTAAGTATCCAGAGGAACAGTGGAAGCGAAAGCTTCATGAGTACCTTTGCGACATTTACGAGGACCAATATTCTGTCGAAGATTGGAAACTCGAAAGTTTTCAAGAAGGCACAGCAAAGGATCTTGCTAATGAATTCTATGCGCGCTTGATTGAGGAATATCCCCCAGCAGATTACAATTTCTGATGACGTTCAAAGCAACAGCAACTTTCGCCTTGTCACTCACCTGGGCGCAACATTGGACAGAGGCTCGGATTGGACACTAGAATATTTTGGTGGATGATAATATAACCAAGGCATGTCCACTGGCGATATCTAACCGTGATTGTGGTGTATGCAGAAACCACTTACTGGGAAGGCGAAGTGCTTGTTGCAAATCAATCATGGAGAAAGAAGAAGAACGCAACAGATCTTGGTGGAAGTGGACAATGACAGCTCTCATGGGTTGAACTCTTTGTATTTATTAATAACACTTTTTTAGTGAGGTCAGCACTATTCTAGAGTTCTCTCAAATTCATGATCTCCATGTAGTGATGGCGGAAATTCCAGAGATCTCTGTCTCTTAGAACTGCCCGACCACGATGGAAGTAATCCAGAATGGGTGTTGGATAGAGGCAACCTCGTGCTGCCCTGTAACTAGTTCCTCACCAGCCCTACCAGCCTCCACACACTGTTATTACAATAAAGTGACGAGGAACATGAAGGTACAGTTTATTCCATCACAATTCCCACCTAGAGGTATTAGTATCTTATTCAAGATCTCCCAGGCTGTCTTCTCTTCACACAAGTCAGTATGAAAAGAAGAATCCATATTCTGAAGTAAGAAAACTAAGTTCTGCCTCAGGGCGCTTAACCAATCCGTTCATGGATAGATATGTCATGTCACCTCCGTACTTTTCTTCTCTCGCACTTTTCTTCTCTCGTACTCTCCTTCTCTCACACCTCTTCTCTCTCTGCTCACCACAATGTCTCGACCAGGAGATTTCGATCATCTGTGCAGTACTAAAGTCAGGCTCGAACAACCTTCCACCTCATCTAGTGCGACATTTGTCCTTGATGAGAAATTGTCTGAAGAATACCAAACTATGACGCATGAAGAGTTTGACGAAGGCGTCGGCCATCCGTTTGCGGCACTCAAGTTCTCATGTCATAACCTGTTCGACCCCACCCAACAGGGCTTTATACGCCTCTACTATCAAATTCCGATTGATGGTACTATTTCTCTCCCCCCTCAAGTCCGAGCTCAGGAAGCTCTCCAGCACACCCACGCGGAAGTCCAGGCTCTCATAAGTCTCGATCACAACAACTGCACTGCAGTCCCAGAGTTACTTGGTTATGGTAACCGGGTGCAAGGTGTAGGAGATTACGTCCCTGGGGGGTATATCAACTATGTCGCGTGGGCGAGGGTGGCAGGTGAACCGATAAGCTCTGCTTCTTACTGGGCACGAGACCTGGCGTACCAGGACGAGGTGCGTTCTGCTTTCCGCGCTGCTTATAGGTAAGATCATACTCCCTTTGTGTACCCCAAAAGAGCTACCAATACTAATATCAAGAAGAGAGCTAAGAAAGGATGTATGGGCATTGTCAATTCGCCCTTTGAAGAAGCTCATATACGATGAGGCAACTAAGTCCATGTAAGTGGCTATGACAATCTACAAACATCGATCATGGTGAGCTAATGCTTTTCAGGCATATTTCTGGATTCCGGAATCCCGGTACCATAGAGTCTGGACCATTCTCCGACGTGACATACGTAATTTGGAGATTGGTGAAGCCAGCTAACAGGCTGGACTGGATGCTTGATAGCTCTGACTGGAAATGGTGACGAACGTGCGCGTACATCCCATAGAGCTCGTTATACCAAGGCTCTGCAGGCCCGTGATGACGCCGATGACCGGGAAAAGCAACGCTCTATTCAACATCTGAATCGGCAGAGGGGCTGGGGGGAGAGAGTACACGCTCGCTTGGTAGATTTGCATAAAGGTCGTATCGCCGGGGCAGCTGTCGAAGACGATACCCTGTAATGGGAGTCTGTGGATCCTCCCGAGATAGTGAAAATTGCCCCTGCTCGCAAACCGAGACATCGTGCCTCACAGTAATCGAACAAACGTGGTATTTTCTTTTTCGAGCAAAACATCCGCTAGTTTGATGTTTCCTCCTTCTTTGTAATAGCCAAAGAGGCTGCCTCCATGGCCATGATGAAGAGGAGGTTGCTCGATGTTACGAAGGGTTTGAGATTGGAAAGTCGGCATGAAGCTTTTCTCATTTGAAGCTCCAGAAAACTGACCCATCAATAGAACCCCTCTCTCTGAATCCTCTCATTCGGGACACCAGCAGCGCGCAGGCCATCCACAGCCGTGTCCCCAAACTCACCCGGTCCGCAGATCAGGACGTCTCTATCTTTGGTGACAGTCGGCCAGTACTCCGGTCCAATCCGGCCTTCATAAATAGATATATTCATACTTGAGTCCAAGGCGACTGGGCTGCGAGTGAACAAATCAATCTTGATCTTAATGGCCGACGGCATGTCTCCGAGACATCGCTTGATCATGGCAAGCATGGCATCCGGCTCCCTTGTTGCCAGTGCGAGCACGATATCTCCACTCACTGATCGTCCAGGAACAGCTAATGCTTCAAGCATAGCCAGAAATGGCGTGATTCCAATGCCTCCAGCCACCCACAGGGCATTGATCTTCCTTTCTCCACCTAGAGAAAAATCGCCCGTAACGCCAACGATATCAGAGATGACAGCAGTGTCGATGGATTGTGAGGTCCCCCGATTATTGAGTGGATGTTTCCTTAGAATATCGAACAAGGCACCTGTTACAGCACCGCCTTTCATCTCGCGCATCGTCAATTCAAACCACGTCACGTCCTGGCCTTCATGCGCGCTCGACACCGTCCACGTTCGGACACGGTCATCGTTTATAGAACCTGGCGCAGAGTTCGCCATATGTTGATACTGCGGCAGGCCTAGCCAATCCATGAAATCCAACACGATAGCCTGTCCAGGCCGGACTCTCAGCGTACTGGCCCCAGGCTTCGAAAGCACCTTGAACTTGAACCTCGCAAGATCATCAAGTAGCAAAACCGCACTTTCAAGCCGTGCTTGATGAGAACCCAAAGCCCCCGACTGCCCTTCAGCCTCCTCAACCAGGTACTTGACTTTTGGACTATACGGACTACGCTCGATGTCCGTCCCTGACCGCTGCCGAACAGGGAGAGCATTTCGGACCAACGTGTACCCCGTCACCTCAAGAACAGTAACACTAGCATGTCTCGCCATGACCTCCAGCGCGGCGGGCCCAATAAGCACCTTCGCGTTCCCCGTTAGGTACAGCACATCCCCCGTCGTGAAAGAAACGATCGTGAACGCGGCCAGCCCGCTAGCCTCGATGTTGCCGAGACTTGACATGAATCTGTTCCCTGAGTAGTCGGGGAGAAAGACGCTGCGGCCGTCGGACGGGCTGACTCGTATGAATCCTGGTAGTCCGCCGCGCGCGTTCATCCCGGCGTGCGAGGGGTATTTGCGCGCGGTCGCTGCATTGGATTTGTATATTGATCCGACGAATACCGTGTCGGCGGTTGTGATTATGGTGATTATCTCGGAGGGGAGTTTGTCGCTGGGTGTCATGTGTGACCGCTGGTATGCGATATGAGGGTTCGTGTGTGGATATGGATCGAGTTGGCGGATGTTGATGTACTTTGGACAATTCCTTCGCGTATATATTAGCATCACTCACACTCACACTCCGCAGAACAAGATCAGGAAATCTCACCCAACAGCCTCATTAACCTCAACCTCAACCACATAATCCAGGCCCGTCCCACTCCCCTTCCCCAAAGCCCTCACCCCCCTAACAACCCCCGCAAATTTATTCCTCCTCCTCGTCCCAAACTCAATCCCCAACCCCGCCGTCAACATCCCCACCTTATCTCCATCCCCACCTTGCTCATAATCACGATTAAAGCCCTCTAAAACCTCCAAAAACGGCTCCCCGTGCCAAAGCCTCACCCTAAAGACTAACGTCTTCAAATCATCTGCCCCTGCCCCAACACCGCTAACAAAACCTATCTCCCCACCCGCACCGGCGACAATGGACGCCCACGGCCGCCCATCTCTATCAAGACATGTTAGTGGAATGAAAGGGAGATTCGATGTATAGAAGATCTTGTGTTGCTCGCGCATGCGGTCTTCGATGACGGTGTAGTGAGATTCCATTGTTGATGCGATTCCGAGGAGCTTGTGGATGCGCTTTTCGCCGGGGTGCCAGCCTTGCAGGGCTGGTGATGGTATGGCTGGCATTTTGTGGGATTTGTGGGATTTGTTGGATGGATGGATGGATGGATGGTGTCTTTACTAATAATATATAACCTTGGCTTTCTTTTAGATACTTATGCCCCGCGCTGTGCTTGGCTCAGTCAGCATTACTGTACCTACTGTCGTACCGATGCTGAAGACCGAGTGGGATGGAATATTTCTTGTATTGTGTCCTTCATGATAGGATAGAGCAGATCCCGGTTCAAACCCCGCATACATACACGAAAGATATCGCGTGAGCATTGAGCAAAGGATGCAAACTTGATGAATTATTCTTCTACTGTAATGTCGTGATTTGTCATGGGTCTACTGAGGTCTAGAGCCGCCACCTTGGGCACACCTCGGATGCAAACATCTTACCGTATGTATATTGAACCCGTGGAATCATCGTCATAGATCTAACCAACCGATCAAATAATCAAAACATGCAAGCCAAGTTATTGATACTATAGCAAAAGCTTACCCACCTCAGCAAACCCAACCCTAAGCCCCAAGCCATCCCAAACGGTATAATAAGCCTTCAAAACCGGGGACCCCAAAATCCAAACCGGCCTCCCCTCGCCCTGCGGATCATCAATCGCCACAACAGGGCTATTAAAAGGCGCTTGACAAATCTCCGGACTTCCGGGATACTCGCCGAGATTGAAGAATGCGGGCGGGAGGGTCATGTTGAAGAAGGAGGATCCTTCACCACCAGTACCAGTACCAATAGCGAATTTGATGTCGGGCGCGATTGCATCCAGGATCTCACAGGGTGCCCCCCATGATCCTGCGGAGTCAATCTGCGTTGTTAATGGGGAGATCTGTGCGTAGATGTCAATTGCGGAGTTTTTGTTGGGGGTTTGGAGGAAGGCTGTTCCGGTGTCGAGGGCTGCGAGGCCTGGGGGGAATGGTTTTCTAGCTCTGGCTCTGGCTCTGGCTCTGGCTCTGGCTCTGGCTCCGGCACTGGCACTGGTGGCGGTAGATGAGTTATAGGAAGCAGAGTGAACCTCTTTATTGTTGATATACAGCGTCTGCACATCCACCACAAAGGCCCCAGAGAGAACACTCAGATCAGCGTTTAGGTCGACGTAAATAATGTCCCCCGAAAGTTGAGTATATCTTATTTCTCTCTTTGCTTTCTATGCATATGATCTATGATCACGTCTGTCAAGTTAGGGCTAGGAGACATTTGTGATCCAGTCGGAGAGGGCGATGTTTCGCTTGGCCATGCGGCTTTCTAGTTTGATTGTTCGGGGGACTGCAGACGAAACTAGAGCCGAGACGCTCAGCAGTGATAGAATAGTATACATCATCGTTGCTGTTGGTTGTGAGAGAGGGGAGAATGAGGTCTGACAACAAGCATCTCCAAGGGAACTTTATAGCATCTCTACAGACTAGGCGTCAGAATAGTATACGATGGCTTCTCCTAGCATATGGATATTGTTTTCATGTCTGTGCTTTCCGGTTGGGACACGGATTAAGAAGGAGCAACTGGGATTGTAGTGTTTGATTCCAAGGAAGTTGCAGAGAAAACTCATCTGTTTGTTTTCCTTTACCAACTGTGATCAGTGGTAAAGAATATCTGCTTTCTTTCATCGCTAGATAGATATATATCCCATCTTTATCCCCCAAGCCATTTTCATACGTACAAATATCGCGTCCAAAACTATTCTTTACAACCACCCACCATCACCATGACCAACGCCAACGCATTCGAAGTTATATACGACGATTCAAAACCACGAAAGTAGATCAATGGGCAGGAAGACTTAGAAGTTCACAACAAAGAACAAAGACCCACAGCCTCAACCATGATCATCCTCTCCCGAGACGCCGAAGTCCTGTGGGAACAAGCACGCTTCGGTCTCGAGCCTGTTAGTGTTTCTGCGGATAGGAAGAGCCTGACCGTTCGGTTCCATTGGTTTCCGCATATGCCATATTCCGAGGAAGTCTTTCCGGGGATAAGGCCAACTATTTTGAATAGTAGGCCTCAAGATACTTTAGTGAATACATCGAATGGCCGGGCTGTCCTCTCCGGGGATGAGATCATAATAGTTACGGCTGATCCCGTGAATTGGCCGCTCCCGGATATGAAGGTTTTGCAGATGCAGTGGGAGTTTGGGGGTTAGTTGCTCTGAGTGGGGTTTATGATAGTGAACCTATTCCTAGTATTGAGTAATCTAGTCTTTCCTTTTCTTTAAACTCGAATTGGTAAAATCGGGTGTGTTGAGGAATGTCTCCTAGCCCTAACTTGACAGACGTGATCATAGATCATATGCATAGAAAGCAAAGAGAGAAATAAGATATACTCAACTTCGGGATTCAACCAGCACGATAGCCTATTGGAACAGAACAACAAGAGATCTCGGGATTTGATACGCATCTCAGGTGTTTGAAACGATTGTCGTGTTTTTGAACCATTGGTCTAGATCTTACCCCGCACGTCCATGAGATCATAGTCATACTATATAAGAATCATCTCCCTCGCAGCCAGAGTCGCTTTACAGACACTCAGGAGAATATATTTAATTAACTACCGCATAATGTCCGCGACTAAACCCGTCTACCACTACCTCACCCTCGGCCGACTCGGTCGCGGGGAAGTCCTCAAGTAGACCTCACCCCCTTCACCTTATATTATCTTATCTAATACTAACTTCACAGCCTCTTCCTCAAAGACGCCGGAATTGCCGTCGAAGATATCCGCTATCCCTGGGACGAGACCTGGCCGAAGGCAAGCGAGCAGTTGAAGGAGAAAGGGATTACCAGGACCGGGTTACTCCCTGCGCTGGAGTATAATAGGGAGAGTTATACTCAGGTTTGTTCTCTGTCTATCTATCATACTCTGATGAGATAATATCCAGTTGGTTGAATAATGAATGAATGGAATGCTGATTGTTGATGATAGCACATCCCAACCCTCCGCTACCTCGCCCGCGAACTCAACGCCTACGACGGCGAAACAAGCTACGAGAAGTATCTTGTTGATGCCGTTGCGGATATTTATATTGATTGGAGGGTGCGTATTCCCTTTCCTCTCTTCAGCTGTTCTGATAAGATTAAATAAGATAAGTATAACTAACTAACGATGGATGATAAAGGCCAAATGGGTCGCCAGCTTGAAAGGCGCAACAGCTGAATACAAGGATACCTGCGTGCCCGACTACTACAGTGTTATTGCGCAGTACTACTCCGATCGACCCGGACCGTATCTCCTCGGCGAGAGGATCACGTATGCCGATTTTGCGGTCTATCAGTCGATTGATAATGAGAGGAGGACGGGGACTTTGCCGGTTTGTTTCCTTTCCTATTCTGTCTTGGTTATGATAGCTATGGTTATGATAGCTATGGTTATGATAGCTATGGTTATGATAGCTATGGTTATTGTATGGTATGGTATTGGTGTACTCGTGCTAATTTTATTATTTATTATCTGCAGGCTGAGCTCCCAGAGTCACTGGTTAAGCTCCAGGAAGCGATTGAGGCGAGACCCAATATCAAGGAGTATTTGAAGGTGACTAAATAGTAGCCCTTCCTATGAAGAGATAGCACTATGCAACACAACACCAGAAATGAGAACTACTTTTTCGTATCATTAACATCTATAACCCTCCCAACCGAAACCGCCTCCCTCACAGCCCGCCCAACAACTCTCACTTTGTATCAGTGGACGGGTTCTCGCCCCGAGGTCACTACTGATATATAAACAATATCATTGATAAGAAGAATAAGAATAAGATAAGTCATAGTTATAGACCAAAAAAGACCAAAATAGAACAACAAAAAACAAATCCAGAAAACTCCAAACTACGAATAACCAGCCCTGACCAGCCAACCAGCCAACCATCCACCCATCCACCCATGTCGAACAGATAGGTAGATAAGTATCAATAGGCATCACCCACAGCCAGTCATAACCATCAAGAGTCCGACTCTAACTCTAAATCCGATTCTAAATTCGATTCAGACTCAAATGCTCCAATGGCAACCCCCTTAACCCACCACTCATAAACCTCCCCAATCCACCTCACATACTTGCCAATCCCCTCCCTCGCGGCCTCCCAATGCTTTCCTTTATCCGTAAGCCAATACGTCCTCAACAGGGCAAACCGAAAGCGTAAACCCGCAGGCCCAGCATCCAGAGTCCAGTGTCCATACACATGCACACAGTTATGCTCAAGCACGATCGACAGAACCCGGATCCGTCTATCGAAATACTTCCAAGCATTATGGCGTTGTGATAGTGCTAGATCCCGGATATCCTGGAGTATGGTGGCTGCGGTGCAGAGCGTGCTGTTTCGGTCCTTGGCTGCGGCGGGTGAGAGTGCTGCTGCTATGATTATGAAGGGGTATTTTACACCGAGGTCGGTGGGTCTTAGCGGCGAGGGGTGATATGGGCTAGGGTTGTAGCCACCAGAATAGAAGTTAGTAGCAGCTAGCTTCTCGAGACGGCAGAGACCGATTGTGAAGAGTTGAATTTGGGTTTTGGGGGGTTGGGATTGTGTTCCTGACATCTCTGTATCTCCGTCTTCGTCTTCGTCTGAATCTATATCCATAGCGTTGGGATCCTGCGGAGGAGGAGGAGGAAGATGCCAAAGATGACGAGGCACATGTATCTCATTCAGAACCAGATTCCGCACCACCTTAAGATCATTCAACACGAGGAACCGGTTGGCAAGACAGGCTGCGTCGATATTCCATCCCCTCTGAATTGCGTCCATGGCGAATTTCAAGGCGCCGGTGCTGCTGTTTTGGGAAGGGGCTATCTGTTTAAGCGCCTGGAGCTCGAGGTTGGCGGCTCGGGGGATCTTCAAGTTCAGGTATACGCGAATTCCTTTTAGCATGAGGCTCATGTCTGAAGGGGTGTGTGTTGTGTTGTCGTCGTCGCTGCTGCTGCCGGATCCGTATCCGTTTGCGAGGATCTGGGGTGGTATTGTGCTAGACATGGTTGAGTTGGTGCTGTCCTGAGTCTGTGTTAGCTATCTCTGTGCTGAAGATATAGAAGAACTTTGGATGGCTCAGTGGGGTTAAAGGCAGAGAGCTAGGATGAGAAGAGGAAGGAGAGAAGAAATGATGGAAGCAGGGTAAAGAACAGAGATTTCATTGCGAGAAGAGTCATCGAGAGCTCGAAAGCTTGAAACGAGATCATTTTGAGTTTTCGTGTGACTCCCAGAGCTGTGACTGTTGTATAGGAACTTCTAGGGGGTGTGACGCATTCAATCGCTGAAGTGAAAACCATGTTTGAAATCTGGAAAATGAGAGGGAATGGTTGATACGTATTGAAAGGAGCACACTCAAGGACTCAAGACAATACAATAAAACCTAGAAAAGAAATCTCCTCGTAAGCTCCTTCCTCAACGCCCGATGCTTATCCCCAGTCCTAGAAACCACATCCCTAGGGTGTCACGGGTGCTCTTGAGATAGGCCTGGTAGGTATTTATAGATACAGGCGTAGCCATCCCGATTATACTTCCTCATTAGGTCCAATGTCACGCGGAGTATACCAGATTGGAAATGCTGAGACTCGGCGTCAACGAGGGTGCGGATTCCGCGGGCCTTTCATTTTGAGGCGATTTCTTCGAGCGCAGAGAGCATTTGAGGGGAATGGGAGGGAGGTTGTTGTTGAGAAGGCGCTTGTTACGTTGTCTATTTTGTTAGCTTTGTATCTATCTCTTCGAATGGATATATAGGATAGGGACATACTTCACAGCCAAATAATCATTCTCGCCGAGCAACTCCACCGTCTCGACAGTTGCCCTTCCGCCACGCTTCGATGTGCGAGCAGGATGAATCTTCTGTTTCTGTCTTTGGCCCCTTCTCCGCCCCAATCCCAAGCCCATGCTGGGTCTTCGTCTCATGATCAAATACCGTCTCCTTCGTATATTCATAGGGGGTATCGAGTCTTGCCCTTGGTTTCTGGGGTGGGCTTTATTGAGGAGAGGATGGAGGTTGAGCTGGAGCGGATTCTTTGGGATGAATTTGTGGTGGTGGTGGTGGTGGTGTTGAATCTTGAGATGCCACATCTCGGAGTGAACGCCACTACTTGAGGAGAGCTGGTTTTGCAGACGATAGTTAGTAGAATCATCGTGATTGATCCTGTAAAGCCCACTGGTAATGATACTCGTCAGTCAACAAGAGAGATGAATAAATAGCTATACAGCACAGCATGCTTACCCCCTGGATCCCCCCTCGGTGGCACATCCGTCTATCTGCAGGTGCTGCCAATACGGTAGGATAATGGGGCCACTCCGGAGCCACCTGAAACACAACGAGGAGCCATTTACAAGACCGGGAGACGAAGCGGTCTACAGCCCTAACCCGATTCACTTTGCTGACAACATTGGAAATAGATTGTGTGCTCTAGTTTCCGAGATATTCTATCTATTCTATCATCTATTCTATACTTAGGTATTCCGTATCATCCTTGTCGGCTCGTTTCATTCCAGAAGGGCAGCCCAGCCTCTACCCGTAGCTTCCCGTACATCGAGCTGCTATCGAGACACTCCCCGGCGTATTCCCGGGATGCTCGCATGTTGTTATGTGCTATTTCCAGCCCCGGAAGTGCAACGTTGGCTTTCGTTGCGAGTGATAGTGCATGCTCGGCGTCTTTGATAGCGAGGGAGACGCCGAAGCCGGGGCGGGTGTTTAGCGGTGGTGCCCAGATTCCGGTCGTTAACCTGTCAGAGTATATCGTCAGCTTATCATCGTCCCTACTATAATGCAGGAGGAAAGGGAGGAGATTATACCGCTTCGAATACCCCCCGGCAACTCCACCAAACGACTCAGTGATCAGTTCCTCCATCGCGGCTGTTCCAAGACCCGTCTGCTCTGCGAAGACCTGTGCTTCGCCGACGGCTTCCATGAGGTTTAGCGTGATGATGTTCCTACCCATCATACAAGTCAGTACCTCATAACTAGAATACAACGATGCGAAGCTTACCCCCCAATCTTCAACAACGCCGCGCTCTTCGCCTCAACTCCACACTCGATCACCCTCCTCCCCATAACGCCCTCGATATACTGCCGGACATCCACATCCGGCCTGGGCCCTCCGAGCGCAAAGACAAGTTGACCTGTCGCCGCAATAGCGGGACCCCCGAAGACCGGCGCAGACATGAATGTGGCACCGAGACCGGAGAGGGTCTTGGCTACGCGCCCTGTTGTGTCTGGGTGGACGGTTGAGCAGTCGACAAGGGTTTTGCCAGATAGCCGGGGTTGAGAGGATGTTATTTTTGTGATTGCGTCGGTCAGGACTGTGTCGTTTGCGAGCTGGATCTGCTGGTAAGGACTTTTGTGTGATTATTTATTGGGCAGATAGGGAAGAACAGACCATGGTGAATATCACGCTGCATTGCGCAATCAGGTCAGTGAGTGTTTTGGCTGCGGTGGCTCCAAGGTCTTTTAGGCTGTCGCCGGCTGCGATGGTGCGGTTGTAGTATGTCAGACTGGGTTGCTGCGTGCGGGCGAGGTGCTTCTGCAGGTTTGTGGCCATGGGGAGGCCCATAGAGCCGAGCCCATACTGTCTCGTCGTTAGCGATCAATTGCGTCCCTAGATCAGAGCTCATACCCAGCCAATTCGTGGTGTCATTTTGATCTTGATTACTTCTCTCGTGTAACGAAACACGAACAGGGGTGAACAAAAGCATTTGTAAATAGTTTGCTGATAGCAATTGGAGATAATTGGAGTAGATGAAGATAGAGAGTCGGAAACATATCCGGCTGTTGATTATCGAGTACCCCGCAGGTTTCCTTCCTTCTCGAGATCACCGAGCGTCTAATAAATTGCATCGCGCCGGTCGAGATAAGAATCCGCTGGAAAACATTTCTATTCTGAGTCAAAGTCAAACCAGCCCAAAAAAGCCAACATGTCCCTCCCTCACATCCCGCCAGCAGGCGTCTGGGTCCCCGCAGTCACAGCCTTCGACCACACGACCGACTCTCTCGACCTCTCAGCCCACAAGAAATACTGCGCGTACCTCTCCCGCTGTCTCACGGGCCTGGTAATTCTCGGAACAAATGCAGAGGCGTTCCTTCTCACGCGCGAAGAACGCGCGCAAGCAATCCGCGCTGCGCGCGAAGCCGTCGGCCCCAATTACCCCCTCATGGCCGGTGTCGGCGCACACTCTACAAAGCAAGTTCTTGAACTCGCCAACGACGCCGCAGCGGCCGGAGCGAACTACCTGCTTGTCCTCCCGCCAGCCTATTTCGGCAAGGCGACGACTCCGTCAACGGTTAAGCGCTTCTTCGCGGACGTTGCGGCCAAGGCGCCTCTGCCCGTCGTCGTGTACAACTTCCCCGGGGTGACGAATGGGGTGGATATTGATTCTGATACAATTGTTGAGATTGTTCGAGCTTCTGCTGCGGCGTCTCCCGATGGCAGGAGCAATGTTGTTGGTGTGAAGCTCACTTGTGCGCAGGTTGGGAAGATTACACGGTTGACGGCGGCGTTTGGACCGGAGGAGTTTGCGGTCTTTGGCGGGCAGTCGGACTTTTTGATCGGGGGGTTGGCTGTTGGATCTGCGGGTTGTATTGCTGCGTTTGCGAATGTGGTGCCTAAGACGATCATGCGGATCTACCGACTCTATAAGGAAGGGAAGACGGATGAAGCGTTGGCCCTGCATCGCAAGGCAGCCCTTGCCGAGTCTCCTTGTAAGGCAGGAATTGCAAGCACCAAGTATGCTGCGGCGATTGTCTCCGCGTCTAGGGCTGGCATTGAAGACGCCGAGGAGAAATTCAAGCCGAGGACTCCGTATGAGCCGGCAGGAGAGGCAGTCAAGGCTAATGTACAGAAGGTGATGGCGGAAATCATAGCTATAGAAGATAGCCTGTAGAGGCCAATGTCATAATTCATTACATTCATGTCTTCATCCATGATAAGCACTACCAAATCTGATTCTCAACAACCGCATGCGCAACCCAGTCTACATCTCCCGTGTCGATCGACTCGGCCACTGCCATGATTTCCGCTGTTTTCAATCCGTTATTCATGTTTGGCAGGTCCGGGACTCGATACGGGGGAGTGGCGAGGACAGTTCATGGTGTTGTCCTTTTGTCGACAGCTCTTCGATTTGCACCGGTCGAACCGGTGTGAGTTGATACAGTAACCCGCTCAGTTGTTGGAGGTCGCTTTTCCGAACTCGCGCAACGAGATTTCCGCGGGAAATTATACCGTCGAGTATGATATGGCTCTTTTGGAGCCATGGCTTTCGACTTTCCAGGAGAGCACAATCGATGGCGGGGGCGAGTAGGAGGACCACCTTAGAGACAAAAGTAGACTCTAGGTCAAAAGGAAGAAAGCTGTCTGTGGACTATTGGCTAGTCACACATATACTCCGAGGTTCTTACCGAGAAGACTCTGCTCGAATAAGCAGGAGAGGATATTCAACTACTGTTGCGCGGAGTCGATGCACACTTGAAGCAGCCGAAGCAGATTTTCTGACGAATTGAGTGTCTCGATACAAGCATCAGCAGACTGAAATTGCATTTCAGGAAGCACAATAAGAGCGGCCTCGTTGCTAGTACGATGCACTGCACAGGTTCGCGCGTCCTTGTTGAATGGTTAAACGTACTTGATGATAGAGTAGGTACAAATGAGCGGACATTCCTGAAACACCACATATGGTAAATTTGTCTAGCTGCAGGTCAAATGATCTCTGAAGGTTATTGGCGAGATCTGTTGTACTGGCCAGCGCAGTCTTGGTCCTCAGTAGAAACTTCCGACTCAGTCGCCCGTCCGCTCCGTATAGGGCTAGAAAATCAGCATGCGCATGAGCATTAGGGTTACAAGTATTAGGGTACATACTGCTGTTAATTTCTGCAATGATCCGACACATGCGAATTTGCATACTCAGAGCAACCACTTTCTGAGGTGACCCAGGAAGGACGGCAACTGATGATAGATCTGGTCATCATTGATGAACTGCGGCAACCCCATTAATGAAGTCATCTGCCGGTCTAAAATGTAGACTGTCCACCAGATCTTCCGACATCTCTGAACAAAAGCCTCCCAACGTGCTGCACTGGCATGTCAGTGTGCATACCTTCAGCTAGGGCAATCCGTACAGCTTGTCCAATCTATAGTTAGCCATCGCAATAGTACTTGCGGATTTACTTACATAATTGTGAGCTGAATTGCGATAGTCTAATGACTGAAGGTACAGCGCTATGCAGCACAGGATCTCGGTTCCATTGACCGCGTCCCTGCAAAGATTCCTGCTGTCCGAAAGTAATTGAAGCGCCCTGGTAAAGAACTCGCGGCCTGGAGGTCGACAACCCAGGTTTCTTTGGACCACGAGTGCCTTGACAAGCGCAATAATGACTAAGTAATGAATGTACCACATGGAATCGATTGCCATCTGCTGCTGAGGATCTTCGTAGAAGGCATACAAACCGCCCATGGATGAAATTTCATCAAAGAGATGGTAGAGTTGGCCGACATGGAATTTGACGGCGTTGGTAAGATATGGAGTAGTCAAGTGTGCGGACTATCGGTGCTTCTTGATAGACTGTTATCCTTCATCCGTCCCAACCTAAATCATACGCCAACCCTTCGAACAGCAAACTGTCTATCAGTAGAGGAGAGTTAAAGAAATACTCATGGACCATGCTGAGAATCTTTCGAGCAAAAGACCAGCTGGACGAAGTCCCCAAGTAGACTATCGCCATGTATTTTCTATGAGAAGCTACGCAGAACCTTACAAGCTCTGCCCGTTGCAGCGGTCATAAAGCTGATGAACTGGTAGATAGTAGATTTGTCAGGTCTGCGCCTATCGTATTTTGACTCTGTTAAACTTCGACCGGGAGGTTGTCCCCTGTTATAGTTAGATATATTCATATTGATAAGTACTGATAATATACTATAATCAGGCCTAGCCCTGTCTTGTTCTATATAGCTTTGCAGGCTTGATAAGTTGTCTTTATCACGTTCAAACGCTGCGATTTGTCTCTGGAGATCCTTAATAAACCTAGCCGTGTCAGTTCATATACCGGAGTAGAGGGAACAGCAAGGGTATATACCCTCTAGTAACGAGGACCTTCTGATCTCAGTCATCGAACACGCGGGTCAATTTCCGCTTGTGGCACGTGTTGCAGTCTAAAACCCAGAGCATCTGGGTTTCTGTTTTCGGCATCATTGGCAGCTGTGGATGCGCTCAGCGGGTGAGGATAAGAGCAAAATCACGAACTCATTTGTTGACCACTTCCTGATACCATTTTCCCTATGCAGTGTATCCATTTCAACTAGATAAGACTGTGAACGTTGTCGAGAAGGTAGGCAAAGCCCAGAGATGCACACGTAGCTAATCTACCCATGGCACTGGCATTGAGTTCTCGACATTGTGTGAGAGAGAGGTTCTGAAATTATGACATCGAATGTAACGATCTCCGTTTTTCTTTGGCGTTTCTCTCCGCATTTTCCTCACTTGGCTCTGACTCTCTGGTTATTCCCCAGTTTCCCTGCGGTGTCGTGAGCGTGGCCGATCGCTGGGGAATCCGGAGAAATCGCGGAGGAAGACCGCATGGCGAGGACGGACACTGAGGCTAGTTCAACAAGCATCCTATACCTAGTAGGACAGTCACACATCGTTCTCCTATACTGGCACCCACCCCCCTTTTTCTATAACAGGAACTCTAAGACTAAATAATCGACAAACTCAGATATCCTGAGATTTATTGGCTGTCGGAGTTGAAACACTGAAGCCGACAAGCCCCCGCGCTATCGTCGAATGGTTACCCCCTACTTCTTCTAGGATATCAAACTGCTTTAATACGGAGTACTCCGTACCTATAACACAGTATTTCCGTGCATGGTAGTGCATAATCATCACAATAATCCGTTCCCTCCGAAGTCCGTCCGACGCTTTCATGACAGCTGCCAGGACAAGAGCGTTGTTGCAGGTGGGCAGTGAGCAATGGGCATTCAAAATCCAGCGTACAGTGTATAGATAAAGCAATTATTGAGCCACGTCACTATTCCTTCCGATCACCAATTGGTTCAATATCGCATACCTATGCAATGAGGCCCAAGGAAAGCAAGCGAGACGCCGGAAGATAGACAACGTTGCTAGTCTTTTCTGAAAGAATATATAACAACAAAATGTTGAGCCCAGCTCAGGGTTGCTTTACCTAGGTAAAGAAGACGTGCAGTTGTTTCCGTCACTTTTCTGCTGTTGGACTAGTAGACCTAATACTAGGGTACGTACGGAGTAATCCGTAGATAAATACCCCAGTACTAGATAGTAATCTTTAGGGAAGAAGAGTAAGGCCGGAGAGATCTAGATACTTTAATACCCGATTTCATCTGTAGCTTATAGCCTTGCAAAACTAGGGCTCGGCAGTGCCTGTATGTCAGATTGCCCAATACAGTAGGTACACGTAAACATATTAATATTTCTTCGAGCTGTACGGATTCTGATGCAGGACTTTGACTACGTCGCCTGATTCCAACAATCACACCGAGATATGATTTTAGGAGTGATATATCTCTCTATGTGTAAGATGTAGATAATCTCAAGCAGCTCATGTCAACGGCGCAATTCTTCCTTGGCCTGAGGCCCTCCTATGCCGCTCATGTCAACCTCGATAGAACCTACCACTTATAGGCTAGATCTAGGCAACCTATATTCGAGCCAAAGACCACTATTTCTCAATGATTCGACAGGAGGCTCGACTTTTTGAACCCCAGGCGAGAAGCTGTAAGCCTCTTATCAAGTCTAATACCAACCCACATCCTTCTGACCGATTACGTTTCAACCTCTGTGAGCCTCGGAGTGCCAATCCTTTCCACCTAATCTCAAGAAAAGGGATATTGTTATCGAGTGGAACAAAAGTAGCCATAGCCCGTCATCATCTCGCTAAAACTAGACGGCTGAATTCTTTGTGTCCTAGGTAAGGAATGATAACCCTGTAGTAACCCGTGTAAATCCTAACTACATCATGCAAGGCAGAATCTCACCCAAATTCAAATTTCCAACGTTCCAAGTTCATTAATAATAAACATTGCTGCATGGATAGCCTATATGAAGGGGGAAGATAGTCTGCCGCCTGCTGCTGGAGCCTCGCAGCGTCGCAGCCTCGCAGACCCGGATCATTTAGGCGTCGTAGCCTCGTAGGAGATGGAAAAAGCAACTTCCGTCTTATGCAGATACCTTCCCAATCCGATCCTCATTGAACGAGTGAGAATATAAAATCGATTTGTTTTTTTCTTTTCCTTGTTGTTTTTACTTGTTCTTCCGGAGTACTGCCGCTCGAGAACGAGTCACGTCGCCGACGTCGGCCCTCGCATGCAGGTATTCTGACCAATACTTTCACTTTGACAAACGTCTTATTTCTGCCTAATGCGGGCGGATGGGAGGTGGCGTCCGTGTCCGTATTATTATCGCCCACGGAGTACAGAGTGTCGTCGGTTATTTCTACAGGTAGGTTAGACGTTTCCACGAGGACGATGAATACTCCGTACAGCCTCGTGTCTGTTGAAAACGACCTCTTAGAACGAAGACCAGGAGGATTCCAATCCTTGGAAGCATGGGTAGCATCTTGTGGAGATGGCATGGCATAGAATAAGAAGGAACCTGACCATTTTTATAACCTGACCATTTTTATTCCCAGCTCCGTACCTATTGGCTATCAGGAACCCCCAATCGGCCTCCTTGCTTTTTTGAGCCAAACCTCAGCTGACGTGGCATCTTGGGTTCACTTATACTTCTCTGGCTCGCACTTCTCACCCAGATAAAGACCAACATGATATCGCATTTCTCATTATATACCGTGGATCATTATGAATGAAAAAAAGTAAGTGAACACAACGCAAGACACCACAAACCGGGAACCTCAGGCTAATCATCATCTCTTTGCAAAAGGTCTTTAACGCCCAGATACACACATTACTGTCTGCAGTTCATCGCTTCCGCCCCACCGTCTATTCGTCTTTTTCCTTCTATGTGCCTTTGTGTATAGGTAGGTCAAGAACAATATGTCGATGTAGATGGTGGCTTTTGTCGTCTGGTCATGCAAGGGATACGATCGGGGGGCTCCTCTCCCCGTAGTAAAATGGTTGATGCTGGATGGATCACGACACGAAGATGTTCGAAGTGGTAATCATACCATCCTCGTGTGACATGCATCCCAATGAGTGTGAAGCTAACTATTGAATTAAAGAAAGCCGAGAATGAAATATCGAAGCGTAATGTCGGTCCGAGTTATACCTAGCGGTTCCAGATCTTGGAGAAGTTCTTCACCGTCCAGGCCCTCTTGAGCATACCAGGTGGGCGGTCTGTACCAGCATCAGAAAGTGACTACAACCAGCTGGGATCATCGGTCTTACCACTGTCGGGGTGTCCAGCGCTGGAGCCCGGATTCATTGGATTTGTGTCTTCGAGGGCGCTCTCAACACATACGCCAGCCCGGTCAGGTGCAAAAAAAATGTCCACTGAGTCTTCTACTTTAGCATCTCACAACAATGGTTAGGAGAGTTCAAGACATACCCAAGCTCACAAATCTGCTACCTTGGATGAAGGTATTCCAATCCTCGTCGTCTTCGAACATTCGGGGATTGCGCTCTTGGTAATGGATAAGAATACGCGCGACAGGTCTGACAAGCTGCGGCCATGACAGGTGCTTGTGCTTAGTGGGAAGACAACTCAGAACTTCGCTTAGAAAAGCTTTGGTCCTCCGGCGAACCGGGTCAATATCCGCTGTCTTTCCATGGATGACCTCCTCCACGGTGTCCTGGGAAGCGAGGAAATCTGCGTCCTGCTGAGTTTCCGACCAATCCATGATAACTAAGTAACGGTCTATCGAGTTAGTGTCGCGTGTCTCTCGGCAAAACGTCCACATCTCATCGCTCCTCTGCAAGACCATTTATGACGGACACCCCGGGGGAGGGGTGGCAAATCGATGTCGACTAACCTCGAGCTCTAGCGAGTGCCGTGTTGTGTTTAGCGAGGTGATAAGAGGTTCCGGAGCGGGGGAGAGGTAGGATGTCGTGTGGGAAATCGAGGTGTATCTTGACCGCTCCGGGTCAATGCAACCAGTGGCGGTACTTCAGGGGCCCTCACAGCATATGATGTACTAGGAACGTAAGGACAACCGCAGATACACTTCCCGCTCACACAGTGTAAGTTATCGTGTCAGGTTTCTCCGTCAGGAAGTTCAACAATAATGAAAACGGGGCTGTTGCTATCGGTTGGTGCCTAATGATGCGGTATCGACGATGGCGTTGAACGAAAGTGGCGTTGAACGAAAGATCTGCTGGTTGAAAGCAAGATTAGATATGGGATAGTACTGCTATCAAGAGACTGAGAAGGGAGGAATTCAATAAGAATATGCCAATAGCTATAATGAGTGTGGTGGTGAGTTGGATTGAAAGGATTACGCAAGACAAAATGAGACATCGATGGACACCAGCCCACGTGCCTTGGACGGCAAATTGAACAACGCAGATGTCACGCGACTTATTTGTTGCTGTACCTACTTAGAATTACAAGTAACCATTGAAACTGACGTTAGTCCATCTACATCTTGATCGAGATTGAAAGGAATGGAACGAATCTTCAAAGTATGCTATTCGAATAGATAGGGGAAATGGACCTTACAAACGATTACGAGCGTGGGTCAGCTTTGTGATGACACGCAGTCCCTAGGGATCCGAGTGCCAGATCCGCCTTGTCACCGGCGGGCTTCCCACAGTCAACTCTTCTATTCTCCGATATCTCCAGCAGTCATCTATATTTGAAGATACTGAAACGCCGTCGAGAGTCGAGAGGATCCCCGCGCTTGAGGCTATCTCTCGGTCCTCAACCTCGGAGTTCTACACCGATAATCCAAGCCTGACCTTTCCTGGCACGTTGGGGGTTCCAAGCTAAATCAGGTTTCGCACGGGCCTACTAGTCATTACTTCTCTCTATTGTGTTTAATGATATTTAAACAGCGCTGACATGGATATATCTTTCTCATAGATAGATCCTCCTTCCTTACCTTCCCCAAGCGACGACGTGCAGCAACGGATCACAACTCAGAGCACACTTCATACAAGATCACTGCATCACACAACATAATCTACAACCAGTCCCGACTCAAATCGCAGTATACATATCATGGTCGCAAACAGTACATTGGAAAAGAAAGGCAGCTCATCACGGCAGTTATGCGATAAGCCGTTGTTGTGAGACACAGAAATCAAAATCTATGACGTTCCTGGCGAACTACTCTACTCTACCCGGCATACATATATGACACAGCATTTCATGCCCCTCGCACCACGTTCCCACCTGCAGCTTCAAGCCCTTACATACTGGGCCTAATTTCAAATGGCAAAGGCCGCTCGGGTATTCTTAGCTTCTGAAGCCTTTGAGGATAACAACGAGCGCCGATTATACACCGATCATTCTCCAAGTTCAAACGTAAACACCGCGCGAGCGTTCTTAGCTTTGAGTATGACAACGAGAATCGATTGTGTACCGATCCTTCTCCAACGGGTGAGTCCGAAGGCACTAGCGAAAATCTACCGTGGTGCCGTGGGTCACTCGAGATTACCTTATTTCAACAACGCGCTTCTGTGCTTATACGTATTAAAAGGGAGTATAATATGGCCCGAGGGTTTATAACCATCTCATGGATGTACAGCGAAGTCGGAGCGAAGTTCACGTTATCTATCCCTTCATGTAAACGTAAAGCTATCCATATCACGTGTATGCAATCTACATTCTCCGTACCTGTTTCCACATTCCAAGTTCCAGATCTTCGACCCGGGGTTGTGGATCTTGAAGCACGTGCCTATTCACACATCGTTAAGTGGTATTTTTTCAAAGGGCGGCAGAAGTCACATTAGAATCTCTTTGAGAATCGCATCCAAAAAATGAGAGGTCATACTACATGTGAGGCTCTCTCGGCGTTCCTCTTGCGTGTAAAAACCCAATGTAAAATCCAGACCGGCGGCCTTGCGAACAGAAACACAACAAATGTGACGGGGATAGCTACGGCAAAAAATACCCAGAAGTGGGTCCCCCCGGGACCATTCATAGTATCCATGCTGAATAGCCCTGTTGTAAAAGATAAGGGCGCAAAGATGATCGCCAGCGAGGTTAGTCTATTAACATTAGCAGACTCAGTAAGAGACCGACGGCTGTCTGAGATCTGAACGAGCGATGTCACAACCGGAAGCATGTTTTTTAGTCGACGCGACAGGTCGTCCAGCGTACCGGCCAAGTACCCATAGTCTTCTTGAAGACCGGTTGCGTCTTCCATGACCGGATCATCACTGGGTTCTGCGGCCTGTATAAAGATTTTAATCGAGGCGATCTTATGTTGAGATGCAAGGCTTCGTCGTCGCCATGCTTGCAGGCTGCGAAGCTCCACGTTTAATTTGTCGAGCTCTGTCACTGCTTGATTGGCAGTTTCCACGGCATACTCATGTCGTTTTACATGATAGCTCATCGCGGCCATATAGTTGTTCCATTCAGCGGCTATGATCTTGAGGGGGTAGACTGATAGCGCGAAGAGGGTTGGACTAAACGGATCGAATTGTTCTGGTATCTCTCGCTCCCAGTAGTATCGTAGATCATCTAACAAGCTGGCGCGGGAAAGTTTAGGGGACGAGAACGCACTGTCCGTCTGAAGAGGCACGTTGGAAGGTGTAAGAAAGTCTTCGTAGCCGTTAAGAAACAAGCTTGAATCAATTCGGCTCGCTCGTCTGGTCATTTCATGATCTGGCTTTATTTTACTGGCGTATAGCACGGGGAGGTAATCGTTCACAATGGGGCTGTCGACAAGAATAATACCTACGGAAGCCTCATCCAGTCAGTGTAGCTCATGGGCGCAGCAATGAACAATAGGGGAAAGGCTGCATTACAATGTAAGCACTTACCTAACCACCCATGGCCACCACCATCTTTACACAGCATCACCGAGCAGGCATGCTGAACGAGAGCAACACGAGTATTTTCTGTCGGCAGGAGCACAGCAATCTTGCGGTCTACATTCATATCGCGTGTCAACCTATCCTCATTCTCAATATCGCCCTTCAGCTCAACCGCGCGGTGATAATGAAAGTTGACAAAATTCTGCTTTCGCTGTCGAGATGGGAGGCACGCGAGATTCGGCGTTTGGCTGTTCATCTGTCGGAACGGCGCGTGGATATGTGACGCGAAAAAGATCGGGTCAATTTGATACGCCGAACCGAGTGTCTCGATTACATCGCGGCGGAGGTCTTCGATGATTATTATGCGGCGTCTCCTCTTTTCATCGTTGAGGTAGATGTGCTCGTGGAGGTTTTCGGGTTCGACGCGCTGAAATTCCGCTCTCTTGGTGTCTGAGGCTGCGGAGAAGTCGAGTCTGAGAATACGACATGGTCGCCGGTTTGAGTCGGTGTCGAATAAGAAGTTATTGAGTCCGGCTAGACATGGGTTGTTGTGCTTTTGAGCTTGGACAAAGTCACGGTAACTCATGGTTTGTTTTTCTTTTAACTCCACCCTTTCCTTTTGGTGGGCGAAGCCAGAAGAAAAGGACTCAGGACTCAGGAGTCTTGCGGTGTAGCTTCGCCCACCTGCACGCTATAATTTCACCCCACGCCGCTCAGATATGCACCTGACCGGGCGTTCGTTGAAGCTGCCTCGTTCAAGGCTGCATCCGGGACTCGCAATGTCTGCAACCCAATCGGTGTATAGGAAAACTGCCAGGCTTGTATCACGAGTGTTCGTTGGCATGCAGCTGCCGGCGTTGACCGGGCTGTGCCATCGTTCAGCCTGTCGGGCGGGCGCTTTTCGAATGCGGCTATCATATCGTTTTCAGCCTTGGTGCTTATGGGCATATAATCTGTGAGCTGCTCCTGTTGCATTCGCGGATGACTCGACATGTCTACTAGGCCAGCGCTAGTGATATATGCTGTGAGAGTACGAATTTGGTACAACACTATACGCATCCGCTGAAACCAAACACGATGTCACTTCCGATGACCGATTCGGACATAGACAGTTGGATTGATGGTACCTACGCCAAAGGCCGCACGTTCCTCTACGATGATTACGCAAAGAAAGTCAAGGAGATTTGCGCAGATGCCTTGAAAAATGGCCATATCCAGAACGTTATTATTACAAGACGAATTAAGGACAAAGAGAGTCTAAGAGCCAAGCTAAAAAAGAAACTCAAATATGAAAAACCGAATTGGACGTCGACTGACGACTTCGATCAAGTTTTTGACATCGCGGGGGTGCGCATTGCCTTGTACCTCCCCGAAGAGGAGGAGGTTGTGAAGGATATTATAGCAAAAAAGTGTGGCTTTGTCATGAGTCCGCACGACACCGCAGATTTTCCATATCTCGGAAACCCATCTACTAGGGAACAGGAGACGAAGCTTAAATACAAGGCAACTCATTTTATCGTTCGTCTCAAGGACCAGGACCAAATATCCGTTGAAATCCAAGTCATGTCAGTATTGGGCAGTTCCTGGGCACAGATTCAACACGATTATACATATAAGAAGGTCAACAAGGGCGTATCGGCCGCAGAGTCCAGCACCCTCGAGGCATTCAAGCGGGCCGCCAACCTCAGCGAGGAACTACTTGAACAGTTGGGCAACCTTCGCAAACAGCGGAATGAAGAGTGTTTCAAAACCATATACGACCTTGGAAGTTTCCTCTCCGAGTGGTGGGGTGAGAACCATCGCCCGCATGTTGGAGACCTGGGCTCACTCAACGCTCTTCAACAACTCCTGAATTTGGAAAAGCTAAAGAGGCATCTAAATGGTCGAGGAAAGCTGGCTAAATTCCTGACGGATCACGTTTCAACAGGCTCAATCAATGAAGTCAACAACCCATTCCCTAACCTAGAAGTGCAGCCGGTGGCCGTAACGATCTACTACATCATCAAGATATTTGGCGGTGATCTCAATTCAATGCCACTGGAGCCGATCAGGCTAGAGAAAAGGCGCGAGCTGAAGTTGAAAACAATAATGAGCACAATATTTTGGCTCTCTGAACTCTTCCCACCATCATACTGGGAGAAAGAACTCCGCGGCAGAGACGTCAACAACAAGAAACGCGTTCAACAGCTTCATTGGCTTGCCTCGGCGCAGCCATCTCAGTTCATACAACGCCCTGCAACGTTCAATAGTGGCGGCAGCAACGAGGACCGTGATGCGGTCGATTCTCTCTGGGTTTCATTCAGTCGCCATCCAAGCCCGGCTGTCAAGCTGGCTTTTGACGTCTCTAATGCGGGTATAGCTCGGGAAATAAAGGCGGAAATTGAGCTGTTCAATAGAGTGTATATGGCGCTAGGCACGAGGTTGAAGAATGAGCTTGAAAATAACAACAACGGCTCTTGATATGACCTCGTTTGCTGCTTTGTTGGTATTCTTATCTCTGGTCTGTTTTGTGTCCTTTGTGATCGTTTATCCTGTTCTGAGCTCAACGTTGAGGATCGTGAGTTTGATTATAGTTTTGACGTTTACCAATATACCTCCTGTCCAGCCTAGACTCGTCATACGATAGTGTGCTTGATATTTCTCATCTGCCAGGTCTATCCTTTGGCACTCTGCTTCATTTGCACCCGAGTCGTTCGACCAGAGGATTCTCCTCTGCAGGCCTCAACACTACACAGCTCCCATTCATATTTCACCTGACCCTGCCTTCACCATGATGGCCTAGCACCCCTGACCAAGTCTTGAACCTGAACATAAACCCCGCCGAACGGTACTGCCCCATTCTAGCAGACTTCCTCTCCCAAGAAAGGCCATTCTTCGGTGACTGTCTCCAGAGGTTACCAATGGTCGAGAACAGGGAACAATTGCATACGAGCCAACATATAAGATAGATAGATGGCGATAATCCCAACCCCTATCTCAAGCATGGACCAGAACATGACTGATGTCAAGGATCCAGTAAGGACCACACCAAATGATGAGAACCCTAGAACAACGCATGCATCTTAGTCCGAGGATCGTATGAAACAGTCTCGGAAGAGCAATGCCGCCGAGAGTCGCACTGGAAACGGTCACTCCACTGCAGTCAGTGCCAATTCGGATCCTAAAGACATCCTCCATCCCAATCGGCAGAACGCTAACGATCCCAACGTCTCCCCTCGGGTCCCAAACTGGAGACATTGCTTTCAAATATGAGAACTATACATGACTAGAGTGCTTTGCAGAGTTATACACTTACTGACATACATGAAGTCGAAATATAATACGCTCAGATGTCCCAGTCAGTGGTTGACATGATTACCCTGATCGCCCGTCCCGGCTTCTATACTCTTGGGGAGGTCAAAACGACCTTTATCTCCTTAGCTTGGCGACGATCCTCCTCTACCCCAGTTATTACATCAACACCCCGTTTTCTTTGGCGTTTCTCTCCGCATTTTCTTCACTTGACTCTCTGTTATTCCCCAGTCCCCCGAGGTGTCGTCGAGCGTGACCGATCGGTGGGGAATCCGGAGAAATCGCGGAGGAAGACCGAACGGCGAAGACGGCGTTAGCGAATCTTTGGCCTAGAAATACGCCGATGTTAGTATGTAGTTAGCACCGTGGTCTCGTAGAGCTTTTACTTAAAAGTCAAGCGCCAATAGCGTCCTGAACTGCACTGAAGAAGTTTCGACACTGAAACTTCCTCTGCCAGACATGACGCTATACCTCTTTAGGACTAGTCACTCTAGATCGTTTCAGCATCCTACAGGAGCATTCTTTCTTCTATCTAGGATGGAGCCCACTGGCTACTTAGAAATAGACTAGATTAACATGATTCAACTTCCCACGAGGAGCCACATGTTTCCATCTAGCAGGGCTACAGATGTGGGAACAAAATGAAATCAATCGTTACTCCGTGCTCGGTGAATGATACTTACCTGGGCTAGTTTCAAACGACCGTGGAGGCATTTTTCAGGGCACGCTAGAATAATCCCGAGCCAGCCTCGCAACTCTGTTTGGCCATTCGACGGTTATCTCCTTATAGCCGACAGACCCCCTGATTGTTATTGAAGGGTAACTTACCCCCTACCCACGTTTCGAGGGTATATCCTTGGAATCAAGCTACTATACTCGCTACAAGACATAATTTTATATATATAATTATATAATCTACTCTAAATATCTTATTCTTTTTAAAATACGCCCGAGGCGATCATGGCAGATATTAGAGCAGAGAATTACTATAGGTAAGCAGTAGGTAGTAAGTACTTAAAATCAACCTTGCAGAGGACAAGTGTATATATGAGACAAAGTAATTATTAAGCCACATCACTATTCCTACCGCTCACCATATCACATATCTAGGTAATGAGGCCCAAGAAGAGCTAGCCAGACGCCAGAATGTATGTTGTTAGGTACCGAAGTCTTCTTTATATGGATCCAGAAGCAAGTTAACTCGAGTTACCCTGACTATGTAGCCTAATAATAGTCACATTGATATCTACCCCATAATAGTGAGATATAGATGTATATTTCAAGTATGAAATAATCCCAATTAGCCCATGCCAACGGAGTAATACCTCTTTGGACTTAGGGCGATTGACTTAAGTACGTGCTGGATGTACATGGATGTTATGTATACGGATAACAACATATCACGTATTGGCTGAAGCGAGAAAACCTATAATCATATAATCAAGTCAAACACCATACTCCTCTATTCTCAAGGGTTCTTATCAACCCACAATTTTCTAACCGAAGACGTCTTAATCTACTCCGTAGTCTCCGAGGATTGACATATTATTCGCCGGCATCCTCTCGCTGAAATTGGACGGCTGAATCTCTTGGTGCCCTGTAGGCTGTCTGAGGCCCGAGTCTGTATCCATGTAGGCTTACTATCCCTGGCTGACGGGCACATGCACTACGGAGAGTATAATCACCGGCATATCCTAGATATATCATGCATGCCAGAATCTGAGCTAGAATCAAACTTCCAAAGTGCCAAGTTCATAAATAGCTCCGAGCACGGAGATGGGTCGGGGGAAGATACCTAGGTACAGATAGACCGTTACTTACTCGCAGCCTTGAAGCCCAAGAGAGTCGTCGGTTGTTGTATCCATGCTGCAAAAAGCAACCTCTTTACCTCCGATGTTGATTGGAAGGTCGAAAAGGTCTGTGAGATAGGTGTGGTTACATGGCTAGCAAGAACATGTAACTAACTAAAAGTTGCTTTATATATCAGCTGCAACCTTGAAACTACTAGCAAGTAGTTTCTTTGGACCTTTTTAGTCTATGGGTAAAACGCGGGATTGCAGCTTGGCGCGGTTATCACATAGGTAAGCGAGGCTGATTTCTCTTTCAGTTTCATTATTTTTGATTTTTGCCCACGTAATCCACCGAGGGTGAGGTTGTAATTGTTTCCGCATCAGTCGAGAGTCTAGTGTCTAATGGAAACATCCTATCAAAATAAAGAGCAGGGATATCTCAAATTTTAGAAAGGATAGGGGTGACAGACACCCTTTGCGTGATAGCGTGGGTTAGTATCCTACCCACCGGATCAAAAGTACCTTCATCTTCCTTTATTGGTGCTCAGTAGGGACTCAGCCCGCGGTCTCTTCCAAGGTTCCCTTTTTCAAAGCAAACTCAAGCTGAGCTGACTCTGCATTTCTTATATCTCTCCTCGCCATCTACTCGATTCTGTTTAACCGTCCTCTTTGCACTTCTCAATCGGGTATAAGGCTTACCAACATGGACATGGCATGGTATCACATTTCTTATTATATACCATAAACCATCAGGAATGAAACAAGTATATGAACACAGAACACTACAAACCAGGAATCTCAGGCTGACTATCGTCTCGATGCAAAAAAGGTTCTCACGCCCAGATACACACATTCCTGTCTGCAGTTCTTCAACCCTTCAACCGTTCCGCCTCCCGGTCTATCAGCCTTTCTCCGTCTATAGCCTTTTGTTTATAGGGGAGGGTAAGGGATGATATGTCGATGCAGATGATGGCTTTTGTCGTCTGATCACGCAAGGGATACGATCGTCTGGAGGCTCCTCTCCCGCCGCAAAATGGTTGATGCTGGATGGAGCATGACATAAAGTGAGTAATCATACCGTTACAGTGCTAGTACATGCAGCCCAATGAGTGTGAAGCTGACATCAGTTTATGGAAAGTCGAGAATGGAACATATCGAAGGGAGTTGTCGAGTTTTCAAGTCGAGTTATGCCTGGCGTTTCCAGAAATTGAAGAATTCCGTGGTCCAAGCCCTCGTCAACTTCCTCGGCGTGAAGGCCCGTCTGTGCCAGAATGAGAGAATGGTCTAATAACCTGAAGATTTTCGGTCTTACCACGGTTCGGATTTTCAGTGCGAAAAACCATCTCCACTGAGTCTTCTGCTTTAGCATCTTACAACATGGGCTAATGGAGTATAAGATATACCTATGCTCACAAATCTACCGCCTTTGACGATGGTCTTCCAGTCCTTGTCGTCGTGGAATATTCGGGGATTGCACTCGTGAAATTCGAGAAGAATGCGCGTGACGGGGTTGAGAAGCTTGGGATATGATAATAACCTTTGCTTAATGGGACGATAATTGGGAACTTAGCACAGAAAAGCTTTGATCCTCTGGTGGACCAGGTCACTATCCACTATCTTTCCACCAATGACTGCCTGAACAAGGTCCTGAAGAGTCAGGAACATCGTGTCCCACTAAGCCGCCGGTAATTTCAAATATCTAGGTAAAGGCCAGTCGCGTCAGCATCGTGTCTGTCTGCAAAATTTCCATAGGTATCTCATTGCTTCTCTGCAAGACATCCATACCAGGGAAATGACGGAAAGCAAGCCAATGTCGACTAACCTTGAGATCTAGCAAGTGCTAGATTGTGTTTGGAGGGGCGATAAGCGTTTTTTAGAGCGAGAGGCGGGGGTAAAATGTCGCGTAGGCCGAGGCACGATATTAAGGCGTAGTTTGATCAATGCAACTAGTATGCTTCAAGGGCCCTCGACACACCACACGGCATACGAGGAACTCAAGGAAAGCTGCGAATATACTCCCAGTCTACCTAGTAGGTAATGTAGGTGATCGTGGCGGATTTTTCCCTGGGGGGCAAATTAAATGATATGGTGATTGTTACTATCCTTAGGAATGCCGTGGCATCGACGAAGACGTCGAACAAAAGACCCGCAACCACGATCGGGATCAAGAGTAGACACAGGATGCTCTTGCTAACAAGAGAATGAGACCAATGAAATGGAAAAAGGAAATATGACAATAGCTGATGATAATGAACGTGATGGGGTGGGTGGAAAGAGCAAAGAATAATGAAGGTGAATGGTGGGTAATCAGTGGAAAGCAAAGAAGACAAAGTACTAAGTAAAAGGATACTGATATTGTTACTCAGAAAGGCATAGCATAGGCCCAGAACACGAGCAGTTGATGCATAGGAAATTACAGCTTGGGTTATCACTTCTTGGGTGTGTCTCCGTAGTTCGACCCCATTGGTAGCGGAAGTAAGAAAACAGCGTATTCGTGTTATCCAGACAGGGATATCGCTCTAAGTGGGGGCGGCTCTGAGTAGATGAGAACCGATGAGAACGGATGAGAACGGATGAGAACGAATACTTATTGCACAGATTCCCAACGTCTTACTGGGCTTACTGACTAGTTATAGATAATCATTAGACACAAAGCAGACGTCCTACCTCAGTCCATCCAGATCCTCCAGTACTATGTCGGAGTTGCCATCTGCTGCCTCCCCACAATCCAACAACGAACTCGAATCGTCGAGAGACGGACCCAAAGGTCGACTAGCTTGTGATGTGTGTCGAGAGCGTAAAGTCCGCTGCGACCGGGCGGATCCTCGCTGCGGACGCTGTGCTCGTCTGGGCCATCGCTGCAGCTACTATGGCCGCAAGAGCTACCGTCCCGCGATGGATTCAGATTTGCCCCGGCGGCTGTCTGAATTACAGGAACGATTGAGTTAGCTTCCCAGCAGTTTAGATAGACCCAGGGCGCGGGACTAACTATCGTAGGCAATGCCGAAGCGCTCCTGGCTCTGCCTGGTGCAGTTCCAGCCGCCGGATACCCTTGGCCATATCACGCCCCATGCAGACCATTTTCAGAGCCAGAGTTGCCTGCGATGCCCGACGTGGTCTTTCACGATGCTCCGGACGAGTGTGGAAACCAAGAACCCTGGTGGTTAGTGTCAGCGGGGAAATAATCGCTTGGTTGATAGCAAGGTTCTGAATTCTGACGTCTATCGTTCTAGCACATCATTAGAATTCCTCGGGCTTCCTCAGCTGCAGACCCCGACTGCCACAGAGGAGATTGGACTCTCCATCAAGCCTAGTTCGCATGCGAGAGTATCGGACGATGCTGAACAGCCTCCCGATCTGATTGCCCTGTATATTTCCCTCCGGAAGGAAATTATTACGGACACAGATAACTGATGTACTTCTCAGGTATCGCAATTACTTCGAGATCTTCTATCCAACCTTACCAATCCTCAACCAGCAACGATTCTTCTCTGAGATTGCTCGTGATCCCAACCATGGCCCGACAAAATGCTTGAGCTATGCTGTGGCACTGATGGGCTCGATGGTGGCTGTCGTACAGGATCGTGCCATACAGCATCAATGTTACCATCTCGCGCGCCAGTATGCCGAGCTGTGTGAGCGGGATGAGCATCATGCCGACTTGAACCTCTTTCAGAGTTTAGTCTTTATCCTTCGATATGAACTCGATGTCCGACAGCTTACACGCGCCTGGATGACCCTCGGTCGTGCAATCCGACTGGCGCAAGTGCTGGATCTGAACCACCTCGATCGCCCAGCTTCAATTTGCCGGAGTAGCTGGGGGTTTCAAGTAGCGTTGCCAACGACACAAGAGCAGGGTGATCTCGAGGAACGACGACGGGCATTCTTGGCTTTGTATATCTTGGAAACCTATACGAGTATGCGAGCCGGCATACCATGCCACATCGATCTGCTCCAAGTACGCCCTTGCCTTCTTTTTATCCTTTTCAATTTTCTCTTCATCCAAGCAGCCAAATAGCGAACTGACCGTCTAGGTCCAAGTCAATCTCGCCTCCCCCGGCGAACTAGGCCCCGACTTCGAAGACACGCATATGCCCCTCCTAACCGAGAACGTCAATCTCACACCCGCCACACACATCACATCCTTCAGCGGACTCGTGCTGATGGCCACACTCGCCAGGCAGTGCATGCGACACGTCATGCAGAGCACCACCGCAGAATCGGACTCGCCACCTCCTGGGCCAGGCTTCTGGGACCGCCACTACGCCCTCAGCCAGGCAATCGACGACCGCATGGCCGGTCTGAAAGCACACCTCAGCGCGAAAGCGTCGCGCGAGGACCCCGCCGCCTTCAGTTTACTCGTCAACCTCTACGCCGTGGACCTGTACCTGCAAGAAGCAGCCATCGACCAGGCCGAGCGGCAGGACTTACCCCCGTCTGTAATCCCCGAGTCGCGACGGAGATGTTCGGCGGATGCGCTCAAAATTGCTAGTACTATTCGGATGAATTATGTGGTTGCTCGGAGTGATGGGGATATGCTTGCTCTGCAGCGGACGTTTATTGGGTGGCCGTTGGTGATGAGCATGAGGGCGCTGTGGCGGGAGTTGCGCGCGGCGACAGGTCTGACGGCGGATGGTGTCGCGGCTTTGCTGAGGTTCTTGTCTGGTGCGTTGGATTCGATTGAGGAGGAAAATGGGTATTGGCATCATCTTGTGACTGGGGTGGGTGTCACCTTGGAGAAGTGGGAAGAGGAGCATGATGGGCTTGGGAGTTTGTTGCGGCAGGAGAATAGAAAGCGATCGAGACCATCATAGTCTGTAGACCGAAAATTTGACGTTATTAGATATTCGATACTTGAATGACATGCTCAGGCTGCATACTACCTATGCACCCACGGAAATTGTCGGCCGTCTCCAGCGACTAAAGAAGGGGCAGACCAAGAAGGCACAAAGAATAAGAGAAGAGGCCACCGCTCCAGTATACAACCTTTTCTCGCTCTTTCGTTTTATATTCTTTTTCATCACACTCATCAGGATGGAATCTACAAACCCAGAGATGATCCACGTTGTCTGCAAGGCCGACAACCGCCAACACGCTGTGGTACATATTCCTTCATCTCTAGACGACGATCTGCCTTCCTCGTCGCTCCGTGCGCGACCGGTCCTTCTAGGATTGACTTCCAACAACCTCAGTTACGCTCGTGGAGGAGACCTACTGCATTGGTATGCGGCCTGGCTTTATAGTATCTTTTATCACTGACAGCCACAGGTGGAAAACGTATCCGGTCCCACCCACCGCGCCGGCCCCATACAACGATAAGTCCTCCTGGGGCATCGTCCCCGCATGGGGATACGCCACCGTCGCCGAGAGCAATGTCCCTGGAATCACCCCAGAATCCCTAATTTGGGGATACTGGCCAACCTCCACGTCGCCCACTCTCCTGCGCTTGGAACGCAGTGACCCTGAAGGCCACTGGGTGGAGGTTAGTAGCCACAGACAACAACTGATGCCTATATACAATCGCTATGAACAGGTACTCGCCGATGAAGAAAAAGAGCTGGATGAGAGGGCGTGGGGTGCGGTTTTCCGAGGGGTCTGGGTCGCCGGATATCTGCTCAGTGAGTATGTGTTTTCTCCCGACCCGCACGCACGAGAACCAGTTCATCCGCTTGGCGCGGCGAGTAAACTCCCCTGGTCCGCGGACGATGCGGATCTCTCGTCTGCTGTTGTAGTGGTTTTGGGTGCGTCAACCAAGGTTGCGCGGTCGTTTTCGTGGTGTCTTTTCGACCGGCCCAGGGAAAGTGGACCCCTGGGTTTGGTACAGGTCACTTCGTCGCCTGGTGCGTTGCAGGAGGTGGCAGATAGAAAAGGCTGGGGGGCTGTGTCCAAGGCATTGACATATACGGAAATCGACCAAGCAACTGAGTGGATTGAGGGTCTACAACCATCAAAGGTGGTGATTGTAGACTGCGGGGCGCGGGACAATGTTCTCAGTCAGATATGCCAAAATGTTCAAGAGTCGGCGCTCAGGTCGTGCAAAACTGTCATTCTGCAGGTGGGCAGTCAACAGAAGGTTTGTCTATCTGATGTCGCGTCGGGCATTCCGTTGACTTCATTCAGGTATACACGGCGGACGAAGTCCAGGCTGCTCGCGCAGCTATGCAATCACTTGGAAAGATCCAGTACAACACCTCTGGCATTCAGGATATAATCATCAACCGGGAGGGAGTTGCAACGTATTTCGGAACGGTCTCGCGCAGGTGGAAGGAATGGTTAGCACACCGTGCCTCCGCCGTCCCTGGCATGGGTTTAGTCTACGGACAGGGCATTTCTGGAGAGAATGGAATCTACGGGGGATGGGAAAAACTTTCCAACGGTGCAGTGCGCCCTGAAGAGGGATTGGTTTATGGTCTGTAGATCTTATTCCAGACATGTCAGGCTCTTGTTCTATCTAGGCTGTCCGCTGCTGTAGGACTCAATCCATAAAGACAAATGCCACAGAAGAAAACATCACCACGGCACCAAACAGCAGCGGAATATAAGGAACCAGCGGCGACTTCTGGGGCATAAGCGTTTCGCCGCGCTTGGCCGCCGGTTTACTAACCTTCCACCCCAAACTGCCCCTATCTTCAGCGACAAAGACATACTCCAGCTTCGGAGCCTCACTACACGTCTGCGCAACATTCTTCGCCACGAAATCCAACCCAATAAGCGGCAACACCCATCGTTGCGCGATGTAGCTCATCCACCCGTCATACGCTTGTAACCGCGTCAATATCCAGCTCACGCGGTAGATCTCCTTCACACGGTCTCGCCGGGAGTTCTCGTACCCCTGCAAGGCATCGCTGATCTCCACGTCGGACGGCTTCTTATTCGGATGCGCAGTCACCGCTCGGTGGATCGAGTTGGCCAGGTCGACGGCACTCTCCATGGCCGTGGAGCCGCCAAAGGCTGCATTGGGTGTGACTTTATGCACGGAGTCTCCGGCGAGCACCGTCCGCCCGAAGAACCAATGCTCCAGGACACCTTCTTCAAGAGACAGCATATGCGCCCGCGTTCGCTTCTTCCAGAGCTCCCCGAACAGCAGCGACTCGGACAGGGGATAATCCGCCAGTTTGGTCGCCAGTTCGTCGATATCGGCCTGTGTGTAGCGCTCCCTATTTGGCCAGCGCGTCTGTCGTCCGCCGGGGAGCTTGCAATGCGCCACGAAGTAGATCGTGTCCGGCTGGCAGAGGATGAGGAAGGAGAACTTGTCGTTGGAGACACAGTGCATGTTCGACAGCCCAAGGCCGGGCTGCATGGGACACATGGCAATCAGGGCGTTGTAGGAGGTCACAATTGCTGCTTGGTCAGTCTTGTCTTCAACCGGGAGTGTGCAAATACGAACATCGTTTCTCAGCGGCAGAGATAAAATGCGGTATAACCTCATTCGCTCTCTTCCACATCAACTCCCGCACGACACTGTGCACCCCATCCGTGCCTACCACTAAGTCCCCCGTCTGCTTGCTGCCGTCGGCCATGAGGACGTGGACCTTCCCGTCGCCTTCCTGGATGTCTTGGACCCGGCACCGCTCGATGACCCGGGACTTATCCCGTAGCTTATCATACAGTGTCCGTAGTAATGCCCTTCGTTCAAGCGTGAGCGTCGTATACCCTGTACTACACCCAGCGTAAGCCCTGGAAATTCCTACTATGGAAGGGCCGCATACCGTTTTCTAATTGCCTCAAAGAACCGCTGCTCGTGATAGACCTTTCCGTCCGGCCCACGGAGACAAAACAGCTCCATCGTCGTACACTGTGCCGAGACCGCCTCGAAACAGTTGATCTGATGTAGAATGCGGCAGGCGTGCGGATGAAGCGTGATACTGATTCCCCAGGGTGGTGCGACGACTCCTTTGTCTACTAAGACATAGTCAATGCCCGCGAGATCGAGGGCATGCGCGAGAGTCAACCCTGCGACGCCAGCTCCCACAATAACCACGCGAAAAGGGTCGTTTGGAGATAAGGAAGGGGAGGTCATTGGGAATGTGTGCTGCAATTGCGAATTGCAAATCGGCTAGTGAGACATGGAGAGATGCTGTTTCTAGCTTATGCTATAAAGAGGAGCTGCATTTAGGTGAAATAGAAATAGCTAGAGTAGTAACGGCCGGTGTATCTGCGGTGTTTATGCAGGAGCGGCCGCCTAGACGGCCGACGAGGCTGACGCGGGCGAGCGCGGAGGACGGCGCTGGTGTCGGATTACGAGGGTCTACTCAGTCGTATAAGTGTCTTGTCATTGAAAAAGCCTGGCTTTGGATTATTTTGCCCTTGAGACTCTGTATCTCGCAGGCAATCACCATGGCCACCGTCACCTCCTTCAGTTTACTCTTCTTAGGCGCCCTCGGGGCGATTCTGCTCTGGGGCGTTGCTTTCACTAATGGGACCCTGGATAATATGAACGCTGTTATTGCGCAAGGCTTCTTCCCGGACGGACGGCGACTTCGCTCAAGGTATACCGGGAATGCGGTGCTTGATGCGCGCCTGACCTACCTGGCAGCCTTCTATGAGGTGCTGTCAAACGATCTCTCCGATGGCCCTCGTCGGCTCTTTGTCGATCTGGTCGTTCTGCTTTGTTGTTCTGGCGTATGGGTGTTTATCGAGAGCCGCCGGCGCGGAGTCCGCAAACTTGCCCTGCGCCAGTACGTCTACCCATTGTATCTCCCGGTTAAATATCATGCTAACCATATATGACCAACATTGGTACAGTCCTATCCCGTTCATCATCCTGTGGAATGCCCTCGGCGCCGCCGTTATCCAGCCTCTTTACTTCTACAGCATCTGCCAGAGCGAAGCCACTGCGCGGGACCCAACGGTCCCCCTGAACGAGGCCATTGCCCTCTTCGCCACCACCATCCCGACCATGCTGCTCTTCCCGCTGTTCCTCTTCGCCCCGTCCTTGCTCGGCTGGGACACATGGACTCATCACGGGTCCATTGCAAGCTTCTTGGCCTCGCCCTTCCTCATGGTAATCATCTGCCTCCTGTGCATTGCCCTTCAATATCCCCGCCACGGCCTGGTTGCTTCCAAGAATCCCCGGGCCCCGAACGAAGACAGACCCTGGATCGTCGCCTCCTTTCTATTCACGGCAGCCGTATCCGCCGCCGTGCACCTCTTCATCGCCTTCAGCGCTCTGGCTGTCCCAGGACGCGATGCCAGCCTGACCAGACTGTTTTGGCCCACTCCCGGCAAAGTTGGTAGCCCTGCTGACACGGGATCGCTGCAGCCGAGAGCATACCTGATCTTGCTGGAGGGGTATCATCTATTTTCGCAGTTTGATTGGATTGTGGTTAGTCTGGCTTGTGTGTTCTATGTCCACTTGCTGCTAGAGAAGGTTGATGGTAGGAATGCCGAGTGGCGGCGGCTGGCTTGGTTGCTTCTTGGATCTGTGGTGATTGGACCTGGAGCCGTAGGGTCGCTGGCTTTGGCTGTGAGAGAGTATCGGTTGAGGGAGGGTGGAATAAAGAAGAAGATGTAACAAGTTAAATTCATGAGAAGAGATTGATGATAGTGATGATATTGAGTACGGAGTACGGAGTACTAGCGACAGAACTAGTTAACTAACTAACCATTTGAGAGACGTTGTGGAGATGACTAAGAGATGGGCTATAAGCACGTGACACTGTTCCCACAAAAACAATACATTCATTCTATCAATCTAAAGAACTAACCATAATCCCCTGAGCAGCGCATACCTGCTCTGCAAACCTGTCGATGGTCAAAGACGCCCCCAACAATTGCTGATACGGAATATCCATCTCCATTTCCTTGAAGATCCAATTCCTCAGCTCTGCCCCAACCATACTATCCACCCCATAACTGGCAATCGACCGTCCATTGCGCTCAATCTGCTCCACTTCAATCAGAAGCATCCGCGCCAATTTGCCGATCACCGCTTCAGCCACAATATACATCGCTTCAGCAGGTTCAATCCCATTGCTATCCCGCAACGCGCCCAAAACAGTCTGCGCCGCGGCTGACCCAGACGCATTGCCTGCGTTCATGGCCTGCACAACCGTATTGAACCTCCGATCGTCCATCCAGAAGCTATCGACCGTATCGCCCGCCTCATCAACAGCTTTGCGCAGTTCCGCCGGGTCGAGACCCACGACGATATGGTCAACGGTGTCGGCGGCATCTCGGTCTCCCTGCTGCTCGAGAATTGCCACCTCGAATCCCTGCAGGAGGGCCGTCTCGTCGATTCCGTACATGCCCTTCCGCTTGAGTGACATCTCCAGCTCGGTGTTCTGGGCAATCACGCCCACACCCAGGACCATGGGGAGGATGAGGGAGATGGCCCGCTGGCTGTGCAGTCGGCGGTGGCGAGCCAGGGCGTCCAGATAGCTATTTCCTGCGGCGTAATTGCTCTGTCCCGGGTTGCCTAGAATACCGGAGGTGGAGCTGGTGGTGACGAAAAAGTCGAGGGGGATACCGGCCAGAACATGGTGGAGGTTCATCGTTCCGGAGACCTTGGGTTTGGTGCTGGTTGTCCAGTCGGTGTAGGTCATGTTACTAAAGATGCCGTCCTGCCGAGGTGAGTACGTGCACTGTGAAATGTAACTGCGAAGGAGTGGGGTCACTTACTCTGAGGACCATGGCAGCTTGAATCACGCCCCGAATGGGCTGTTCCGCTGGAGCGGCTTTCACGGCTCTCTCTACGTCCTCGCGGACACTAGCATCTCCTCTGACGACAATGACACGAGCGCCAGCGGCTTTGAGATGGTCTGTTAGTGCCGCTGCCTGTTCACTGTCTGCCCCGGATCGGGAGAGGAAAAGGAAGCTCCGAGCTCCCTTCTGGAACATCCACGACGTCAGACTACGTCCTAGCCCGCCGAGGCATCCAACAAGGAGGTACGTTGCGTCTGATCTAAGCCGAAGTATAGGGTTGGTGGGTAGAAACTCTAGCTCATAGCTCGACTCCTTGTGAGCAACCAGCGTTTTGCCAGATTCTAGAGCATCGGAAAAGGAACTGACACAGGCAGGGAGCTCCGCGATGTTGCAGACTTTGAGGGGTTGGAGAGCGAGGATCTCTCCATGGCGGTAGAGATCGACAGTTCGAGCGATAAGAGCCGATAAGACCTCTGGCTTAAACTCGTACAGTCCCTGCATATCGAAGGCAAGATACTGGGCGCCTCTACTAATCGGTAGCTTGTCCAGCACACCACGAGACAGAATGTCCTTGCGGCCGCAATCGATGAAGCGACCAAAGGGCCCGATGAACCGCCATGACTCCCTTGCAACGGAGGAATCGACCCAGCCTGAACTAAAAACGACATCAAAGCGCAGTGATTCGAGCAATGAGAGGTCGTCCTCGAGGATGAGCTGCTCCCTCGGCAACGACGTACTCCTCTGCACAAGATCGACACGGCTCGCATCCGGAACGGTCACGTAGGGGATCGCTCCCTTGATCTGCGCAATCCGAAGACCAGCCGAACCGGCCAGTCCTGAGCCACTCAGAACAAGCACTTTCTCTCCAGCCTTGATCCTGGCCAGGTCCTCCATCCCGTATATTGCCGCACTGTATGCCATGGGCAAGCTGACCAGTTCAACCAGACTCTCACCCGGCTCCACGCGCTGGACCATGCTCTCATCGACTCGCTGGAAGGTCGCGAATCTGTCGAAGCTGCAGCCCACGACAGCATCTCCAACTGATACATTGTGCACGGCGCTTCCAATGCGGGAAATGACACCGCCGATCTCACGGCTGCACGCAGTAGGATAGTCCACCCCAGTAATGACCATCACATCTTCCCTGTTCAAGCCCGTGAGCTCCACCCTGACCTCGACCTCCGTTGAACGCAGAGATTTGTCGAAGCGATCATCCTGCGTGAAAACCACCTTTCCAGACTGCAAATTCCCAACAATAGGCTCCAGCGCCTTGAATGGCCCGGGGATGGTCTCGCTGTCCTCCACTGCGTACGTAAGATTCAAGTCGCGGTGCGGCTGCAATCGGCTGATCAGCGTATTCGGTCCAGAGACGCAATATTCCGGTTCCAGGGACGATGGCCGCTGAACCTGCTGCTCAGCCCTGGATGCAATCACCTCGGTGATTGTCTCGAGGGGAGTCGTGTCCGGGTCGAAGTCGATGGCTACCACGTTCAGCGAGGCCTGCTCCGACTTCATCGCGCGGAGCAGTCCGGCTGCCATCGCGAACTCGGGTTTGTTCCCGGCAGCGAGCGCGCCTGCAGTCACCCAGAGAAGAGAGCCTGTTTTGGTTAGGAGATCCTGTAGCCCGATAAAATCCGTCTCGCTGATAGTAGGGAGGAGAGGCCCCTCGTAGTCGGCTAGCATGATGATATGGTCACCGGGCTCAATCGGATCCTGTAGGCTCGAGACTGTCATTAGGAACCCGCGCTTTTCCAGAGAGACGGCAAGCAAGGGTAGGATTGATGGTTGGCGCTGGCCATGGACGATATTCCAGCTCTCGTTTCCATCACTAGGACCCTGGTCGTCGGTTTCAAAGGCAGTTGCCATGATGTGCTTGCCAGCATTCACAGGAGTAATCGTCAGATTGGCAGCGTTGTACGCGTCACCGTCTAATCCGGATGAAGGAGGGAGCACAAGACGGCCACCGGTCACAAGTAGTGTGCGCAGTTGTCTCAGCTCATCTTCATTATGCACCTCATGACTAATGACAAACTCGTAAGATGCTGGCTTGAAAGCCTGCGGCTCAAGGTCCTCGAATAGCAGCAGTTGCCTTGTCTGCACCTGTGGATACTCCACGAGGGTTTCCTGCAGTCCTTTACCATCCTCAGCAGTTGTCGTCGTGGCCGTGAGCTGGAGCTCGGGCATTAAGCCCAACAAAACCTGGCTATTCAGCCCGCCGATGTCCAGCACGCGACAACCCGGACATTTAAACGCCATCAATTGGACCAGGGATGCAATGTCCATTTCTTCCGAGCGTATCAGCGAGTCAATATCCTGCTTCAAGACCATCTCTCCATACGGCTGGGGAGGCACAAGATTTGAGGACCGCTGGGGCAGCGCCGCCTCATACGACACGCAGCGCATGTCCTTGATCTGCATGACCAGCCGGCCATCGCTGCCGACCAGCTGGTTGCTACCAATAAACGACCGGCTCCCGCGCTCGGTGATCCAGGAATACGCCTCCGCTTTCGGGCTGGAGAGCTGTTCCTCGCTCGGCGTCCAGATGCTCACCTCATCCACCTGCAAGGGAACCACTCCGCAGGGCATGGCGTTTGCGCGGCCGGCGTATACGGCAACAATCATGAGCTGGAGGCAGGAGTCCACCGAGGCCGGATGAAGCACATAGCGAGACTCTTCTGGCATCGTGCCCACGGCGTTCTTAATATTCGTCGCTGAGGCAGCCGCGTACGTCTTCCCGTCAAACCGGATGGCCTCCATATCCTGAAACATCGGGCCGTAGTCGAACCCGACGCGCCGCAGAGCCTGGTTCCACGCTGTGCCGGATACTCTCTGCGGGAAAGTCGAGACGGGGCGAGGTGCCGGCCTCTGGCTGTCTGCCTGGCCTGTGATGAGCCCGATCGTCCCCGCCATGTGCCTCTTTGGGCCATCGGCAGAGACAGAAGTCACGCTGAAGTCCCACCATCGCTTTGTCCCGTTGTGTTTGCCCTTGCCCTGCACTGCAGGGTGGAGGGTGATAAGTACTTCCACGCCGGTGTCATCGTCCGGCGTGACTAATGCGATCTCAATGGACACATCGCGGAGGGTGTACCCCCCAATAACGACAGGAGAGGACGACAGCTCGTTGAGCTGGGTGATGGCCTCTATAGCCATGGAGAAGTACCCTGCTGCAGGGAAAACCGCCTCTCCGCCAGACTGTGATCGCGGAGCCAGGGAAGATCACGAATCCGAAGCACATTCCGCCAGGTGGGCTCTGTCGGTGAACTCCCCGGCATCATGGAGCCGAGGATATCATGTCGTGCGTGTTGGACAGCACGGTGCTCGCGGCTCTGTCGCGACTCGGCCCAGAGGCGCTTGTTCGGGTCCCATTGGTAAGGGGGTAAATCAACAATCAAGTTGCCCATCTGATATGACGCTTTATCAAGCTTAGAGACCTCCTCGATGGCGGTTACGCGGTTAATGGCGAGCGGATACCCGCGCAAGAAGAGCTCACCTGCCAAGCGGAGCATGGAGACGGCGCAGTCTGTGTTCCGGGCCAGACTGGGGAGGTATTCCCACTGAGTGAAATTTCCCGTGGATTTGATCTGGCGGATGGGCCCGGCGAGTGCCGAATGAGGACCGATTTCGATGAGAAGATCGACATGCTTGAACTCCTCACTGTTGCCGATTGTGTGCAGGGCCTGGCTGAACTTCACTGGGCTCACTAGGTTGGCACTCCAGTACGTCTCGTCGAGGCTTGCGTCCTCCGGAAGGATGGCGTTGGTCACGGATGATACCATCCTCACCGGCGCAGGGAGGGTAGACCGACGAGGAATCTTGCCCGACGCCAGGCGTGCCTGACGCACGAGAGCTTCATACCGAGCTGACGCAGGATGCATATGCGGCGAGTGGTAGGCCTTGCCTCCCGTCTTGAGCATGCGAGCGAAGATATTCGCATCAGTCAGCTCCTTTTGCACCTTGGCCAGTGCGTCCGCGTCGCCACTCAGCGTCACGCTCGACGGTGAGTTGTGGCAAGCAATCACCGCCCCTCCATCCTCCAGCGCAGTCAAATAAGGCTCCACATCTTCGGCGCCGAGGCCAACAGCCATCATGGCCCCATTTGTCTCGATCTCCTCCACCACCTTGCCCCGGTAATAGGCGAGGATGATGGCCTCCGGGGCCGTGAGGAGCCCCGCCGCAAAAGCCGCCGCAAGCTCTCCCGATGAATGCCCGCAGGTGACGGCTGGATGTACTCCCCAACTGCGAAGAAGCTGCACAAGAGCCACTTGGATAGCAGTGCAGAGCGGCTGGGAGAACTCAGCCACTTGCACACGAGATGTGCTGGCGTCTTCCAGTATCATATCCTCCAGTGTCCAGACCGGCATTTCGTCTAAATCCTCGAGGACTTGGTCCAGATGTCGGATGGTGCGCAGGAAACTGGGATAGTACATCATGAGTTTGGCACCCATGCGGGCCCACTGGGCCCCTTGACCGGTGAAGACGAATCCAAGTGTTGGTGGAGCGCTCTTCTTGTCACCAAAAACGAAGTCAGGAAGCGAGGGCTGGAATGATTGGGTGCGGTTGGCATAGGTGGCTACAGTGAACCCGCGGCTGTTGAACTGCGTCCGGCGGTTGGCCAGGGTATAGGATAGGTCCAGCAAGCTGTAGTTGTCAACGACCTGGCCGTGGGCACTGATGTTACGTTTCAGCGTCTCCTTGTCATGCGCCGAGAAGGGAAGCAGGAACGGGCGGTTGCGGTTGATGGCGCCCCGATGGGACTTGGTCGCATAGTCTGGGTGCTGCCCTTGATAGCAGTATGTCTGCTTCTGTCTCAAGATTGAATCCGCCCCTTCGACAATGATATGAGCGTTGGTGCCGCCGTAACCGAAGGAATTGACGCTGACGCGCTTGACAGGCAAATGAGGCGCAAACGGCGTTGGCTCTCGCACAACCTCTACCTTCCACTCGTCCCAGTCAATGGCCGGGTTCGGGTTGACGACTCCCCGGGTTGGGGGAATCACGCCGCGTTCGACCGTGAGGATGGCCTTGATAACAGCGGAGAGGCCGCTGGCCGCCTCACTATGGCCGATGTTAGTCTTGACGGCCCCGATCCGCAATGGTCCGTCCTCTGTTTGGCGCTGATCATTCATGGCGTTGGCCACGGCGTGTACTTCCAGCGGATCACCAACCGCCGTCCCCGTGCCATGACACTCAAAATACCCGGTCAACCGCGGGTCGAGGTGGCCTCCTCGCTCATAGGCGTGTCTGATGACATCTATCTGGCCAGAGAAACTGGGATGAGTAATCCCAGCTCCGGGCACTTTGCCGTTGTTATTTGTCGCACTGGACCGAATGATACCGCGGATGGGGTCACCGTCGCGGATGGCATCGCTCAGACGCTTGAGATACACGGCCCCGACTCCTTCCGCACGACCGTACCCATCCGCAGAGGCGTCAAAGGTATGGCAGGTGGACGTGGGCGATAGCACACCGAGTTTAGCTGTATTCATATGTTGATCCACGGTAAGCACAAGATTGACGCCCCCGACGACAGCCGCGGCACACTCCCTGTTGCGCAGGGCATTGCAGGCATTGTGAATTGCGTATACAGAAGAGGAACAGGCAGTGTTGACGAGCATACTAGGGCCCTTGAGATTGAAGATGTGACTGATGCGGTTACTAATGATGCCCGGGTCGACTCCAGTCGCGGCCAGCCCATGTCGAAAGGCAGGCTCCTTGAAGGCCATCTGTTGAAAGTCAGACGTGAAACTAGCCACAAAACATCCTGTCAAGGATCCGGTAACTTGTGTAAGGCTTAATCCGGCAGATTCAAATGCTTCATAAACCACCTCGAGCAGCTTGCGCTGCTGGGGGTCCATCCACATGGCCTCGATAGGCGTCAGACCAAAGAAGGTCGGATCGAACTTCTGGGGGGGTTCATTTAGGAAATACCCGCCCAACACTGAGAAGCTCCCCGGTCGATCGTTGTCCGGGTGGAAATGCGCGTCGATGTTGAATCTTGACGAAGGCACACGAGCCGACTGGCCACTTCCCTGGTCCATCATCATCTTCCAGAAGTCGGACGGGGACCGCACATCCCCCGGGAGACGGCAGCCTGGCTATCGTTAGCAGGAGGGCCCATTAGGACTAGAAAGCTCAGTCTCACCCATTCCTACCACAGCGATAGGCTCCAACTGCTCACTCAACGGCAGTTCCGCATAGTCTGTGACAGTCGCGCCGATATACTCGCTATCTGTGACGACATCCTGCACATCTACAGGAGCTCTGACCGGCGACTGGTCGCTCTCGGAGAAGCTGGGGGACGCCGAACTTCTCATGTAAGGCATGGTGATGTATTCAATGCAGTCAATATGGATGAATAGATGATATGAACGGAGGGTAGTTGGTTGAACTCATACCAGGCCTGTATAGAGATATATATGTATTGCCCTGCATTACAGGACCTCACGCACACCAACAGGTGGAGTGTACCGCGCTTCATGCCCCATCGCCGTGTCTTCGGCCTTTCTGGATCTCGTAAACGCCCTACCGGGAACGCCCTTGACCGAAGAAGGCGATGCTCGTCAGCTCCTCGCATTGGCAGGCCGGTCGGCCGGCCGACGGGGGCATGGCCTACGGGCCGCGGGCCCTTCCAGACCACTATGGTCCAATACCGGACTAGTTTCCTATGTCTACAGTTCGGCGCCTTCCTCAATATATTACCAGAGGCTTTGGGAGGTTTGCTGAGGGCCGAGGGTGCGTACGTCTCCTTGTCTCTCAGCGACGATTATCACGACATTGACATGATCGAAGTGGAGAATTTCGAAGTGATTGATGTGGGCGCAGGTAAGCTTGCTTTCTTACCGTCTACATGACTTGTCTTCAAGTTTTTCTAATCTATTTAAGGCTGGAATGGATTGATATCAGCCTACACATACCTGCAACTTGCTCCCTCAGCCAACCTCCTGATTGTAGATGATGGCCAGACTGTGGGCGGCTGCTGGAGCAAGGACCCCACGCTCTTTGCGCAGATAAGCCATCCATTGTTCCAGTATTCTTTCTTTCCTATGCCGCGAGAAGGTGTATCCTCGCAGGGCTACATCCCGGCAAACACGATCCATGAATATCTGGTCAGATTTGCCACAGAATTCGATTTGATACAGCGCATTCGATTGCAGACGCGAGTGGCCCGCGTCGAAAAGCGCCAGGAGCCACCGGGCTGGGTGTTGGAAACCTCGACGGGCCACCGCCTGTCCTGCGAGAAGTTGATTTACGCTACCGGGCCTACCTCGAACCCGATCATACCCTTATTCCCGCAAAAGGATTTCGACCAACCTGTCATCCACACCCAGTCCCTCAACCAGCATATGGACTACATCCACGACCACGTACAGCGAGCGACAGTTGTTGGGGCTGCGAAGTCGTCCTACGATGTGGTCTTTCTCCTGCTCAAGGCAGGAAAGAAAGTGGACTGGGTGGTCCGCGAGAGTCCGTCGGGGCCGTTTGCCATCTCTGCGCCCACCTTCCTGGGTCTGTGGAGTACCGCCGAGCACGTCTCCACGCGCATGGCAGCCAGCTTCAGCCCTTGTATCATGAATACAAACGGTGGGCTGTACAACTTTCTTCAGCGATCCTCCTTCGGCCGCATCTTGACACGGGTATATTGGCGCACGTCGACATTCCTCTCCGCCCAGCATGCAGGTTACTCGAAGAGTCCCAATGCAGAAATGCTGCGTCCACATCCGCCGGGCTATGGGTAGGTCGAATGTACTTCTTTTTTTTATCTGCTCAGCAACTGACCGAGCTTTAACCATTCAGCATGTTCTGGGGCAGCGGCGGACTCGGCATTGTCACCGTCCCCGACTTCTGGCGCGTTTTCCACGCCGGCGACGTGACCATGCATCAAACCGAGATCGAGTCTCTCTCATTCAGAAACGTGGTAAACTTCAAGAATGGCCGCTCCGTGGCAACCGACATGGTCATCACATGCACCGGCTACGACAAGGCTTACCAAGGCTTCAGCCCAGAACTTCAGCGCGAATGTAACCTGTCTTACGATCCTCACACGCAACATCCCCGCTGGAGCAATTTTGACGCCCGCGGTGAAGAAGAGATCAACCGCCTGTTACCGATACTCCGGGTAGCCCCTAATCCGCCCTTCAAGCGGGATGCAGAGCCCCGGCACAGTCCCAATCGGCACTATCGCCGCTTGGTCGTGCCCCATCTGGCGGCGAACGGGGACCGGTCGGTCTTCTTTCCGGGGTCCATTCATTCCGGATATACGCCGTTGACGGGAGAGGTTCAGGCGCTGTGGGGTGTTGCGTTCATGCTGGGCTGGTTGTCTCTGCCCTCTCAGGAGGAGATGGAGCAGGAGTGTGCTACTTTCAATGCCTGGGCCAGGAAACGGTATCTTGAACAGGGGAAGAAGCACGCGTACATGGTCTACGACTATATTTCAGTGAGTACCTGGACTCGGTGCAGTTGATTTCCCGGTAGGTGCTTACATTTGCCTAGTATATCGATTCCCTTATGCGAGATCTGGGGTTACGGACAAAGCGCAAGAATAATCCGGTTGCAGAGCTCTTGAGTCCATACCGCCCACAGGATTATTGCGGGCTGATCTGCGAGTTTTTGGAGACGAGGAACAAGAGATTCAATCAATGAGCAGAGGCCGAAGATGGCAAACTTGTCCTGTAGATAGTCGTATAGCTCATGACCAGCTGGTCGTGTAACTTCTTATAGGATATGCCAAGCGGCCGTGGAGCGGCCGTGAAGCGGCCGAGCTGCTCCGCTGGCTCATGATAAATTTGTACGGTGTTCACTCATTTAATCTGCCGGGGCGAATTTAATTTCTTCACTAACCCCATTCCTCAACCGCTCCTGTGTGGCAGACGAATGACCAGCAATCATGGCCGAAATCATTATGGCGGAGCAGAAGCAACGCCACAACGAAGCAGCACTATCTGCCAACACCAGTACCGGTACGATCACTGCAAGTGAAGATATGAATTCGCCTCGCTCCCTCCACGGGTGGAAGGTGAGCAGCCTTTCCCAGCCAAGTAAGCCGATCCTAACGCCCTGCAGTGGGCGACAGCGTACGGCTCTTTGTTATCCACTACCTTTCTCTTCGCGCTGGATAATACCATTGTATGCAATCTCTCTACGGGCCTCGTTCAGATCGTACTGACCTACTTCAATGTGGCCGACATCCAACCTGCCATCCTCGATCGATTCGGGCACGTCGAGCTCCTCCCATGGCTGGGCGTGGCCTTCGCGCTCGGCACCATGACCATTCTTCCTTGGACCAAGGCGTACGGGATCTTTAACATCAAATGGTTGTATATTTTCAACATCTTCCTCTTCGAGGTTGGCAGTGCCATTTGCGGCGCAGCACCTAGTATGACGGTTCTGATCATTGCACGGGTCATTGCCGGCATTGGAGGCTGTGGCATGCACGCCGGGTCGTTGATGTACATTGCTGTTCTCACCTCGATGACGGAGCGGCCGTTGTATATGTCTGGTATCGCAGTGCTCTGGGGCTTGGGTAGCGTTCTTGGTCCGGTGGTATGCATTGGTCCTGATCATCACTTGACAGCATTTTCTGACTTCCTTTCTGTCAGGTCGGTGGTGCGTTTGCTACCAGCAGTGCAACGTGGCGATGGGTATGATTATCACCCCTATATACACTCATCCTAACCATCGCGAACATGCCAGGCCTTCTACATCAATCTCGTCATAGGGGCTGTCTTCTCGCCCGCGTATCTTCTGCTTTTCCCCAGCTATGCCCCCCAGCCAGGCAGATCAATGGTGGAGAAGCTTCGCATGATGGACTGGATCACCACCGTCGTCTTCCTCGCAGGGTCTGTGTGCTTCACCATGGCGATCAATTTCGGCGGGACCACATATCAGTGGCACTCCGGGCAGGAGATTGCCCTGTGGACTCTTGCCGGCTTCTTCTTGATACTCACAATCGGGTTAACGATCTACCATCCTGGCGTTTCCAAGGAGAATCGTCTATATCCCGCACATTTCTTCAGACGGCCGGTGCTGATGAACCTGCAGTTACAGGTGTTTCTTGTTTCCGGGATTATGCTGGTGAGTCGTTTTGTTTCTAGTCATTGACATCAACTAGCGAGCGCTGACTGAGTCGATTCCCCTCTAGACAATGACATATTATATCCCACTCTTCTTCCAGTTCCTTAGGGTATATGCTCCGTCGACTGTCATCGACCATGCGTGCTAATGCTTCCCAACTAGGGCGATGGACCCCTTCAAGCAGGAGTCCGTCTCCTCCCCTTCATCATCCTGATGGTATTCTTTTCCCTTATAAACGGGGCCCTGATGCCACGATTCGGCTACGTCACGCCCTGGTACGTCGTCGGGAGCAGTCTTATTATCGTCGGCTCCGCTTTGATGTGTGAGTAGCTCCTCAGGCATGCCCTGCCCTGCCGTTCTATCGCTTATCCTATCTGTGCATGCAGACACGGTCGATACTAACACCCCCACCTCCCGAATATACGGTTACACGATCCTCGTCGGCGCCGGATCAGGCTGCTACCTCGTCGCCGGATTCGCAATCATGCAGTCCCTCGTACCAGCACACGACATCCCCAACGCCGTCGGCGCAATGACTATCTGTCAGACTTCCCCTTGTTTAGCTACGTCCCCATCCATACCTTGCAACTTCAGTGCTAACAACAGCTAAGGCCAAGACCTTGGAATGACCGTCTTCCTCGCCGTCTCAGGCACGCTCTATCAGAATCTCTCTCTCCGCAAAATAGCGCCCGTCCAGCCAGATGCTTCGCCGGCGCAGATCGCCGACCTCATTGCCGGGGTGAATAGTCGCACGTACAAGGGCCTTTCCCAGAAGGATAGGGACCTGGTAATCCCACAGATCACGGATGCGATGAGTAGCCTGTGGTTGCTTTTCTTGGTTGGTGGGGCGTTGAGTTTAGTAACGGCGGTTTTCTTGGGGGTATGTATACCGACGTAGGACTGAGGATTGAGTTGGGGCTGACATTATTGCAGAGAACGAGGCTTGTGATCCCTGGATCAAAGTAGGCTAGGGTGCTCTGAAAGGGTGAGTCTTTGCGTCATGGGCGCCATGGTTGTCTTTTAAGGATGACGAAGACGGTAAAGCAGAGAAGGGCTATCTAGGCATGTTACCAAGAGTAGGCATTCATACTCGCTACATACAGTCCAGCTAGTATGGAATAGACCTAACTTAACGCTCTTTGCGCTCTTTGCGGACTTCTGAAGCTGGAAAGGATGAAAGAACACTTGAATAGTCGAGGACTGCTTCTACCCCCAAATGCTCGGGTACTTCTGCTCTTTTCATGACTGAAGTAGTGGCGGAGCTGACTCGGCTGCAAAACCCGCATAGCAGAATATACGAGGTAGTGCATCTGCATGTCAGCAACTGTCTTGCACCAAGGTGCCGATTGGTGACCATGGTGTTTCGTTCTATATGCCATTCAGCAGTGGGAATTGACCATATGGTTGACACCTCTTTGATCATTACAGTAGCCGCCTCGAGCTTTACTCCGACAATTCTAATTACCATGCGCTATATGGTAAACAAACCTAGACCCGCGACTAAGCCAGACCTCCTGCTCTAGCTCAGCAGCGCCACTTCTGCACCAGCCTAACTATTCAACGCATGGGTTCCAAGTGTCAGCTAGCCACAGGTTGCTTGGGAGTATGCCAAGGGCCACAATGTCCCCGATTCGATAGCTATACCTTATAAGTTGGTGTTAAGCGGTCCAAAGGAATCCAGCCACCAGCCATTTTATCAAGACAAGGAAATCGTACCCGGTCGTTAGCAACCGAAGAGGAAAACAAGTCACTCTAAGCGGCCGCAACACCCAATTGCCAGCTATATAAGGCCTCTTCATTCCCCCTCTGAGACCATTATCTTGAGAACACAACTACAATACTCAGTTTCACTCAATCCGAGCTCAACACTTTCTCATATCCAAACATGGCTTCCGAACGCTTGGTCGATGGTGTGACCTACTATATCATCACCCTCCTCCCAAATGCAGACAATCGCGCTCTGGAGGTCTACGGCGGCGGCGAACTAGGCAACGTTGGTATCTGGTACTGAAACAACCCCTTGCTCTGTCTAAAGTGTATCGTCGTTCGAGGTCAGGTCCGTTCTAACAGCCCTCCTATCTGCTCTACATAGGAGAAACCTCCAAATCTCCAACCGCCAGTGGACGGCCCAGCGAATGACCGATGGAAGCTGGGCTTTTTCGTACAAACGCAATCCGAGTGCTTACCTAGCTACCAACGGTATGTCTTCCCCTTCCCCGTAACGCCTTATTCGTCCAGCATAATTCAATGAGTGACTTTGTCTCCACACAGGCAAGGACAAACAGCTCCGTGTGGCCGTGGTCGACCCCAAGAACGACGCGACCGCTCGTTGGAAGGCGGAAGATCTCGGCGATGGCTACCTGTATGTTGCCTAATGGTTAAATTCTCGACGAAGCGTCGCCACTGACTAGCATGATACCGCACAGATTCAGCAACATCCAGGAAGCCAATATGGCTGTAGACGTGATGAATGAGGGGACCGGTGATGGAACCCCGTGTCTTCTTTGGGGAAGGCATGGAAGAGTGAACCAGCGCTGGAGGATCTCGCGGGTCTCGTGAGCTTATGACCATGATCTCTGCCATGGTGGGTAGGGGGTATGTACTTCTCGCCGGGGCCCAGACTAGACGAGACTCGGTATATGGTGGTCTGCTTTGCCCATGTTCTACGGTATTGTGTCTATTGAGTGAAGCAGATCAATAGTAAATTGATGGATCATATAACTCCTGTCCAACCTCTTTTAGTAAACACCACTCTATGTGCTCCTTGAAGTAGCCCTATGGTACAGACAGGGCTTAACCCATTTCAACCTCAACCATCCCGCCATGGAAGCGCCAACATGCCCCCGCAGAACCTCGATCACGCTCAGCGCAACTCTTAAGTAAAATGCATGCATAATAATAACAATCAGGCTGACCGCGTATCACATCGAAAATGACATATCGGTTCGACCAGACGGATTAATAGGGGAGAAGTTGTTCTATGTAGCTCTACCGTTGCCCTAACTAGTCACCCCATGTTAGCTATACAAGACTATTTACGCTACAGTATGGATAGAACTCCCGAGTGTCCGACGGGTCGTTCGTACAGTCCTGGTCCCCGATCAAATAGCTCTCTTGATAGTTGGTTTCCAGTCCAGAGGTGTCAGAACAAGGATCTCACTGTTTTCAGTAGCTTGGCTCTCCAGAATTCTATTCGGTTATTAACTTTATCAAACTTGAATCTCAGACTATAATCTGGATAGTAGTATGTATAATCATATTTTTGCCCTACCACTGGGCCAGCTAAATCCTCGTACTATATCAAACAAACTTCTCAACCTCACCACCACCCGCCCCCTTCTTCCCCTCCTCCATACTAAACTTCGTATCCAGCTCTTTCCTCAACGGAATCTCCGTCTGCACAATAACAAGCAAGAACGCCAGCCCAGCGAAAGCCATAGCCACATACCACACCGTCTTAATGGCATCAACATAAACCGAAACCACCTGAGCCCGTGTCACAGGATCCGTAATGGAGTTCATGAAGCTCTTAGTCGCACGCTCATACGCCTTCCCCTGGGCAAGCTCATCCGCTGTACCTGAGTCCGTGATCCGATAGAGCAGAGAATTGACGCGATTGTTAAAAGCAGCGGTGGAGATCGTGGAGCCCCAGATCAACCCGAAGCTCCGGATAAAGGCCCAGGTGGAGGTGGAGCTCGCGGTGTCTGCCTCTATGAGGGCGGCTTGGACGGCTGGGAGAAGGACTGGGAGTGTGAGTCCTGTTCCGACGGCGCTGGCTAGTTGGTAGCCCACCCACTGGGTGGTTGTGGCGTGGGACTTTAAGAGGGTTAGGAGGCCGAAGCCGACTACCAGTAGGGCGAATCCTGCGTGCTGGATGGGGCGGTAGCGGCCGAGTTTGCTGAGGAGGGTGCCGGCGGCGATGGCTGCGGGGATCATGAAGATGAACGTGGGGAGCAGTTGCACGCCGGACCGGCTAGGGCTGGAAACTAGTACGGCTTGGAAGTAGACGGGGAGGAAGTAGATGACTGTAATTGTGGACACGCTGTGGAGGAAGGTTAGGCCGAATGCTGTGCCGGACGTGCGGTTGGCGAAAAGGTGCAGGGGCATGGTTGGGTGGATGCAATAAGAGGAGGCTTCGTAGAACAGGAAGAGCGCGAGCCCTAAGAAGCCTAAAATCAAGGGCACAAGGACGCGGAACGAGGACCATGGGTATTGGTTTCCACCCCAGGATAAGGCAATAAGAACAGATATCATGGCGAGAACGAAAAGGGTGTTTCCGAGCCAGTCGATCCGCTTCAGTCGCACGAGATAGTCTGCGGTGTGATCATATTTGACCTGGAGGAATAAAATCAGAGTCACCAGGGCCACTCCGCCGAGGGGAAGGTTCAAGTAGAACACCCAGCGCCACGTAGTGCGTTGCACAATCAGTCCCCCGAACAGCGGACCCAGGGTGGTCCCAATCGAGATTAAACCAAGCATGAGACCCATGTACCGTCCTCTTTCGCGCAGCGGAAGCAGATCGCAGATAATGATCTCTATGAGTACGATGTTGCCACCCGCCCCAATACCTTGGATCAGTCGCCCAGCAATCAACATGTTGATGTTGCTCGCACCTCCTGAGATACCACTGCCCAGGGTGAACGTTGCGGTGCTGATAATCATCGGCCATCGGCGACCATATATATCCGCAATCTGCCCAATCAGCGGTTGCAACGCCGTCTGCGTCAAATAGAATCCATTAACAACCCAGACGTAGAGCTCCGCACCGCCCAGGTCTGCGGTGATAGTGGGCAGGGCAGTAGATATCATGGTTGCCTCCAACGCAGCCAACATCCCTGACAAGGCGAGGGCCACAATGATCGCATAAAACTGGAAGGATTTCTTTGTTGGCGCAGGCACACGTTCTTCCTGATCCCCTTGGCCTTGCGCTGGGATCTCTTTGGGGGGGCTTTCCCCAGCAGAAGTGATGCCATCGTTGCTTACCGGTAAAGAGCCAACCGTCGAAATATCTCTGGAGGTCATTTTCGGACCGTTAGATTCAAGTGATTCAAGCGAGGTACAAAAACATAACTGGGGATACTTCATATAGTCCATGGGCCGTAACAGGATGTCCGAAAGGGGGAAAGGCTAGTGGCGTCGTGTTAATTCAGATCCGGCGAGCTGCGACTCGTCCTCCATATCATTACCGTTCGTGCCATGACTGGGTTATTCCGCCCGATTGACTCATGGCCACATTTTGTAGCTCCACGTTCGACACCCGGTTCCTCGGTAGCACTTCCAACGGCGGGCGATGTGGCCGAGTTCATAAGCAAGAAGTATAAAGCATTCCAGGCTTCAAGGACATTGCCAGAAGTCCATACCTCCGAGCATTTCATATTTCCCGAGCAGCGTTGTACAGACGGGAAAGTGCAGCTCATGATGCTAAACGGGTTTCGGGAGACTGCGGCCATTAAAGGCCCTTGGAGATATTCAAGAACACCTCTAGACTGATACCATCCATGATAATATAATGTGAGCCGATGAGAAGGTAACTCTCCGTTGGTGTCATTTCAGAGTCAATCTCATACTTATCTTTCTGAGTGTAAGCGAGACATGCTCGAAATGGCCTGCAGAGGCGCCTGATTCTCTATTATAAGAGTGCGTAACGCCATATGGCGAGTTGCAGCCTTTTGTACTGCACTCTCACGTCTGTTTGTCGCGGTTTAATCCGGATCAAGTGTTTTAAACCCCATAATCTAGACTAGCCAGGGCGGATTGAGAAGTCTTCTCAAAACTCGTTTGAGGAAAGCCGTTGTTGACAGGTGTAACCTTAGATCTCCCCTTGTTTCAATCGTCGTACCTCGCACTGGACTCCGGGTGTTTTTCGTTACACTATTCGCTTCCGAAGAGCCTGATTCCATTCTAGATAGATGTACTCAGCTTCATGACTGCTCCAATGTGTGAGATCGAGGCGTTGCTTTGCTACCGATGAAATGAACGTGTCGGCAGTGCAGGCGGATTGTCCACCTGCAGCTATAATCGAGGAGAAAAAAGGCAGAAATCCACACTGGCCTCCTGGAATAGTTTGTCCAAAGGCATCCTTGACCTTGTGCTGGAGAACTTGATGCAATTCCTTTAAAGGTCATCTCAAATAATAAGATGTTGTCAAAAACCATCACACCATGAGGTATTTGGGGGGGGGGGGTGTGTTTAGCGCGTGTGATTGAGAGTAGATAGGGAAGTTTCGTCCTCAATATCACTATAGGTATCATTGTCAGTGTTATAATCACTCATACACTAAAGCTTACCTTGGTACTTACTTTCCAGATATCTCTCACTTGGCCCCAGCCTTTGTAGCAGCGGTAGCAAAGGTCCTTGATGGCACTGAAGCTATGGAGCGGAAGGGGCTTTCAGGAGGATGAGAAACACATGACATGAGCAAATTAATCAAGCAAGCAAACCCAAACGCCGGAATAATCCTCACAATCGTCACAGTCGTCTACATGATCTACTTGAGAATTGCATCATCGGCCCCTCTCGTTGAGTGAGAATGATTGTGGTATTGGACTCGTGTGCCCTCCCGATTCTCCAAAGGATAAAGTCCTCCGCCAGCGCCAGCTTGACTTGTTTTTTCACATCAACTTACCAACAATCATCTCTTCAATCAGGCTCACCACACAGAGACTCCACAACAACTGTTCCATGCAAGCTCCCAGACCCTCGCAATGAACCTAACGTGAGTACATCCAACCTTCGAAAAGGCTCAACTAACTAAGCAGTCTCACTACACACGCAGCTCTCCCGAGCGCCTCAAGGTAGAGAAAGCTCTGCCCGGACTCCGAACTCAACTCAACTCCCCGTCCAAAGTAACATTTACTACAATGGCAAGATACAGCAGGCCTCCAAGTCCTGGGACCAGCCATTGCCATCCGAACATGCTATCTCCTTCATAAACTACCCTCTCGCCACCAGAGCGCAGATATCAACTGCTATTGAGTCGGCTCTAAAGGCTAAGAAAGACTCGGAGGAAACCCCCTTCGCTGACCGAGCGGCCATTTCCCTCAAGGCTGCCGAGCTTGTTACTGGAAAGTACCGTTACGAACTCATTGCAGCGACTATGCTCGGTCAAGGAAAAAACATCTGGCAGGCTGAGATTGATGTTGCTGCTGAGTTGGCGGACTTCTTCCGGCTCAACTGTAACTCTGCGGCGAGCTGTATGAGAGGCAACCTACTCGGGGGACTGAAATATTTAATAGATAATCATGGTTTTAGTTTTGAAATAAAGCGAGCCTATAGCTTCAAAGTTACTGGAGCATTCCCTACAAAAGGAATACCACTTCAGTGAAAATCAGCTCCAGAGTTAAGCAGCAAAGCAAGAGGCCAGAATGGAAAGAATCCAGTAAGTTAAATACCCATCCAAATCACATGTGAAGACTAATTCATGAAGACCTTCTTCTTATACTGCGTACGTAGATAGCGTCAGGACCAGGCAGGGGCACATTTTTTCTCGAGGCCTCTTTGAAAGGTTACTATTGTCTGCTTGTACTCGTGGGACATAGTCTCGCTGCTGATATTGAATACTTCCGACTTGCGAATGTGCACATCAAAGACACCGCGTATAGTGACCCAGGAGGCAAGATTTTCCCTGATCAACAATGCCACTATGATGAGAAGTGGCTATACAACGACCGACTGTCCCATCTGAATAGAGAAGAGCAAAAAGAAATGGCAGATCCAGCTCTCCATTCCCATCGTCCTGACGGGATGTGGAGGTATGATCATTCTTTGATAAGTGAAAGCATGCTAATAAATCAGTCGCATGGAGTACCGACTTCTAGAAGGATTTGTCTACGCCGTCTCACCTTTCGACTCCATCGCGCTCGGAGGCAGTGGCCAAGCCCTAATGGGCAACGTCGTCTTCTGGAAGCCCTCCCCATCGAACATTTACGCCAGTGACGATCAGCGGGTGGAAGTGGACTGCAGTTGTGCTTTCGATTCTGAGCTCGACCTTCCTCTTCGCCCTGGACAACACTATCACCGCGAACATTCAAGCCGACATTGTGCGGGAATTCGATGGAATCAGCAAGCTCACGTGGATCAGCGTTGGTCTGGTCATGAGCGCCGCCGCGACCTCTCTGCTCTGGGGCAAGGTCTTCTTCCAATTCAATACTAAATGGACGTATATCATCAGCGTCACGGTGTTCGAAATCGGGTCTGCCTTGTGTGGAGCTGCTCCCAATATGGACACCCTGATTGTCGGCCGGGTGCTTTGCGGTGTTGGTGGGTCTGGATTGTACATCGGCGTGATGACGCTCCTGGCTGCTATCACGACGCTCCACGAACGACCGAGGTATATCGCCAGCACGGGGCTGACATGGGGCTTGGGGATGGGTTTGGGTCCAATCATTGGAGGCGGTTTTAGTCAGAGCTCTGTTGGGTGGAGGTGGGCTTTCTACATCAATCTGCTAGTCGGCGTAGCCTGCGCGCTTGTTTACCTCTTCCTTATTCCGAACATCGATCCCCGTAAGGGCGCCAGCTTAACGGACCGCGCTCGAGAGATGGATTACGTGGGTAGTGCTCTCAACATCGGTGCATTTGTCTCGGGGGTCATCGCCATCTCCTTTGGCGGAGTCACCTGGGCTTGGGGCAGTGCCAGGATCATTGGCCTGTTCATCTGCTCGGGTGTGCTGTTCATCCTGCTCGGCTTTCAACAAGGATACGCTCTCCTCACGACGGTTGAGAGACGGATTGTGCCGATAGAGTTCGTCAAGTCCCGGACTATGCTTATTCTTTTCGCAACGACATCTGCCGCCCGCACCGCCTGCTTCGTCCCAATCTACATGATCCCCTTGTTTTTCCAATTCACTCGTGGCGAGGACGCATTTGGAACCGGCGTACGCTTGTTACCTTTTATCGTTCTTTGCATCTTCGCTATTATTGTGAACGGCGCTGTCATGTCCGCCTATGGATTCTATATGCCTTGGTATGTCGTCGGTGGTGCCTTTGTGCTAACAGGCGGCGCGCTCTTTTACACCATCGATTCCAGCACAAGCGTCGCGAAGATATACGCCTACAGCGCGATCACAGGCCTCGGCGCGGGAATGTACCTACAAGCCGCATTCTCTGTGGCGCATGCCTCGGTCAAGCTCAGTCAGGTTCCTAGTGCATCTAGCTTTATCACTTGTGCTCAGGTTGTGAGCTCAACCATCGCCCTGGGGATTGCCAATTCGATCTTTCTGAACAAAGCCGAGCAGAAGGTTTTGAGCGTGTTGCCGGGTCTCTCGTCGAGGGAGGTGCAGTCAGTGATCTCGGGGACGTCGCCGCTTGTTGCGCCGGAAAGTGTGCGGAGTGAGGTAGAGCAGGGAATCGTCAGTTCCATGAGTGACACGTATATCCTTGTTATTACGGCTGGTGCGTTGACTTTGGTGTTGAGTTCGATGATGAAGAGGGAGAGGCTGTTTCGAAAGGTTGATGTGGATGGCTAGCGATTTGGCAGGGCTGGAGAATGTATGGATATCACACATAAAAATAGGATAAGCAGTGCATTGATTGGAAGTGGAGATGCAGTGGACACAATATACCAAAGGTAAACTCTTTTGATTTCCTATCACGGCATATAGATCCCTCGACTATTATCTCCATGCGGGGAAATCATTCACCCCTCACCAGTCCCCCATTTTTATCACCAACTCCAAGCAGGTATATATTGTTTATAAATCACACATTGGTTATCCAACCACTCCAATTATGGTCCCCCCAACCAGCCCTATCATAATCATCGGCGGAGGCGCTTTCGGCCTCTCAACAGGCCTCCACCTCTCCAACGCCGGCTACACAGACATAACCGTCTTCGAAAAAGACACTCAAATCCCTTCCCGGTTCTCCGCCGCAAACGATCTGAATAAGATTGTGCGTGCGGAATACGAGGATCCGTTCTATACAGATTTGACCATCGTTCGTTTCCCTTTTCAATCCCATAATATCACATTTAGCTATCCAGATAGTGCTGGAAGGTCCTAACAAGAATAAAGAAAGCAATCAAAGCCTGGAAAACCCCCCTCTTCGCCCCGCACTTCCACCAAACCGGCTTCCTACACTGCGCCTCCGGCGCCGCGCCCGAGAAAGCAATCGGCACGCTGAAGCGCTTCCAAGCTGCCGCAACCGCCCACCCACAGCTAAAACGCCATGTCGTCCCGCTCCACGGCGCAGGCGATATCCGGCCTTGGTTCTGGCAATGCGACGGGCCGCTTCCAGGCTGGAAAGGCTACATGAATCGCTTCGATGGCTACGCGCATTCGGCGAATGCTCTGGCGGCCATTTACCGCGAGACGCAGAACTCCGGGGTGAATTTCGTCCTCGGGGAGGAGAAGGGGGCTGTTCGGGAGATTGTTTATAATAAGGATGATGGGAAGAGGAAGAGTATCGGGGTTAACACGGCTGATGGGGTGTTCCACCCCGCGAGCCTCGTCATCGTTGCAGCTGGTGCTGCGGCTGGGAAACTGGTTCCTGAGCTGGGGACGCAGATTGTTGCGAAGTCGTGGTCTATTGCGCATGTGCTTCTTACTGATGACGAGACGTCTGCGTTGCGTGGGATTCCGGTGACATATGCGCGCGATCTGGGGTTCTACTTCGAGCCGGACCCAAAGACGAATCTGCTTAAGCTCTGTCCTATGGGCGGCGGGTATATCAATACGGACCCCAAGACGGGGGTGTCTCATTCGCCGGAGAGCTTAGAAGAAGAAACAAGCGGGTTCGGGTTCATGCCCCCTGCGGATGAAGCACGGGTGCGGAAGTTACTCGCGCAGACACTTCCGGCGTTAGCGGATAGACCGCTTGTGAGGAAGTCGCTGTGTTGGTTTGCGGATACGAGGGATTCGGATTTTATTATCGATTATGTGCCTGGCACGGGGCAGTCTGTTGTTTTGCTTTCGGGGGATTCTGGGCATGGGTTTAAGATGTTTCCGGTTGTTGGGGAGTGGGTTAAGGGATTGCTTGAGGATGCGGGTATGACGCAGGCTGTTAAGAGGTGGCGGTGGAAAGTTCCAGCGGTGGAAGAGCCTGGGAAGGGGGATTGGGGGGGTGATGTTAGTTGGAGGCTTGGGGAGTCGAGGGAGTTGAGGGATGTGCTTCCGGGGAAGATGAAGCTTTGATTTTTTTTCCCGATCTATGAATGGCATTGTTTTCTGTCTTTCACTATTATTATTTCCAAGGCTCTCCTTATTTCTACGATTCTGGTCGTGGTATCAACTGTAAGCTGCCCGGTTAGGGCTAGCACTCAATCAACGATAACCCCAAAAGGAATCATCATTCTATCATCTCGGGTTCAACGAAATAACTCTTCTCAATTTATCCTATATACTTCCCCTCATCTTATCCCGGCCATGCTCTCCGAGGGAAACCCCATCGGTCAACCCTCCGATGACTCGGCCACCCCCCGACACGGGAACCGGGAATTGGGCCATGAGTATCTGCCGATTTGGGCCTGGCAGGGTTTCGCGAGAGGACTGCGGAGTTGGTTTTTGGGGAGGTGTAGGGGGTATGGGATAAGGCATGGTATATCGAAGCTGAAATGGTTTTGTCTCGAGGAGGTAGATAGAAAAAAGGGTATTGATTACTGGTTTGTATGACAACAGCTCGCCCCCTTGCTAACAAACGAGGTAGAGGAATATCACATCTACATGGCCGAGAACACACGGATTTCGATTGGGGGGTTGAACTCCGGGAATGTTGAGTATGTGGCGAGGTCGATTCCGGAGGTTCTTGCGAGGGAGGGATAGTTTGTCGACAAACGTATCATGTGTGGTCGAAGTTCGATCGGGAGAGATATATATACATCAGAAGGTAAAACGGGACAAACCAATATAGAAAGTTACGAGTAGCGGAGTATGAAATATACTCACTCATAGCTATTCAATGCAAATGAAGAAGGTCTTTGTACGTCTGAACATTGTTCACTCGCTCAGGGGTAGTAATGTTAAACGAAGTTATATTCATAAGGCCATAGTATGTACAGTCGTAGAAAACACCATAATGCAAGGTAATATGTATCCCGCTGATGTATGTATCAAATCATTTAGAGCTTAGCTCTAAGCATCTTGTTGCCCTTGGCAAGCAATACCGCAGCATCGTCGACGAGTTCATCGACAATGCCCTTGGCGGTCTTCTTCTCGTTGACGACGGCAGCGACCTTGCCCATCAGGTATGGGCGGGCGTTGTCGAGGTACTCGTCATCAACGTCGTCCGGCAGGTTCTCAAAGTCGTGCTCGACAGGGATTACACCCTTGGAGGTGAGCTGTTTGATTTCGTCTTGGCGGTTATCTTCCCAGTTCATGATGTATGCGTTCTTGCGCACACGGAGAGGACGGCCCTGCAGTGTGTTAGCTGGGAAATTTGAATTGAAGGAGTCAGCTTACGGTGAAGATGATTGTGCGGATGTTGTCCTCGAAGCCGGCGGTGCGGACAGCCTCTTGGTGGGCCTTAGGAGCACCAGCCTCTTCGGCCAGAATGAAGCGAGTACCAACCCAGACGGCAGAGGCGCCAAGCATGAGAGCAGCAGCGAGGGAATTGCCATTGAATAGACCACCGGCAGCGACAACCTGTACAGGCTTGCCAGTGAAGGGACTGATCTTCTTCTCGCAGAGCTTGGCAACAGTGGGAATGAGGACCGTCGTTGGAACATCACCAGTGTGACCACCACCTTCGCCACCCTGAGCGCAAATTATATCCGCACCGACATCAAGAGCCTTCTGCACGTGTTTGGGGTGGCCAATCATGTTCATGTACAGAATTCCGTGCTCGTGGAGTCTATCGACAACGGCCTTGGGGGCGACACCGACGGCAGAGACAAAGAGCGTGGCGCCGCTTTCGATGATGATGTCGACGAGTTCGTTGAGCTTTCCCTTTGTGTAGTCGTAGCTGTACGAGTGTGTATTAGCAGATGATCATATTGTGGCGAATGAAGGTAATTACTTTGTCTTGCGCGCACTACCACCAACCTGAGGAAGTAACAGGTCAACACCGAAAGGTGCCTTCTTGTCGTTCAGGAAACTCTTGAGCTCGGCAACCTGCTCACGGAGCATCTCAGGGGTGTAACCGACGCCACCAATGACACCGAGACCACCAGCGTTGGTAACAGCTGCGGCCAGCTTGGGCCCAGCAGCCACGTTCATTCCTGCCAGCAGGACTGGGTGGTTGATCTTTAGCAGATCGGTGAGCGTTGTCTGGATTTTCTCTGAGAGGGGTCAGCTCTGATCAAAGATACTGACGGCAGTCACATGGTGCGATAAAGGGGTATAACTTACGAGGAGAGGCCATGTTTGCAGAGAAGGTTGTTTGGAAGATAGATAGGGGTATAGAGAACGAATCGAGAAAGTGAGAATGAAGGTAGATATGAGGAGAAACGATGAGAGAGATCCGGGGAGAAATAATTATAGAGCAAGGCACTGGGAACCGAGGCGGAGTCGCCGCAGCTGAGAAAAGCCTCGGCTGAACGTGTTGCTTTACCCCAGTTTTTCGGTGTCACGTGAGAAGCCCATATCCGAATGCCGCCACACTAAGTCCAGGCCTAAGTGTAAGTGCCTTACTGCCTCAGGCAATAGATCAGCTGACCCCGCGTCGCATCTTTCATGACGTATCTCCAACTCCATCTTTATTTACTTCTCGATTTCTTCTGTGTCACAGACTGCTATCACCTGTTACAAAGGATGAGAGCTTTATCAGGGAGCTGGCAATCTTGCGCTGCCCCCTGGACTCCGACTCTTCGCGCTCAATTGCGCCTCTCACCGAGATCGTATGGAAGATTATTCCGGACCGTGTCCAAGAGGTAGATTCTTGAGCCATTGTACGCCTGACAATGCACATCTAACCGCAATAGACGCCCTCCCCCATCCGGTACGAGATGTTCTCCGACATCATTGTGAGAACTCAAGCCCTACTCGAAAACTCAAACGTGTTGTGGAACATTTCGACCCACACTAACATACATCCAGAACTTTTACAGAGCCCGGTCTCGCGATCATCCACGGCAGTCGATATCAGCAATTGTCGCCATGGATCACTGAACTTCTCTCCCGTGCGATTCTTCTCCACTGGACGGCCAGCGTCGTTTGAGACGGTAAAGACCGCCATGGACTCTATGAAGCCCTCACATACAGCATACATTGCTTTGGGTAGCAATGTAGGCGAACGTGCGGAAATGATCGAACGAGCATGCTTGGAGCTGGATAGGGCTGGTATAAAAGTGCGGAGGACGAGCTCTCTGTTTGAGACGGCGCCGATGTACTATCTCGACCAGGATCCTTTCATGAACGGAGTTTGCGAAGTAGAAACCAAGTTGGCACCATTAGACCTGCTCGACGCTCTACAGTCCATTGAAATTGCCCTAGGCAGGAAGAAGTTGATTGATAAAGGACCACGTTCAATCGATCTGGACATTCTCCTCTACGACCAAGAGACCTTCTCCAATGACCGTCTCATCATCCCCCACAAGCTGATGCTAGAACGAGACTTTGTTCTCCGACCTCTAAGCCAGTGAGTCCGCAACCCCTCAATATCCGGCGCATCTAACCTTGAATGCAGACTGATCCCCAATGAAATACCCCCCGGCCACATGACTTCCTACCTCTCCCACCTCAAAGCCCTTCCACCACCAGAACCCACACCCATCCCAGCAACACCTATATCCCCCCAATTCCCACCCCTCCGCGCAACAGACCCCAACCGCCCCACTCACATCATGGCAATCCTCAACCTAACGCCAGACTCCTTCTCCGACGGCGGCAAACACCTCGCAACCGATCTAAACGCCCTATCCGACACCATCCGCGGCTTCATCAGCGCCGGAGCAACAATCATCGACATCGGCGGCGAAAGCACCCGCCCAGGCTCCGTCCCCGTCGGCGTAGAAGAAGAACTCCGCCGAGTCATCCCCGCCATCCGCCACATCCGCACCTCTATCCCGGAGGCCAAAAACATCGCCATCAGCATCGACACCTACCGCGCCCGCGTCGCAGAAGAAGCTTGCGCCGCAGGCGCAGACATCATCAACGACGTCTCATCCGGCCTCCTCGACCCAGAGATGCTCCCTACAGCAGCCCGCACTGGCAAATCCATAATCCTCATGCACATGCGCGGTTCTCCATCCACTATGACGAAGCTAACCTCGTACCCGAACGGCGTCGTCGCCGATGTATCTGCCGAGCTCCTCGAGCGCATTACGGCTGCTGAGGCAGCGGGTATCCGCCGCTGGCGCATAATCCTCGACCCGGGACTCGGGTTCGCAAAGAACCAACCCGAGGATCTAGCGCTCCTCCGCGATTTCGCGAAACTCCGCACGGAGGTGCAAGGGCTGGAATATTTCCCTTGGCTTATGGGGCCCAGTCGGAAACGGTTCATCGGGAAGTTGACCGGTGTGGAGAAGGCGAGTGACCGTGTTTGGGGTACGGCTGCGACTGTTACGGCGAGTGTTGCTGGCGGGGCGGACATTGTTCGCGTGCATGATGTCAAGGAGATGTGGCAGGTTGCGAGGGTTGCGGATGCTATATATAGAGGCATTTCTTAACTATAGAGGGGTTGAAATTGACTTAATATACCACCTGGCTTGTATAATCCGGTGCTATTGACATAGTAAACTTTTGGTATATTGTATAAAGTGGATCTAGAATTTTGTATAGAAGGGTAAATTAAGCACTAAAGCTGTTATCTTCAACCAACATACAGGAACTGGGAATGAGAATGAGAATATAGGCCAATGTTTTGAACTAGTTTGCGAATGAGAGCTATAGGTGAGTGGGAAGGGAAAGACAAAGTGTGGAAAGTTGAACCTCCAGGCCGTTCGCGTGAGACAAGCCAGTGTAAGCTGGATATAGTCAAACTGTTGTTGCCTGCACGTATAGTGGACGGCCTGGAGCGAAACGGGACTAGGCCAACGGGGAAGGGGATTCTAACGCCATTGCGAAACAAACACGAGGCTGGCTAACGCGGTTGATCAAACTGCTGGTATAATCGTAGAATAGAAAGTCAGACACTCATCTAATTGTTGAGATAAGTACGTATAGCACCTGTTCCACCGTTAGTAAGAGCACGAGAATAAGGGGCTGACAGTCTCACCTTGCAGCCTGGTAGCTCCTTCACCCATGAGCTGCGTCAAGTTCTCCAGGTCGTCACCAGCGGTGATGCCGAATCGGCGCACAAAGTCCTTGGCGGCGGACTCGATGTCACCGTACGAGTCGTCCATAGGAGGAAGGTCGTCTTCGGGTCGGCCAAAGTACGTGTTACTGGAGATGGAAGTAGCACCGTCGAACTGGCGGAGGCGGTCCTTGGCTTCTGACTGTGCAGCTGGGTCGAATCTGTCGCGTCCGAAGAATTCGTCAGATGAAATACCCTTCTGCGCCCCGAATTTGGCGTTGTTTTGTCTGATTTCTTCGTCTACACCTTGTCAGTATGAAATGTAAAAGGACAATATGTTGAACGCACCGTCTTCAGCGGTGCGCGCAGTGCCAACAGAGCCAAAGCCAAGCTTTCTCGGAGCAGGAGCAACAGGCTTCGTGGTCTGGCCAAACCCAAGTCTACCCATGCCCATTCCAAGACGCTCCACGTCGCTAGAATTCCGTTCTTGCGAGGACCGAGTCGCACCAAAGCCGCCTTTGTTGGGGTTAATCGGGGTTGGCGAGGCAATGGGGGTGGCTCCAGTGTTAGATGCCTTCGCCTTGGCAGCTTTCTCTTCGGCTTCCCGGTCGTACCCTAATTTCTCGATACGTTCCGCTTCCTCTTTGGCCTTCTTCTCAGCTTCATCGAAGTCAATCAACTCCGCACCGCCGACCTTCTTCGCACCAAACTTTGGGACCTTCTTAGCGCCAAGAACACTACCCTTCTTTGCAGTCGTAGCGCCGGAAGCCTTGCGGACAGCAGTGGTGGTCCGAATCGCAGCTGGTGCCGGGGAAGCAGCATCTTTATCGGAGCTCGAGAGGGGTGACTTTGACCGCGAGCCATTTCCATTTGCGCCAGCATTCAAGAACGGGGAGGCAGTACGGCTCACGACAGGAGGTGTGCCGGTACGAGAAGGTGGGTTGCTGGGTCGTTTAATGGATGGCTTATCCCACGAAGAGAAGAAATCGTCATCGTCATCGCCAGCGGGTGTATTGGAACCATTCGAGGGGGTTCCAGCGGGGACATCTGTAATCACAACCTCCTCGGGATATCTAACAGCAACATTTGGTCAGCTCCCTCAACAGCACGTGGATCGATATGTCACTGACGATTGTGCGTCCAAAGCTGCGCGTCTCTTCAATTCTTCTTTATATTTCACAGCGGCATTGGAGGTATATTTGACTTTCGTGTCCTTACTAGTCAAAGCCGCGGATCCTCCATTCGATTGGAAGTATTTCGTAGCTGATTCATTGCCGCCGACTTTCATAACCCGGAGCTGCTCCCATTGCCATTCTGTGGCGGAAAATGTTAATGTTGGGCACGGACACAGTGGGAGGGAGTAGGGGTGCGTACGGTCGAGATTTGTGGAACGGACAAAGGAGATATGGACACCGAGATTGCGGTGGTTTGATGAGCAGTCAAGACACAGATAGATGCCGAATGGCACAGACGACCAAGTTGGGTTCTTCTGACCGCAGTCAAAACATATCTACGAAATAAAGAACAGGGTCAGTCTGAGAATTGCGGTAAATGGAGGGGTCTGGAGGCACCTTGTTTGCGGGCTTTAGTTTTAGTTTCTCAAAGATCTTCTGAGACTCTGCCTTGGTAGCACTCATTATGGCGTTAAGACGAGGCTAACGAGTCAAGAGAAATAGGAGGCAGATGTCAACACGGGGTATTTCTCTAAGAGAGTCAGGAGGGAGACCTGTGAAGGGATCCAGACGCAGCCGTCGGAGGGCGAACTTGAAATTGAACGTGGCCGGAAAGGGTCACAGCCCAACGTATTTTTCAATCTACACTAGTTTCACTTGCCGCGCTTGACAAGCCTTGTTGAAGCTAACTTTCTAGATTTGTTTTCTGATATACTAAGTCACTGTGCAATACTCATTATATTAATCCAGATGATAGCTACTTGGGTTTGGAGATATTATTTCCTGACAGCCCCTGTCTCCGTATAGTCTTCTTATTCAACATTGAGAATACACAGATCTGTTTTGCAAATACATAGCAGCGGAGCCGCGGTGCACACGTGACCCACCTCAATCCCCACATCGAAGTCGAGAAGAAAAGAAGCAAGACCATATCAACAAGAAGTTCCAAACCCAACAGGGAACGACCGCTTTCCAAATAATTCTGTTTCTTCATGCTAGCCATCATCGCGCGATCAAGTACCACGCATCCAATGAACGCCGGGTGACCGCAACGACATCCCAACCAAGCCTATACTACCTACGCCCTATCTCACCAAAAACACAATGAGCCTCGTTCACCTTCGACCATCCGCTCCTCTCCGCCGGGGCCTTGTCTACTCTCACCCTCTCCTCCCCCGCATCTCAAAAAACACCTACGCCACACAGAGCGACCTCGGCCGCGGATCCGCGCCGCGACGGAGAAATGTCACAGTATTATCAGACGACGGCAGATACGCATGGGGTGATCTCAGTGGACGAGAGAAAGCTGCACGGGCGACGCAGCAATCGGTGAACTTTATTGTAGTTCTTGCTGGTGCTGTATTGACGGTACGTTGCATTCGGTTTACGTCCGATCCGAGTCCGATTCGGGTTTGCGATGCGCATGTCTTAGATGCTGAAGATGGCGCTAATATTCGTGGTTGTGATTAGGGCGGAGTCTTCTATCTATTATACACGGAGGTCTTTTCACCGAATAGTGGGACGTGGCAGTTTGAGAAGGCAGTTGAGCGGATTAAGAATGATGCACGGTGCACGAGTGTTCTCGGGGACCGGAGACAGATTCAAGCTTATGGAGAGAATACTAACAGTCGCTGGGCAAGGAATAGGCCAATTGCGTATGCTTCCATGCTTTTTTGGGCATTTTGACATAAAGGGTATGCTAATGGATGTGAAGGACGACGGTCGATAAAGACCAGCAAGGCCGCGATCATCTGAGGATGAACTTCCATGTATGTCCTCCTTTTCCTCGGTGCATGGATGACAAACTAATTGAGGCAGGTTTCGGGACCACGGAATTCAGGCGTTGTTTTCGTACACATGGTGAAGCCCTTGGATAGCAAGGAGTGGGTTTATAAACTTCTGGCGCTAGAAGTCAAGGGTAAGCTGCGTTTCCGCTTGTGTGATGAAGATATTAATGTTGTATAGGTTCGCGTATCGTCCTTGAGGAAAAACACGATCCCAAGGTCGACAAGGAGCTGAAGATTTTCGGCATTCGGTGGAAGTAGGTGGTAGCTCGTCTTGCGCAATTGTATTATATGAAATGAAGCTCTAAGCGTATGCCTACGCATGCCGGGACTCACCCGGCCGTTATACTCAACATGGTCTCTATGAAGTTGGACAATGCAATGTATATTTATACGAAAGCACAAATCCTGATATCATTACTTTATCCTGCTCATCGCAAAACCAAATCAGACTATCCTAGGTCCCTCCAAAATGCTCTTCGCCTCCTCTGACTTCCACCAACTCTTCCCCTCCTCACCCGGGAACGAGAACTTATCCATACTCTCGGCCTTCATCTCAACACTATACCCCGGCTCCATCGGCGTAACATAATACCCATCCTTGACACTAGAGGGGTGCAAGAAGTGCTCATGCAGATGGTCCACATACTCAAGCACACTGCGCTTGCCGCTAACAACAACATAGTCGATCGTGCTTAAGTGCTGCGTGTACTCCGGCAATCCAACGCCCCCGGAGTGAGGCACGATAGGCACGCCGAATTTCCGAGCAAGCAGCAGGATGGCCATAACTTCGTTCACACCGCCGACTCGGCACGCGTCTGCTTGTAGGACTGTCAGGGCGCCAGCTTGGAGGAGCTGCTTGAAGATCACGCGATTCTGGCACATCTCGCCGGTTGCGACGCCGATGGGGCCGTGTGGGGTGTTCTCCAGCGCCTTTTTGATTGCGGCGTGGCCGAGGATGTCGTCGGGGGATGTGGGCTCTTCAATGAACCAGGGCTTGAACTCAGCGAGCTCGTTCATCCATTCGATTGCCTCCGGGACGGACCAGACCTGATTTTATCGTCAGTATTGTTCCAATTCATATTAGCAGAATGCAAGAGGGGTAAATACCTGGTTCGCATCAACCATAAGAATATTCCCCCGATCATACCCAATCGCCTCCCTAGCAATCCTCAACCGCCGCTTATCATCCTCCAAACTACCCCCAACCTTCAACTTGAAATGCTTGTACCCCTGCTCAACACTCTGCTTCAGCAACACCCTCAGCTTGTCCTCCCCATACCCCAACCATCCCGCACTAGTCGTATAAGCCGGCACAGCACGGCTCTGCTCCGCATCCTTAATCCTCTCCCCCTTACCCGCCTCCACCTCCTTCAGCATGGCAACCGCCTCCTCAGGCGTAATCGCATCAGTGATATACCGGAAATCAATACAACTGACGTACTCCTCAGGGCTCATGTCGGCGACGATCCTCCACACAGGCTTGTTGAGCACCTTCGCCCACAGATCCCAGAGCGCGTTCACGACGGCGCCTAGGGCGAGATGGATGACGCCCTTTTCGGGGCCGATCCAGCGCAGTTGGCTGTCGGAGACTAGGTAGCGCCAGGTTTGGCCCCAGTTGGAGGTTAGGTATGAGAGGTCTTTTCCTACGATCAGAGGAGTGAGGAGTTCGATGGCGGCGCAAACGATTTCGTTGCCGCGGCCGATGGTGAATGTCTTTAGTACTTGTTAGTATATTGGAGGTTTGAAGAGGGGAATAGAGGTGGAGGTGGAGAGAGGGAGATGTGACGTACCATTCCATGGCCGGTGTAGGAGGAGTCTGTGGTGAGGATGCAGTAGGCGGAGGAGTAGTCGCCTGCGGCGTTCATGGCGTCGGAGCCAGTTTTGTCGAGGGAGGTCTTTGAGTGACTGTTAGTATTGAAGCTATTCGACTCGGTAAATAGGTGATATTAATCTTACCGGGAACCTCACATCCCGCGTGAGGAAGCCTGTAATCTTCACCATTGTGCTATAGATCTAGTGTGTCTGTCTGAAAAGTGATGTTAGCACGCGACACCAATAGCAACAGGTCTATACATACTTTAAAACGAGCCAACTCAATCAATGTCACGAGAATCGTGAGAAGGAAAAACAATTGAAGACGTCAAAAGTGCAACAAGATGAAAACATGGAACAGGGGATGGCATGGTATAAGAAGAAACCCCTCGACCCCTCCCCCTCACTAGCAGGCTAGACTCAGCGTCAGAAAAAAACCCCTCGGAACAATTATGGCTCCCCTCATCGATCGAGGCGATCCGGATCAACTCCAAAGTTACTACGGGATTGGTATAGTCTCTCTGTCAGGAAGCATTGAGGCGGTCCATATTTACTACTGGTGGCTATTATCCGGGGCGTGGGGGTGATAGCAGTACAATCATTGGTGGAAGAATAGATTCCGTCACTGAGAAATATTTCCGTCCGTTGCCGATTCATCGGATGCTCTCCGACCTCACTAGGTGACTAGATAGATACTCTGCAGTTTCAATGTTCATATAGAGTTGGTCGATAATGAAGACTACATACAGTCTAACCTTATGTCCAGCCTGGATGCGGAAAATGTGATGGAATACACTGTGGCTTCGGTTTGTGCCAATATCTGGCGTCTGGGAGCATCGCCTCCAAATCGCTGGTCGCGTTATGAAACAAAAGCAGTAGTAATTTATCCCGAAAGACCTCTCTTCTCGCTTTCTGAGAAGAAGATTATCATTCGCCATAATTTCTTGACAAGGACTTCGGCCTCCTCGTCGAGCGCCTATTAATGTTGTCAGTAATGCATATAGAAGGAGCGAGGATAGATAGAAACTCACCTCTTCCAGCTGCTCCACGAGCTCCTGAGGAGAGCCATGCTTGCGGATGTGCTCTTCCACAACGTCGATCAGCATCTGTTCCTGCACCCCCAAGTACTCCACGATCTTCTTCTCCACAAACGGTTTGAGTTGGTCGCTGACCACAGACTCCTCCACAAACTCCCACTTGACTTTCCAATTCCAGAGTCCCTCCTTGTCTGTAGGGATCTCTGCTGCCAATTGTCGCGCAGCCTGTGCGCGCTCTTCCTCGGTAAGACCAGCAGCTTCGGCCGCGCTGTCAAACTTGATCGGAATAAGAGGACGTCGAGCGGTGGCTTCGGGCTCTTCCTCGTCTTCCAGCAATCCTTCGACTTCGGCAACAGTCCGGCGACTGGTGGCGGCCTGGGCCTTCTGTGCAGCAGCGCCAAGTGAAAGCTTGAAGCGTTGCGGCTCCCGTGGAGCCTCCAATCGGGTCTCAATTTCCTCCGCCTGGCGAGCAAGGAAGTCGTCTGCCATACCACGGGCCTGTTCCCGTTGTTGCACGGTTCGGGCCTGTTCGCGGTCCTCTGCTGCACGGTCCGCCTCGTCCATGCTGATCTCCCGACTACGGAAGGCTGCACGGCTTCGTAGCCAGGCTCCTCTGTCGGCGTAGTATTCATTGGTTTTCCGGCTAGCCTCGGCGTCGTCATTCCATTCGTTCAGGCGCTGGGCTATCTCATGGCGCACTTCTTGCATCCTGGATTCTTCCTCCTTGTCTCGATTCGTTTCACGTTCCAGGGCAGCAGTTCGACTTCTCTCGCGATTCAGCCAGCGTCGCTCTTGGTCCAGGAATTGTTTTTCAAGCTCCGCATTACGCTTGTCTTGCCGTCGTCTTTCAAGCTCCTCGTCGTCTGCATCCGAGTCTTCTTCCTCACGATCAATGTAAACCGTAGTAGCTCCATTGGTTGAACCGCCGTTGACAAATGACACGCCCTTCTGGTAGTCTTTGGGAATCTGCACGCCGAAACCTTTAGGTCCAGATGGCGCATTGGGCACGCCACGATCCCGTGCACCCAAGGGAATCCCATTTGCACCGCCAGAGGGCCCACTCGGCGCCGACGGAGGGGGAGAGGCAAGCCGACTGATCCTCGAGCCAGCGTTCCGAGCCCTTTCCATAGTCTCAATTTCTTCCTCCCTCTTCAAGCGTTCAAAGTCTCGGCGATTGCTGCGTTCACGGAAGGCGGCAATCTCCTTTGCAACAGTTGCCCTCATCTCAGGAGGGATATCGGACAACTCGTCCTCGACTGTGATGGGGATGGTAACAACTTCGGCGGACGTACCATCGTGACCCTCGGCATTCCCCATTGCGGTGTCTCCCTCTCGATCTATCGCGGAGACTTCTTCCTTCTGAGTAGGTGACGTCGGATGGGAAAGATCGTTCAATACGCGTGCTAATGTCCCTTTAGCGGCATCTAGATGGGACTGGCGCTCGGCGGGATCTTGTTCCGCCCTCGTGCCTTCGTACTGTTCCAGGTAGCTGAGTGAGCTTTCATCGATGACGACCTAGTATACTGCATTAGTCCGGCTACTGTAGCCTCGCGACGCTCAAGCTTACCAAAAGAATACTCTTCTCTACTTCACGCTCTTTATCCTCTGAGTCGGACGGCGTCTGCCTCTTCACAGGAACTTGCACTTCCTTTAGTATCTCCACAGCTGTACCTAGACTCTCAGGGTCCTCGTACTCTGCGAAACCAAACTTGCACGGTTTATCATCGGCATCCGTTGCACGGATCCAGCGCCTGAGATTGCCCGCAGATTGCAGGATCCTTTCCACACCTTCGTCGCCCCCAGTGCCTTCGGTGATCCCCCCAACAAATATGGTCCTCATAATCTCATCTCTCGTAGGGGGTTGCAGCTGCATCATCGCATCTCGCATATTCTGGCGTTGCGATTCCAGGTTTAAGCCCAGACCCGGGCGTCTTGAGCCATCCCCACCCCGTTCTTTACCAATGTCTGGAGTTGCAGATTTTGACGGACCTGAGGTGCCAAGCCGAATTACAGGAGCGGAAAAGTTGATATTCGGCATGTTCGGAGGGGGTTGAAAGTTCGCGGGAAAGCCTGCTGGTCGACCGGGTTGTTGGCCGTGGGCTTGCTGCATCCCGGGAGGCGCTGTGCCAGGGGCGGCCATTCCTGGTGGAGGTGCTGTTCATTAAGTCAGAAACATCGGCATCATCAACTACAAAATTATAGCCATTGAGCAAGGGAGAGGGTAGCTTACCCATACCTGGGGGTGCTCCTGGATAAGCACCGTAGTCCGGTGGTCGCCCATACATACCGGGGGCTGAAAATGTCAGTATATTCAATTTCGGTGACACGAAAGCGCACAGCAGACAGTGCGACTGGGCATGTAAACGTACCTTGGTAAGGATTATACATTGCGACAGTTGCGCAGCTCGAACACGGAGACAGAGATCGGCGGACGGGAAGTCAAGCGACGTGTAATGGAAAACGATATCTTCAAGATTGCGTGACAGCTAGCAAATAATGGCACCTCCGCAAAGCAAGAACACCAGACGACTAACTAAAGTATGGCTGTTGTGATGAAAGATGGCAGCTCCATCTCGGCGGATTTGATGCTGGAGAAAAGTCCATGTGGTCCGTGCATTTCCTCTTGGCACTATCCCACTGGTTATACAAAGATAATACTACTCTAAAGCCTCAAGTCATTTCCCGTGAATACACAAAACAAGACTCAGTAATTGACCCCAATATGGGTGCTGGCGAAGGAGTATTGATGCTGTAAGACGGTTGCTGGTATTAACCTTGAGATGTAGTAGGTATATATTTTTGGCGGCCGTCAAAACAACTTTCAATCGATGGTCAATCGATATACAGTCAGAGTTACCACTGCTTACTATTATACTCTAGGAAGCCCACAGCCAAGCGTAATGTAAGGAGCATAATGCTAGGACCCCAGTAGTAAACTCCGGAGACGGGGTCAAATTAGCACTCTTTTCCGAGGAGTATACAAACTGTCATGATTATCTCTATGTTTGTCAGCTTCTCATGTAACCAGGCAGACAGCACATCTCCGAAATTGCCTTCCTGAGACCAATCAGTTGGTACGACCTCGATTTACCCTTGGACTAGGCAATATCAAATGCCAACGCGGAACAAGCCAGCCAGGTACTGAATGGGGACGGACGCATATTTCCGAGGAAGCCGCACTCCTCCGGGCTCAGGTAAGGATTGATAATGGAATTGTCAGGGTCAGAAAAAGAGAAGATGAAGGATCCAAATAAAATGACGCTGTGAATTGATCAACATCCAACAATGATATAAGGGTTGGTTGTTCAGGGTGAAAAAGAATCTAGAATGCAAGTCTGACAAACAATGGATGTCTTCCGGATCTACATTATTGTCTGCAGGTATATGCAGTCAATCTCTGATGTCCAGCTGACCAGAGATCGACTAGATTATAATAGTATACCGGTTAATTGAAGTATGGCAGAAGAAGATCTGGAAGACTGAATGCCGCCCCACGCAGCCCCTCCACCGTGACGGACCTCAACAGGCCGGTCGAGTTACGCCATCAACAGCTTGAGCTTCCCAAAGCGTCATCCCTCCACCATCTTCCTGTTTTCAATTTCTGACTTATTTAACATTGACCCTTTCCCGCTGAACTTCTGTTACTTCTTCTTCTCACTCTCAAAATTCTGTGATAGGTGAGTTGCAGGCTCTCGAGTTGCCCTGCGAGCCCCGCACTGACGTTGATTCTCCATCACAGTAATAATCTCTCCTACAATGCCTTCATTCTCACAAGCTGCCGAGCTTCCCGCTTGGAAAGAGCTCCAGGACCACCATGGCTCCGTCGGTCGCAATATTGTGCTCAAGGAGTGCTTCGAGAAGGACCCCAAGCGCTTCGAGAAGTTCAGCCGCTCCTTCAACAACACTGTCGACAAGTCTCAGATCCTCTTCGACTTCTCCAAGAACTTCCTCACTGAAGACACCCTGGCTCTTCTAGTACGGTTGGCTAAGGAGGCTGGTGTTGAGGAGCTGCGCGACCAGATGTTCGCTGGTGAGCCCATCAACTTCACCGAGAACCGCGCTGTTTACCACGCCGCCCTTCGCAATGTTAGCAGCGAGCCTATGCATGTCAATGGCAAGAGCGTCGTCGAGGATGTCAACTCCGTTCTCGACCATATGAAGGAGTTCTCCGAACAAGTTCGCAGCGGCGAATGGAAGGGCTACTCTGGCAAGAAGATCAACACAATCGTCAACATCGGTATCGGTGGTTCTGACCTGTAAGTTGCGCGCTCCGAATTTCTCTAGCTTGATTGTTCTTAACCCGTACAGCGGTCCCGTCATGGTTACCGAAGCCCTGAAGCCGTACGGCCACCCCGATATGAAGCTGCACTTTGTCTCCAACATTGACGGCACCCATATCGCCGAGGCTCTTAAGCACTCAGACCCTGAAACCACCCTCTTCTTGATCGCATCCAAGACTTTCACCACCGCTGAGACCACCACAAACGCCAACACTGCCAAGAAGTGGTTCCTCGAGACGGCGAAGGAGGATTCTCACATCGCCAAGCACTTCGTTGCCCTCTCTACCAACGCGGAGGAGGTCAGCAAGTTCGGCATTGACACCAAGAACATGTTCGGTTTTGAGTCCTGGGTTGGTGGTCGCTACTCCGTCTGGAGTGCAATCGGTCTTTCCGTCGCTCTTTACATCGGTTTCGACAACTTCCACCAATTCCTTGCTGGTGCGCAAGCCATGGACAAGCACTTCCGCGAGGCTCCTTTGGAACAGAACATCCCCGCCCTTGGTGGTCTTCTGAGCGTCTGGTACAGTGACTTCTTCGGAGCCCAGACTCACCTCGTTGCACCATTTGACCAGTACCTGCACCGCTTCCCCGCCTACCTCCAGCAGCTTTCCATGGAGAGCAACGGCAAGGCCATCACTCGCACCGGCGAATACGTCAAGTACACCACCGGCCCCATCCTCTTCGGTGAGCCCGCCACCAACGCCCAGCACAGCTTCTTCCAGCTGCTCCACCAGGGCACCAAGCTCATTCCTTCCGACTTTATCATGGCTGCCGAATCACACAACCCCGTGGAGGGCGGCAAGCACCAACGCATGCTGGCCTCCAACTTCCTTGCCCAGTCGGAAGCCCTGATGGTCGGTAAGACCCCAGAGCAAGTCAAGGCTGAGGGTGCCCCCGAGAACCTCGTGCCTCACAAGACCTTCCTCGGTAACCGCCCGACGACTTCTATCCTGGCCCAGAAGATCACCCCCTCTACCCTGGGTGCTCTGATCACCTACTACGAGCATGTCACCTTCACCGAGGGAGCTGTCTGGAACATCAACTCCTTCGACCAGTGGGGTGTCGAACTCGGCAAGGTCCTTGCGAAGAACATCCAGGGGGAGCTGGAAACCGGTAGCGCGGGTGCCGACCACGACTCCTCCACCAGGGGTCTGCTACAAGCCTTCCAGGAGAAGTCCAAGCTCGCGTAGACTTCTTGCTCTCCGCGTGCATCTTGACGAATCAGATCTGTGGATATTGACGAGAACATGAGTGGTACATTTCTTCCGGTGTCTTTTAGTTTCAATTGAAAAATAATAGTTTTTTTCGTGTGAGCAAAAAGCAATAAATAGTTATAAGGATTCAGCTTCTAGAACCTCGGACAAACGACGGCGACTCCATAGGGTCTTAGCCTGAGGCTGCCCTGCACGGAGGATCGCCGACCCGACGACGACCTTGCTAGAGACAAGACCACCGTGTCTCCTATCTTTACCCAATCCTTGCAGTATCTCCCAGTCTCATATAAATAACCAGCCACCCGTATAATAGGCGGTCCGCCATATTCGTTATGAGCATCCAGCGAAGGAACTGGCTGTCATGGAGCTTGGTCGCCTCATGCTTGTCCCAAACCTCCGCTGCGGGGAGAGCTGATGGTTATACATACGGGCAGCCGATGCCAGTGACATGCTTGAATCGAACAATGTAAGTGCTCTTTGATACCGTGGGAAATGCGATACTGATCAGTCTATCAAAATAGTGATTCCGGTGAACATGTACGCCCTCCTTATCCTCCGGGTTTCATCCCTGAACAACCCCGAAGACCACGAAGCAACCGCTGGAAGAAAAAAAGTAAAAAAGTAAAAAATTAACACCGTCTCCTCTTAGATAACCGACGATCTCGGAAAACTGCAATTCATCCCGTTCCCAACATGCAAAGAGACCTCCCTCCCTCTCGCCCTCCGCTACGGCGCCTCCGAAACAGTAAACTGCACCATCGACTCCCTCCCCGATGAACTCTACCACCTGCTCGAATACTACGTGCACTCTGATGTCCCGATGACGTGTCGCGTGCCGACGACCCCATTAGACGTACCTGTCTCTTCAGCACCCGACAAGAAGGACGCCGAGGAGGGAGAGGGGAATACCCTCTCTGTGTTAAACGAAGACGGTCCACCTTACACACCGATTACGTTTGCGTTACAGGGGACGCTCCAAAAAAGCCACTTGCATATCTGGACGGACATGAACGTTCTTGCGCACAACATCCCGCAGATACCGCTTTCATCGAAGAAGAACAAGAAAGGAAAAAAGCAACAGGGCTATATCGTTGCTGGAACGGCATACTCTGTTCCTGAATTCGAAGACAAAAGCACAGCCAAGACGGCTAAGGATGGAGAAGACAAATCCGACGAAGAGAAGGAAGCATCTGCTGTCTCCGAGGCAGCACGGGAGCCCTGGACAGCTGGGCACGGGACGAAGGTGATCCGCGGAGAACCGCTGACGTTTAACTTCCATGTTACTTGGATTGAAGGTGCGAGGGGGATTGGGTGGCCGTCGCGCGATATCTCGACTTCGGGCTCTTCTGGGGCCGGGTGGTTCTTCACGAAGGTGATTTTCTTCGTGCTTGCCGCGTCGGTTGGGGCGCTTGTGGCGCTTTATTGGGAGAGGAATCAAGGGGGGAGACGGCGCGGGTGGAAGGGGGATGGGATTCTGGGTGTCCCGACTATGGGACTGGGGATTGGAGGTGTTGGGGTTTCGTTTGGAAATGGAGCAAAAGCGAATGGCAATGGGTATGGAGGTTATTCGGCTGGTGGTGGTGGGTATGGCGGGTTTGCGAGCGGGAAGAGGGATTGATGTGTCTTGATACACTGTAAATGTAAATCCTCCGTTAGATTGTTGGATACTTGATTTGAACCGCGGTAGAAGCGGGTTCTCTATTTGACACACATGCAAGAACAAACCTGACTAGAAAAGAAACAATAGTATACACGACACACGCCAACTCAACCGTCCTTCATTCAATTCGATATCACTAAACCGAATCCCTCAAGCCAACCACAAGCAGAGAGATAGGAAAGTCTACCATCCCTGAGTCCTCATCCTCTTTACCCTTGACACCGTCGCATCGAACGAAAACTTGAACAAGTTCCTCCACCTCCGAATCCTAGCGTTCTTAACCCTCTGCCCCCTCCGCACATGAAACTTCTGATCTCTAGCCGTACCCCGAATTTTGTTGGATGAAAGCAACATAGTCAGCGACCGCAGCGCCGAAGTCAGATCCTGCCCGTTTTCCGGCTTAACATCAACCTGCCGCCCGAGCACCGGCCCAAGCTTAAGCTTGATTTTGTTAAGATCATTGCGTCTGGCTTCGTCGCGGGATGATAGGCTGGGGGGCTGGCTGGAGCGCTGGTCGGCCGGACTGGCGGCGCGAGTGGTGTTTTTGTTGTTTGCGGACAAGCCTAGCATGCTAATGGTGTCGTCGATGTCTTGCATGTTGCTCCGCGGGGGGGCTCTATTTTGGGTTTGGAAACGGTTGTTGAATGGTAATCGGCGGATTGGGACGGGTTTTGGCTCTGGGGATGAGCTTGAATCTGAGCCCGAGTCTGAGGAGGAGAAACGGAGGGTTCGACTGGCGATAAATTGGCAGTGGTTGTGGTTGAGCATAGAGGGACGGGGGCCCGTAGAGAGGACGCTGGGCCTCGAGCGGAGGCAGCGGGTTAGGGAGCGCATCTCCATGGTTGTGTTTATGTGCTCAATTAGGCGGAACTAGAGGTAGAACGCGGAAGTAAAGCCCCTCGTAGCAAAAGGCGAGTGCTGGCGAAGAGAGGCCTCGAATCGGAGTATGGAGGTGAACACGATGTCCCCCGACTTCATTTTTCCACTTCGGAAACCCGCAAGTCACGTGACATTTTACAGCATCCAGCACGATTAACTTCAAGATCTCGTCAAACCCACCTTTAGAATCCAGATATAATAATCACATTGCGAGAATGTCCTCCATAACAATAGGAACCCTTCCGCGCATGTCCCGCGACACCCTCTCCGCCCTCATTTTGTCAACCTCCACCCCAAGCAAACTAGCCATCATCGATGTGCGAGACCATGGTGAGCTCCCCCAACATAACTATACGTCCAGTCTTTCCCCCACTTTGAGTCTCCAGTTCTAATCCTTCGTCTGTATAGACCACATCGGCGGCCACATATACTCCTCAACCTGGGTCCCCAGCGCAACGCTAGACCACCGCGTCGCCGAGCTCGTACGCACGCTGAAAGATAAAGAGAAAGTCGTCTTCCACTGTGCCCTCAGTCAGCAGCGCGGGCCCTCGGCAGCTCTACGGTATTCTCGCGAACGCGAGAGATTGCTCGGTGCCGAGGCGGGTCATAGCCAGGAGGTCTTTGTCCTTGAGGGCGGGTTTCTGCAGTGGCAGGAGAAGTATGGCAAGGATGTTCGGTTGACCGAGGCTTATGTGGAGGATCTGTGGCAGGAATATTAGATCACAAACACCCATGCGCTTGACGGGGACTTCAATGATGTTGTAATGATAATGGTCATGATGGATTTGGATACCCTTGCTGAAGCCAGATACTCCCTATACAAATCGACTTGTATTTGGAGGATGGAGAAAATGGTAAATATACACGATTAGGTACTAGTACATCGGCGTCAATCCCGGATCTATATAGTTACGCCTGTGTTCCCCCACCGAACCCAAACGGCCGGCGTTTGCCGTCATTTTCTGGAATGATAGCCATCACTTTATACAGCTTGCCCATGCCACCACCGCCCCTCTCGACAAGTCGCTGCCACCCAGTCTCTAGGACCTTGCGCTTCTCTTCATCTTGAACAGTCTTGAGCAATTGTTGCATCCGCTCCGAAATGCCCATCGCTTGCAGGAAGTGGCCCTGTTCCACGGGTCCGTGAACTTCCACGCCCTCACTAGCGTCGATAGCTGATTCTGCGAGCGATGTGAAGTCTACGTCTGCACTAACATCGACTAGACCAGGGGAGGAGAGTGCCGGGACATTCTGATGGTTCTTAATACCGCGGAGAGAGTTGATCGGTATCGTCGACATTGTGCCGTAGTCCATGATTAGAGCGGCTCCTGAGGGATGGCGCTTCGCTGGTACCGGGGTTGCAGGCGTCTCTCGCTTAGTTACTGTCCGTGGAGGCTGCGACGAGCCACCTATGCGGCGTGCAAAGTCCGATGCGTATACCCGGCTCTCGGGGCTGACTTCAATGAAGGATCCGGGTTGAGATTTGAGGGCCTTGTATCGTTCGGATATCTCAGGCATGACAAGGGAGGAGGGAGTCGATGCTTTTGCGAGGGTCAATTTGAACTCTGCTTCGTCTTTTTGATTCTCGTCAACTGCTTTTGGGTTGAGCGTGACCATTATTTCGCGCCACTGGGGTGTGTTTGCGGCCTTCAATGGTTTGTTGAGCTTTGCAGGGCCCGTTGGTGTCATGATTTCTTGTTCTTGTGGTTGGTTTTCGGGTGCAGGGGGGATAGATTCGAAGGCGTAGATCGGGAGAGCGTCGAAGAATTCATGGGCGAATATGAACGGTGTCTTGTCCTCTTCTATGGGTATATGTGAGTGGGGTGTCGTTGAGCGGAATGGAGTACTCACCATGCGGCAACAACCGAATGTCTTCCACCCAGATGACAGGTACGTTGAAATACTTGCTTGTACTCCGATGACCGATATCCGTGTCCTCCATAGCCGCATCACCACATAGCAGCTTCCTCTGGACTTCTCTAAGCGTTGGACTAGCCTCAACAAGATATATCGCCTCGATGCTCGACGTGAACGACTTGAAGTTCCGAAACGTCTACCCACGCCGTTAACATCAGCATACCCCCAAATTTCCACGAAAGGCTACTCACACGCAATATGTCATCCATCAATGTCCCCTTCCCCGGTCCAACCTCTATCAATTGTATTCCGCTCCTCTTCCTTCCCTGCGCCATCCACTCCGCAATCGTCCAAATTCCCACCAACTCCCCAAACACTTGCGAGATCTCGGGAGACGTAACAAAGTCACCCTTCTTCCCGAATACCTCCCCGTCACCTTCTGGTTTGGTTGTATAATAGCCTCCCTCCGGTGACGTGAGCACCTGCCGCATAAATGCGGCAATGGATATTGGCCCGGTCGTCTTTATGGCACTGGCTAGGGTCCGCGCAAGAGGCGTAGACCATTCTCTCGTTTCAAATGTAGAGGACCATCGTTGTGATTGCAATTGCGACTGGCAGGGAATTCGCTGGAGGTTTCTTCGAACTAGCCGGCTGAGGATGCGTTGTGTATAGATCATTTTTCGGTGGTGCGCGATTTGAGCGCATTCAATGGGGGTTTAAGCTTGGCTGAAATTCCGGGAACTGTAGATACATCCGTCATCGAGTCATATCATCTAGAAAACGGGAAAGTTCAATGAGACTGAAGTATAGAGTCATGGACTGGAAACATTTGATCGCCGAGTTAAATCTCCGCACGTGATATTACTTTATCGATAAGGAAAAGTGTAGGTTTCGTTCAGACTTGGTCTATTTACCGAGCATGATCAGAAACAGTTCACTGGGGAGATGCTAGCACGTTTTGATAATAAGAAAGGCATCATAAGTCCAAAATGACATAAGGAAAACAGTTCAAGAGGAGCAGCAATTGATAATGCTTCTTTCGTAGCATGTAGCGGACACATGCTTTTCTATTATCAGGCTCAAGTAGCCCGCGCAAAGTATGATGTTTATAGCTCCGAATACTACAAATACACTACTCGTACATATCGTGATCAAAATTCCCGTTATGTGTGAGATATGCTCGACATGTGTGCAATCTGGCTGTTTCAGCCTCGAACTTGCACCAACTAAGCCTCGACTGAGGGGGCAGATGAATCCCGACTCACTGACATTGGGCGTGTGATAAGGCAAAACTGGAGAACCACAAAAACCGAGTGCATCAAGTCCGGCCACTCTTGCTGTGTTGGGGGGCATCCGTCATCATCTCGTCGCTGTAAAGTCCAGTTTCCTGAGACCCTTGATTTGCGCCCCGGTCACTTCGGTCGAAGTTCCTCCTGCCTCTGACGGCCCTCCGGCCGGTACCGCGGCCGCTGCTTCTGTTGTTTCTAGACTCGATCGACTGATTATTCTGCTCATTGAAACCGTACCTGCCGTCTTGGACTATGGGGTCCGTTGGGCGTTGCGATCGTCGATCACGGTCTGCCTGTTCTCGCTGATTATTGAAGGAGGACGTGGCATTCCGAGGCCCGGTTGGTGTGTTAGGCGACCTTAATTGCATTGAAAGGACTCTTCCATCGGCCTTTACAAGTCAGCTTAAGGAACTACAGCAGCCCTGAATCCGCAACTCACCCTCTGATTGTGAAAATTGGCAATAGCCTTTTCTGCCGCCGGCTTCTCTGCGAAGGTGATTTCTGCAGTCACAGGCTGTTGCCAATGTGAAGTGACCCAGCAAGTGAGAATCTCCCCGGATACGGGTTCAATGGCGGACTGAATGTCCGCAGCTGTAGTCCCCGGTGCGAAATTATTTCCGACGACAACGAACGGCCCTGACCCCGCTCCCTTGATGCTGATTCCGCCTGTTGTGTCGCGTACTGTAGCCTGGCCATTGGCGGCGTTAAGGGCGGACATGAGGCGATCCCCATCAGGACGTCGTTGGCGTGCGGGTTTGGCGCTCGCTGCCGTGTTTCGTCCGGCCGCGGAGGAGGCTCTACTGTTATTTTTTGACCCGGCACTGGCAGATGTGGAAGACGTGGAACGCTAGATGGGACGAGAAGACGAATGAGCAAGCGTCCTCAACGAGAACCCCGATCAGGTGTAGATTGATGCGCATGATTGTTACCTTTGTCACACCAATCCGGCTTGCGAGACTTCTAGGTGTCGCATTCTGTGCTTTCCCACCCCCCGACCCGGGCGCGCTGACTCTCCGGTTCTTACCAAGAAGCTTATTTGCAAGATCTTCGTTCTTCTTCTTCTGGCGACCTGGGAGGAAGGGCAAACGTGTTGGTCAGAGATTCGTCGGTTGGAAGAATTCAGGTACACGGCGGTCTTACTAGCTTGGATAATTTCGTTGAAGGAGACGGCTTGCTGAGACGCAGCCATGGCGAAAGGCAATTAGGAATATCCAAAGATTTGCTACCGTAGATAAAGGCAAAATAAGGGACAAGTAGATTGTAGAATAAAAGATATCCGAAACAGAAAGCTAGGATGTGTGAGAAATAGCAGTACCACTAGAGAGTTGAAAAAGGGAAAGCTGAAATCGGCTTCGGCTTTGCTTCAGTTCCATTGAAATCTTGCAGCTTTGTCCAACACTGCACGCTTCAAATGCTGAACTACGCAATCTTTCGGCCTTTCATGTCTTACACTAGCCGAATCAACTGGTTCAGAATGGAGTAAGCCTTTTTATTGTTTTGTTGTGAGAGTTTGCCAGTGATAGTTGATCACTAACCGCTCTTCTAGATGCCCTACCCCCATACATGGAAGCTGCAATCGAGTCCCTTGCAGTGCTGCAATGGTCTCTTTCCTCTGTCCGACTTTGCAGATGGACTTAAGCATGCGGACGGCGCCTCCCTCTTTCTGTAGAATCTCAAAGTGATTCATTTTCAACCCCCGGTTGTTGTTTCTTTCTCAACTCAACTCCTCCATCGCTTATATCAGATGACTTCCAGCCTTCTTCTATTGGCACTGTTCTCGATACAGCAGAGAAGAACTACTCACTAAAGTACTCTCGCTCTATTATGTATATATCGATCTTCGATAGAATGCTTTCTTGCGACGAGGACTGCGGTGACATTCCACCGCGAACAGTCCCTTTTTCGGTATCGATCCGGTCTTCAAGACGACGAAGGAGCAGGTAGGCCTTGATCACTCATTTATCTTTGACTGACAGGGCTGACGCAATGTCCCAGACTTGCGAGGGCCGCAACACCACCATTGACATGTGAGGAGAGCGCTCATTATCCGATCTTTAATCCACAAGACCCCCGACACAACCCCGCTATCAGGACAAACCTAGAGGACAGTGATGACCTCCCTCAAACACCCAATCATGCAGGGTCGATGCGATGGATGCAGAGCCTTCCAGGAAGGTCTCTACGGAGAGCCCGCTCAGGACTCCAAGCCATAAGGTCTGGGTTTCATAGGCGGCCCGGCAATCGAAGCACTGACGGAGATACTACTGCAATCAATGGGGTGTGGTCTTCTTCTGATTCCGCGGAGGGCTCCTCCGACCCATGCGAGCGCCTCTTCTCGTCGACGGTATCAGAGGCAAGCACCGAAGAGGATTATGATTTTGGAACCGACCTCTACCGCACGAGTCGCAAGTACCCTGAGCTTAGAAACGAGCTCAGCAGACCTATTGGTTCTCCTTACGTACCACGCCCTCATCCTGCGCCCTTGCCCGTGGTACGCACCGGGGGTGACGTTCCTCAACTATCCCCAGCAGAGACGACGAGTGCGCGTTCAAGAGAAACTTTTCCTACCGCAGCCATGGAACCAAATACTTCTGGCGGAGTTGAAAGGGCTGGAATTACAACGATCGAGGAATGCACGGAGACGTCAATCACGGTTGCTGCACCTGAGACTCCTGATGATCATCCGATTTCTCCCACCCAAGAACCACAGGCCAACGAATCCCCTGGGACTGATGACCCTGAAGTAGTGCTCTCTATAGAAGAGAATGCGGCCAGCTTTTCATACGTCGATTCCCTGGATCCTTTGACGCCTCCGGTTGAACCCGAAGAGACAAGCGTAAAATGTGACTCTGACGAGTCCTCGAGCGTGTTGTGTCAATTTGGAGATGAAGAAATACCATGCAGTGCCTCGATCTCTGAAGAATCGGAAGCATCTAGTGAAAACGGCACTTCTGCACTAGAGCGTGCTCAGATCGAAAATATTGAGGACATGGAACCGATTCACGATGTGGAAATAGGGCCGGCAACTGTAAGAACCACAATCTCAATCTGTACGTCTTGATAGCTAACAAATCGTAGCAACCGGAGCTTCTACTGCCAGAAGCTGAACTAGATGGTCTCATGGATATGACGCATCTGCTATCAGTGAGTACAATTGGTGGAAACGACGCATTCGGGAGCAAACCGTGTGAAGAAAGGTCGAGACCTGCAAGTCTTAGCGAGGACGACACCAACGCTCCACTGAGCCCATGGCTTCCGATTGATAAAGGGGACCGTTCGTCTTTGCTGTCTATGAGGGACGAGTACTTCCTTGTTGACGGCAAGTCGACTGATCTCCGACCCGACAGGGGCGACAATCCGATAAAAGGGGAACGAGTATTTTCAGGAGATGGTGCAATACACAGCGGTCCAGGGCTCGATCGTCACCTTTCAAACCGAACACGCGAAATTCCTGAGATCATTGGGCCCGGGGGGCCGATAGTGGTCCCAAGTTCACGACCGCTTCGAAGGGATCGAGATGGAAGTGACTCGACTGAGGAGTACCTTGTCACGTACTCCTTACTGCACCGGCACTACTTTTCATGATGTTACCAAATCTGACTCTATGCAATCATTTTCAATACCAGCACACGCCGCTTGTTGCGACAAGAGCACATTGTTATGAAGTTATATTTCTATAATAGCGCCTCTGAATTGTTTTGGACGGAGGTATATTGGCAAGCGTGGCTTGGACAGTCATTACGAGGAATCTTTCCGTTGGCATTATGTGTATTCTGCAAGCAAGCATGAGATTTGGCTATCGTGAACCCGTCTCTGTGCGTCTCTGTATATGCCAAGAGATTACTTGAAGTACAAACCAACCGGAAGTTTTGATATAAAAGTAGTCTAGCCCATCCGCAGAGTAAACCCTACCCCTGCCTCTCCCGTGTCTCCGCCCGCTTGACTACCAAAGACACTAGCGAAATCCAACTTTGGCGCCTCCTGTCCTCGCTTCGGCGCCTCGGGCGTTTCTCGACGTCTCCTTTTCTCCATGCCAGCCTTGGAAGGGAAAGTCGGAAACATCTCCTTCGGTTTAGGACGCGGGTCTTCCCGGAAATACGGATGCGAGAGACATTCTGCGGCTGTTGGCCGCGATTTTGGATTTAGCGCTAGCAAAGATGACAGAAGTCGAAGGCCCCCGTTCGTAAGGAAGGGGAATTTCCCGCGGGGGAGAAGCGGAATGCCTTCTGACGCCGAGAAAGTAGGGGTTGGTGGAATACGGAGGGACTTTGCATTTGGGAGGGACCGGAAATCGGGCCAGGTTTGCGGGGTTGGGGGGCCGATTAGTTCGAATATCTTCGTTATGTCAGTTCTTGAACGAGGAATAGGATGAGGAGACGGGGGTGTACCTTAGAAACCTGCTGGACCTCATTCTTCCCCTGCAAGAGCGGCTCCTTACCGAGCAATTCACCGAAAACACATCCGACACTCCACATATCGATCTCAGGCCCGTAGCTTTCCGCACCGAGTAGCAATTCCGGAGCACGATACCAAAGCGTGACGACGAGCTGCGTGAGCTTCGGTCGCGGATCCGCATAGTACCTGGCCATTCCGAAGTCTGCGATCTTGAGTTCCCCGCGATTATTCATGAGGAGGTTGGAGGTTTTGAGATCGCGGTGCATAATCCACTGCGCGTGCAGGAATTCGAGGCCTGAGATGAATTGGAGGAGCAGGGTTTTAGTTTCGGAGGGGAGGAATGGCTCGCGCATGTCGTCGAGGAGGGTTTTCAGATCGTGTTCGAGGAAGTCCATGACGAGGTAAACTCTGTTAGAGAGGAGGCCGGAACCCCGGGGGGTGTGGGCGGTTAATTCATTGTATCTGGGACTTTTCAGGGGAGGGAAGGGGGTGCGCTGTGGGCTTGGTGATGGGGGTAGACAGAAGAAATAAGGGGCTTACTCGTCCAGTTTATTTCCCATGACGACTTCACGCAGATAGACGACGTTGTGATGGCGCGCTTCGAAGAGGGTTTGGATCTCGCGCAGACCTGTTACGGGGAATCCATCCCCCGAGTTGTCCAGCTTGAGTTTCTTCAGCGCGACTATCTCGCCTGTTGTGATCTCCTTCGCTCGACTGACCCAGCCGTATGAGCCCTCTTCGATGTGGTTTAGTCGCTCGAAATTGTCCACGAGGCGACACGGTCCCCATTCCGACGCGGGAAACTGTAAGAGGTTCGCTTTCGCCGGTTTCAGTTGCGCGACTTCGGCTATTGAGGGCTGCTGGTCGTTTGAGAGGCGGCGACGCTTCTTCGGAGGTGCGTTGGGGTCACCATTGGCTGCGGTGTCTGCTTGGCTCTGTGCTGCCTCTTGGGCTTGAGCTTTCGCAAGGTCTTCCCGTTGCTGTTTTTCCGCTTTAGCTCGTCGTTTTTCTTCCTTTTCGCGTTTGCGTTGGGCGATAAGAGCATCTGTCTCTGGATCATCGGCCGCCCATCGAGACGACATTGCTGGTTATAAATTAGGGCTAGAAGTTGGGAGTCTGAGGAAGAGCAGTCGGAGCGGAAAATTGGGGATGACGCTATCGAGCTGGGGGAGATAAGTGCCTGATAATTCAGGCGGATACCGTGATTTCAAATCACCCCCGCTTGTCCCGTCATCTTAATCACTACATCTACAGCTACTCGATTCTTTATTCTTACTTTGTCCTAAAGTATCTCTTACGAGTGATTCAAAATGCTCGAGCCTTTTGAGGTATGCAGTTTGTTAGCATATTGCACAGTCGGAGGCTGACGCCGTTCAGACGACCTTTGCGGTCCCGATGAACTGCAATGGCTGTGTGAAGGACATCACGCAGGCATTGAACAAGGTAGAAGGTATGAGTCAGAGGATCACCATTATGGAGTTGTGCTGAAACGTCGGATCTGCTTCAGGGGTCAGTCAGGTCGAAACCAAACTTCAAGATCAACTCGTGTTTGTGAAAGGCACGGCGCCACCGAGCTCCATCGTCACGGCTATCCAAAACACTGGACGAGATGCGATTCTACGGGGCAGCGGTACCTCGAACAGTATGTTTGGTTTCTTCTACACTGGAGAACTGGGCTGTTCTCGCCTAGTTCAAAACCTACTTGGACGTCAGCTAAGATTTAGCAATGATAGGTTCTGCGGTCTGTATCCTCGAAACACACTCGAACACGGTCTCCAATAAAATCCGAGGGCTGGCGCGTATGGTCCAAGTATCGTCTCATATGACACTCGTCGACCTGACCATCAACGGGCTGGCGCCAGGCAGGTACTGGGCAACAGTACGAGAGGCAGGCGACATCTCCAAGGGGGCAGAGTCTACAGGCGGTATCTGGGAGGCGGTAAAGACGAAGGTACTGGGGGCCGATGCACACAAGGAACCTCGTGGGATTTTTGGGAGTGTGGAGGTGGATGCGAAGGGGCGCGGAAATGTGTTTTTGGATAAACCGGTGGCGATTTGGGAGCTGATTGGACGCAGTATGGTTCTGTCGAGCAGTCCGGATGGGCCGTTTCGACGCGAGGATTCCAACACCTTGGTTGGGGTGATTGCTCGAAGCGCCGGGGTTTGGGATAACGACAAGACGGTGTGTTCGTGCTCGGGCAAGAGTGTGTGGCAGGAGAGGCAGGAGCAAGTGGCTCAGGGAATGCTTTGACTCCTTGCCTAGAGACGATGATGATGATGATGATAGCGGATGATAACTTTATCAATCAAAGCATAGAAGCGACGGTGAGGGACTCGGAGATTCAGAGGCAGGGCTGCCAGCCTCATAGAGCTGGCGTAGAAGCGCCGTGGCGGGGACGCTACAAACTTTAGTTCTGTCACATTCTCCCGATTCCGACCAATGGTATTTGCTTTTTCCTTGTCCAAGCCGTTACAGACTTACAGTACAATCAGATTATGGAACAGGCATCGGGTCGGGCCTCAACCAGACCATTCAAAGACTGAGGTCCCTTTATTGTAATGTGTGCTCGGAAAAGCCATTAGATGTAAAGAAAAGAGCCAATGACGGCGATCAGCTGCAATGTGATAATTCCCCTGCATCTCCTGCAGTCATCACCAATAATCCGCTCCCACCCCTCATCCAGCTCTTCAACTTCAAAGTCTCCTTAGCCGCTGCATCCCTGCTGCAACTTTCTCTCCTTTTTCTCAATTCCATCGGTTTCAGGTACTGGCTTGACTGCTATCAGGTACGGAGTACAGCCTCGCTCATCCCCTCCCTGCATGGCAGCATCTCATCGTCCCTTGACTCCTTAAACCTTGCCTCGCCTCGTCTGGACCTGCCGATATCGTCAAGTGGCTGGATTAATTTGTGATCTAAATATACATCCGATCTATCTCTTCTCTCCACCCAACAGGATCACTCAAAGCATCCTTCGCGTGTCGCATGGTCCGTCTGCTTGCTTAATCTCTGCTTGATTGACCAGGCCTCGCTCCTCCCCGTGCCTTCACCTGCTCTCTCCTGTGCTTGGCCCGCTCAACTTTCCATCTGCCCACCCAATCCCCTCCCCTCACATCCTTGGCTGTTGGTTGGCGCATACTATAATTACTGCGTGTCGTCCGGGGGGCCTGCCTGTTATCCCCTGCCAACTGGCAAATACTTTCAACCAGCCGGTGTCAGCCAGGTATCACGACGCGGGGGTAAAACAACTCGCCTCTTCACCCAATCCAATACTTAAGGTTGTCACTGGCAAAGCAAAAATATGTCCTCCATCAAGCAAGTATGTCGCTACTCACGCCGCAGTCATGTTTGGTTATCCCTGGTGTTGACAAGAAGAAACAGGAAATTGAAACTTGGGTCCAGGCTCTGGACTACTTCGATGGCCAGGACTATGAGCTCGCTCTGCGGACTTTTGCTGGCATTGCCGATACCTCCAAAATCCTCTTCAATTGCGGTGTCATCTATGCAACGCTGGGTGAACACGATAAAGCAGTATGTTCGCTGATGATGTTGCGATATGCAGCTAACCGCCCTAGGTTGAATGCTACCAAAGCGCAGTGGGCCTGGACCAGTATCTTGCCATTGCATACTTCCAAGAGGGCGTGTCCAATTTCCTCCTCGGCGACTTTGAAGAGGCATTGGCCAATTTCAACGATACCCTGCTTTATCTCCGAGGCAACACCTTTATCGACTATGAGCAGCTCGGTCTGAGGTTCCGTCTTTACTCGTGCGAGGTTCTGTTCAACCGTGGACTATGTTACATCTACCTCCAGCAAGACAAACATGGTTTGCTGGATCTCGAGTATGCATCTAAAGAGAAGGTCACGCCAGATCACGATGTTATCAATGATGCTATCAAGGAAAGAGCAGAGGTGCGAACCCTTGCAAGATCTGAAAATACCCAGCTAATCTTATAGGGCTACACTGTGTTCTCCATTCCAGTCGGAGTAGTTTATCGGCCCAATGAAGCCAAGGTCAAAAACCTCAAAACCAAGGATTACCTGGGAAAGTCACGCGTGGTTGCCGCAAATCGACGGAGCACACCCACGGATACCCATAGAACCGTGGACAGTGTGCCGTTTGCGACTTCGCATCTGGTCCAGAGAAACTTGACGAGCCGCGGCCGCCAGCAATCAGAGCCACCTATGCAGAGAAATCTATTTCCCCCTACACCGCCGCCAGATGCCGACAAGTCAAGCCTCAGCTCATCCAGTAGTATGAGCGGACGCCCTGGATCTACCAAGGCGCAACGTCCACCGAAGTTGGACCTGGATCGTCCGGGCGCCCAGGCCAGCGGACGAAGCACCACCGATCTTAATACGCAAGAGAAGACACGGGTAGGAACGACACGTACTGCATCAGAGCCTCGGGGCCCACAGCGACAGCTTGGCGGATATGCGCCGGAAAGACACACATACGCTCGTGAAGGACATGGCCACCGCAGGGGAGCGAGTGATACCGGCCTCGGCCCGCCAAATGGCCACCACGAGGACGCGTACGGGGCGTACGGTGAAGCACGAGCAATGACACTAGCAAATGGGGGACGACCCTTCCACCAGCAAAGATATATCGACGAAGAAGAGGAGTACGGCAGCTCACCATGCGACGAGGAAGTAGCCCCAGATGCTGGGTTCGAGCTAATGGGTGCGCGGCAACGAGCACGATCAAACAGCCGCGGCCCAGCGCGTGGATATTCCCGACGACCAGAGGTGCGCAAGTTCCGAGTCAAAGTCCATGCCGCCGAGGACACACGGTACATCATCATCGGTCCGACGATCGAGTTCCCCGAGTTTGAGACGCGAATCCGTGAGAAGTTCGGGTTCCAGATGCTGCTGAAAATCAAGATGCAAGATGAGGGCGATATGATTACAATGGTAGACCAGGAGGACCTAGACCTTTTACTAATGGCGTCGAGAGAAATCGCTCGAAGAGAAGGAAGCGAAATGGGAAAAATGGAGGTACGTATCTGCTATCCCGTTCTTTCTGGTTGCTCAAGACTGACTTTTTCCTAGATATGGGTTGAAGAACTACGGATGATTTGATTATAGCGTGTTATACCCTGCATGGTTTGTATATATTTTATAGCATTTATACCCCGTAATGATACCACTAGTCTCAGTTCGTCATGTCCGTGGCCTATGTTTATACCCTTTCACTACTATGACTGGCGATGAGGGTACTGCATATTTCGAGTCAGTGTTGCAGCAAGTTATAGAATCCATCCTTCAACCAGCACTTTCTGACATATGCTTCCATGCACTTCTACCAACCATCCCCCTAGTCATCTTTTCATAAACACGACCGTTTGCCAAGTGGATCACAAGATTTTGCCATGGCTATGTGGCTGCTGACATTGCGAAGTTGTCTGGAGTCACCATTATTTGTTTTGAATGCTGATCGTAGCCATGATCACTGATCAGGCATGATCGAAATATTACCCCCAACGGTCTTCTTCCTTCCCTTTTCCCGGCGCCTAGCCTTGTTACAGGGAACATCATGCCAGCAGACCACCTTACTATTCCCGGAGTTGTCGTTTCTGTCTGCCATATCCGAGAGTACCTAGGCAGTACTGTGAGTTAACAGAACATGCTCCCGTCCCCTATTGCTTGCCGAGAGCCCGTCCTGACCGATGCAATGACCGATCATTGCCGCTCACGAAGCAACTCTACTCAAGGAGCTATACGAGCCACTAGTTACGGGATGAGTTCCTGATACAGTCCAAGGAGCATGCAGTTGATATCAACATATCCGGATGGATCGCCGAATTCACCAGCGTGGACATGGAAGCCGACCCTAGTACTCTGTACAGACTGTATGAGTCCCTCCCAGTATTCTCTCAATCCTACTATACTGACTGATGACCTCACCCATCTATCACAGACTCATGGATAAACCACGCGCGCGACCTACCTCCTACTTGCCAAATACACCCCGAGCAGATGACCCGTACCCTCCCCATATTACTTAACTAATTTTAATCAATTTCCCTCTCCTACGTCTCTGGTTTCTCTCTTCATTCGGTCTATGGTCATATACTCACTTCTTTTTTTCCATCTCAGTGGCCTATCTCGTTATGAAGATTCTCAAACAACTCGCCTCAAAGCTTTAAGTAGAGTTTGGTTATAATAATGGTCCCCTTGTAGCGTTGGGGTTGCTGAGGCAAACCTTGGAACAGGGCTGGAAACCTTCTCAAATAAACTGCTGTGACTCGAATTATTGTCTCAACAAAGTAACACATTTTTCTCCTGCCATCTCTCTTCTTCATCTCTCCTTCATCTTCCCTCTGTTTTCCCTTCATCTTCATCTCTCCTTACTCCGACTCCCACAACTTCTGAATCACTACCATCACTTTACAACTTTACAAAATGTCTGCATTAGCCGAGTTCGAAGAAGAAGTAAGAAAAGAGCTAATAGAGAAAATCAGCAGCTTTTCTGGAATCAGCAAAGTAGATTCAGTTGTGCATGCGTGTTTATGGCTCGCAGACCTCAAGAGTGCAAAATATGTGCTCCATTTGTGAGCAGTTCCCCCAAATTGGGAGTGTCCTTCTGAGGCATGTACGCGCCCGCGACGCCATCCGCGATTGTAAGTTCCTCCTCTTACACTCTCACTTCCTAATGGAATAGCTTCTAATACGTTCATTTCAAGGGCTCTTGAAATCGAGAAAAAGAAAAGCGGATGAGATGGAAACCGGGGATGAAGATAACGCTAAACGACCTACAACGAAGCGCTCTAAGGAGGCTGCTAGAAATGTAAGCTATACGCCTGGCACCTAAAACCTTGGGATGATAGTTTCTAACTAAGCTAGTGCTGGACACGCGATGGAGGAACATGCTGCACAACCAGGGCGGGTGAACCTACGGAGGTGGCTCATATTTTTCCTTCTGCGCTTGGCTCCAAAGGAGTTGATATGACTTCCAACTTCTGGATGACGTTAGGTATGTTCTGGGACAAGGATAAAGTACAGAGATGGGCGGAAGCCGCCAAAAACACGGAGACCACAAGCAACCTCCTTTGTATGTGCAAGCATACCCACGGGCTTTGGGGCATGGCGCGATTTGCGCTAAAGCCCGTGCAATCCACGCCCACATCCATCACCGCCGAGTTTCACTGGCTACCTGCTGGCTTGGAGGGAGATCGCTTAATCGAAGAGAGGCCGTCAATTGACGGAAATCCCAACCACTCAGCGAAGAACTGCAAACTCTTCGATTGTGACAGAGAAGGTGATTACATCAGGACATGTTGTCAAGATAATAACAACCGATCCCGAAACCATGCCGCTACCGTCCTCCGATATATTAGAGCTACAATGGCACCTCAACCGAGTTGCTGCTCTCAGTGCTGCTGCGGACGAGCCGAAAGATATCGACGACTCTGAGAGCGATGGACGGGAATATGTTGGTTGAGATTGCTGAAAAAGAAGAGGACATTCCTGTCCTGGTTCGGGCTAACTGATATCGATGACCGGTGATAGAAAGGTTACCGAACCATCTGCTTCACTACTCTACGGCCTTGGTGGGAAGACCTTAAGTCCGACGACAAGGAACTGTTCGCCGAACGATCGAGTGAGCGATGATTGCCTCCCGTGGCACTACCACCAGGCTGTCCTCACTCAGGTGCGAGGGACAGGAGAGCCGGAGTGGTATTTGGAAGACCATGAGAAGGGGGACATGAAGGCTTTAATGAAGCACGAGGATGCTGCGGAAATACTCGAAGCCGAATTCGGGAATTGGTTGATAACTTGATACAGTTTGTTGATGACGGCTGAGCATCGCGCCTGGGTTCCCTGGGCCGATGGGGGAATGCGTAGCCCTAAGCTCGCGAGAGATTGGATTGAGATGAAAATGCACTCCGCAGTGACTTCTCCTGATAAAATCTGCAACTATCTGAGTGGTTGTAACGTCAAAGCTATGAATATACTTTCACGGATGTATTCCTATAGTTAAAAATTACTTTGGGGGAGTTTCTATACATACATGAACACTAAAGCAGAATCATAAGCATACCCAAACAGAACGCCCTAAATTTTATAAAATCCACTTACTCCGCCGCCGGCCACTTACTCACCAACTTCTCACAACGGATTCAACGAGCTCGCATTCGTGACATCCAGCATCGACAGCTCCGCCCCCAGCTCAAGATGCACCCAATTCCTCAACTCAACGGCCGCCAATGAGTCCATACGCCATAAGCGACTTCGCGGGCTCCAGCTCCGTCTCAAGGCAGTGCTCGGCAGAACTGCAGGGAGATCACGATCTCGTTGTTGCTTCATCTCAAGCGGCATCGCATAGGATCGTGAAACCAGGTAGCTTTTTGTCATTATTTTTCTCTTTAATCTCTTCCTCGTCTATTACAAACACAAAGAAGAAGCCTGCCAAGCGGGAGAAGAAGGGTCACTTCAAGCAGCAAGAGGAATTAGTCAAGGAAGAGATTAAAAAAGAAAATAATAATCAAGAGCTACCTTTGAGGTGGTGGTTATATGGTTAAATTACTAATCAGTAGTCCGCCGTAATCGGGATCGGCATCGGAGCGGAACCTCCAGCTCAGCATTTACTCTGCATGTTGACATCAACATCAACTTAACACCAACCCGTTCGACCGAGCTCAAGAATGCTCCGATACTTATAGGCACCATGACCGACTTAACACCCACCTTTACCCAGCTCCTGCATAAGCAAAACAGCTCTCTATCGCTGTACAGCCGTCCCCTCAACACCGAAACTGCGGATGAATTCCTCAAGGAAGCCTATCGCATTGTTCGTCTAACTTATATTCATTGCAATCTGGGGCTCAGAACTGACCGAATAGAACACGCACATCTCCTCTCTACTCTCATATCTCCACAAAATCCGCCCTTCATATCTAAGCATCTCGACAAGTAATCGCAATAAATCCAAACACAAACACCACAACCGAGATCCCTCTACAGCGCCCCGCGACAATGAACCACTCTCCCCCGCCGAATTAGACTCCATCACGACCTCAACCTCTTCACTACTACACACCCTTTCAAGCTCGATCTCCAACCTATCCTCCGCCGAGTCTCTCCGCCAGGAAACCCACTCTACCTTGCTCGATAAGAAATACGGACGAAAACGCTCAAAAGCATCAAGCCTACTATTCCAATGGGCAGGCGGGGGCTCACCCCTCTCCGAAGGCCGAAATGACGCACACGGACACACCGGGAAGAAAGAAGCCCAGATAATCGACGAAGAGAAAGAAACCCTGCTAGAAGCCGTCCGGGAAAACATCCTTTGGTTCTTACGAAGAAGCCTAGAAGAAACGATCGAGACGCAAAGGGATATGGTCGAGAAGAGAATAGAGAGAGCGAAAGAGCGGGAGAAGAGTGTCCTATACAAAGTCTCTGCCCCTACTTCTTCTCATGTAAACGGCAGTTCGGGCTCAGGCTCGGCTCTAGGGAGAAATCCTAGTCTATCTATCTCCGCCCCTTCTACACACCCAGATTCCGGAATGGAATGGAGAGGAGGAACTTCAACCGCAGCAGGTCCCATCAAAGCCGCAACCCTCGACGAGGCCGAAATCGCCGCAATCGAAGCCGAGCTCTCCCCGGAACAACTCCAACTCTTCGCCGAGGAGAACGACTCCATGGTACGCTACTACGAAGATACTCTCAGTAAAGTGCAGTACGTCCATATCCTAACCTAACCTAACCCTAACCCACCTCACCGCGCTCTCCAGATCTAGGACCTAACAAAACATGTAAACAGAAACGCCGAAAAATCACTCCTCGAAATCTCCTCCCTCCAACAAACCCTCGTGACGCACCTCTCGACGCAAGAAGAACACATCACGCAGCTCGTCTCGGACGCCTCAAACACGGAGACGAATATCGGCCGCGGGAATAAGGAGTTGAGGCGCGCGACTGAGCGGCGGAGTACAGCGCAGGCTGTGTTTTGGGGGACTGTGGGGCTGTGTACGTGGTTGGTTGTTTGGGATTTGATCTTCTGAGTTTATTCTCAGGGGGTCTCTTTATTCATTGAGTCATATATAAGACACGAACTGTGGGGGTGGGGGTTGTAGTTCGATTCTACTACTTTGTATATTCTAGCCGAGTATATCACGAAACGAATTATGAGCATAGCACAATAGATGCGAAAAGAAAACAAAAACAGTCCATTTATAATGACTGTTCATTAGATTTTTTGATAATCCTGGAGGAAAGAGAGCCGACCTCCGGCCTTCTGGGAAGGGTGTTTTTCCCAACTGGGGAGCAAACAAGCAGACCAGCCAATCAATCAACCTTGTATGGTACGTTTATGTAAAGCAACCGATAGAGGGGAATAATAAGACGAAGACGATTGAAGCTAGAAGACGTCCATCGACGAGGAAAAACTCAGAAGCAAAGTGCAAGTGAAGTGAAAAGAGATTATGAAGTCTCCCTCACGACACTATCAACCGCTTCGGCGAAGTAATCCAGGTTATGCGTATTCAGACCAGCCATTGAGATGCGGCCGTTCTTCGTCTGTGGAAACAGTTAGCATCACATTCAGCAATATACAGTTCCCTCAATCCAATCCAGCTCATAGAAGCAAGAAATGGAAAGCGAGAGCAGCAAGGAAGAAACTCACCATATAAACATGCCACTTCTCCCGCAAAACACCAACTTGGGCCTCAGTTAACCCTGTAAAACTAAACATCCCAATCTGATTCGTGATGTGTTCCCAACCACCGGGCGTATTCTTCTGCTCCAGACGTTCCCGTAACCCCTTCCGCATCTCCGCAATCCTCCCGCTCATAGTCCTAAGATCGTCTTCCCACTCGGCAAACAAACCCGAGTCATTAAGAACCCGACTTGCAATCCTCGCTCCATAAGCAGGCGGGTTCGAGATCTCAGACCGCTGCAGGATAGCGAGTTGACTAGCAACATGGGAAGAAGACTGTGTTGCGTCGGCGCCCGGCGCCGAGACGAAATGGAAAGCGCCCGTGCGCTCGCCGTAGAGACCGAAGTTCTTGGCGAAGGACTGCGCGATACAGAGCTCGAACCCTTGCTCAATGAAGTAGCGGATTGCCCAGGCGTCGCGGGAGAGGTCGCCGGATGCGAAGCCCTGGTAGGCGCAGTCAAAGAAAGGGAAGTGGGAGCGGGAGCGCATGACGGTTGCGACTTCCTTCCATTGCTCTTGGGTGAGGTCGACGCCGGTGGGGTTGTGGGCGCAGGCGTGGAGGAGGATGATGGAGCCTGTGGGGGCGGTGCGGAGAGAGGTGAGCATGCCGACGAAGTCGAGGCCCTTTGAGGAGCGGTCGAAGTAGGGGTAGTTAGCGAGGGAGAAGCCGACGTTTGTGAAGATTTGGTGGTGGTTTGCCCATGTTGGGTTGGAGAGGTAGAGCGATGGTTTTGGGGTTGTCGGGTGGAATTTCGCGAGGAAGAGGGCGCCTAGGTGGACGGCTCCTGTGCCGGAGATGGTTTGGAAAGTGCAGATGCGGGATTCGGTGATGGCGGGGCTGTCGGGCCCGACAATGAGCTTTTGCGAGGCGGTTGTGTACTCGGCGAGGCCTTTTATGGGGAGGTATTCGTGGTTGAGGTTGGGGTCGTTGCGAATGAGGTCATCTGCCTGTTTTTACTTAGCAGCTGGGTGGGCGAGCCTGGGCTGAACATACCTTCTTGACAACGGGGAGAACCCAGGGCTTTGCATTATTGTCGCGATAAGCACCGATGACGAGGTCGACCTTCTTGTCAGAAGGGTCCTGGCGATAAGCCTGGGCCAGACCGAAGAGGGGATCTTCGGGAGCGGAGGGGACGACGGAGGTGGAAAAAACGGAGGGAGAGGAAGCCATGATGTGCGAAGAGAGCGAGGCAAGACGGGATTTGGCAGTGGATAAGGGGGATGAAGTAGGAGTGAAGGAAGAAGGAGAAGACGGGGACATGATGAAGTTTTATCTAAGACAGAGTGAGCGTCACACCACCAGGGTTGCTGCTTGCGTTCACCGGTAACTATTCGATGACAATGAAAAATGCACGATGTGAGGGGAATTCGAAATCCGACAGGCCAGACTTGAATCCGAACTGGTCATATTGATTTAAATACTTAAATACCTCAATCGTTCAGATGAAGCTCATGATTCCGATACCGAGGTGTTGTCTGTCCCGATGATAATGACATCACATGCTTCTCGTATACTGCATTTCTACTCTATCGCATGATATTGAATTATCTCAAGATGAAGCAATTATTGAGTCCTCAATTGAAAATGCGGGGAATAAAACAAGACTCAATAGTCCTAGGAATTCTCCGAATCTCCAACGCATCCGTACCTATATGTGCTATACGAGTACATACAATTAATAATGAGCAACCAGCAACTCGGCCTCGCAAGGCTCGCATCGCCGAGTCCAGCCGTTACGCAAACCCACCCCTCCACGATCCACTCCGTAATGAGCCCCAGCCTCGACTCGAGACCTGGAAGTGGAACGAGAATTACCCGGATTCTGGCGGACTTTCTCCGATCTGAGGGCAAACAGGGTAATTACTTTGAGAATCAGGATTCAGGCGTCTGAATATGAAACTGGCAGTAGAGTATTCCGTAAAATTACCCAGGTTCCTCGGGGGCCGGGCTGGACAGCTTCGGTTAATACCCTTCCCTGGGGTTAAAGATCCTAGATACGGTCGGGACTGGGTCGATTAGGATATTCGGGAATGATGTTGGAGATATGATGAATAGTCTATTCCCCTCAAGGTCAACAAGCCCATCGCGGTTCGTGTCTGCCCGGATATCTGGTATCAAGCCCGAGGCCCGAACAGCGCGGCTGGCCAGGATACAAGCAGCCAGAGGACGCCAAGCTGAGGGCCACATATTGAAAGGATGCTTGAATGAAAGTGAATCCTCCGATCATTGCCGTGCCGTGGCAGCTTTTTACGTATCCTTCCCCGCAATGCAACGTCAGGTCTCGCGATACAAGTCCTAAAACTGCATGGAATAGCTGCGTCGAGGCTGTCTTCCATCCAGGGCACGGGGCCGTCCACCAACATTCCTTTACTCTCGACCAAACGATGTTATCTTACTCCCATGGTAGGAATTAACAGGCCCAGAATCTCCAACTCACGCACTTTCAAGTTCTTTTTCGAAATTGGTTTCGGGGTTCTCCTCACGGGTTGCTGTGGGTTGAAGGTTCCTATTTCACCCCTCTCCGGAGAGTGACGCCGAGATGCTCCTTAGTCCACCCCATGGGGTTATGGTTCAGGGGTTACTTCCCCTCATTGGGTTGATACTAGATAATAAATATATTCCAAAAGCTCGGCTCAATTTGTACGTGGATTTATATATACTTCATAGATAACCCTAGACCAAGATATACAAGAGTGAAGAACAACTACCAGAACCAGTCACTCATCTTTTGCCGCCCGCCCAATCTCTAAACGCCGTATATGTCCCGCAAATAGATCAAATCAAATCAGTCGTCATCAAAACAAGTAAGAAATGCCAATGCGGCAGCCAGGCCATGCATGCATGCATTCGATCAAGAAAAATGGACAAGAAGGAAGGCCGAATTCGTAATCATATATATATATATATATAGTTAATCGTGTTCATGTCGAAGAGCTAGCGTTGATATTGCTATCGTCGCCATGCGCCCGTGTCCGGATCCGGAATCGGTCGCGGAACCGGGCTGTCAGCCGACGTCGATTCTGCTGCTCGTCTGAGCCGTTCTCAGCTTCGGCTTCGCGGTTTGCCTCTTCGCGGACGCTGCGGAGCGCTGCGAGGCGTTCTTCTACACTGGCGTCGCGCATTCGACGGGCGTTGAGTGGGCCGTGAATCAAGTTGGAGAGTCGGCGGTGGCGATGCGTCGGTGTTTCTTCGACAGGTTGTTGAGCTGCTGTGATGTCCTGCTCTTCAGGGCGGTTTTCACCTTCTTGGGTCTCTTCTTCGCCCTCGGTTTTACTCGGGTTGAGGTCGATACGGCTGGAGGAGTTAGCAAAAGATGTGGTTGTAATGTGGTTAATGGGGGCATACCAAAGAGGGCATGTTCCTGACACATTCACAAGCCAGGGGTCAATGCAGTCGGGATGGAATTGATGGTTGCAGGGAAGGACACGCAGGTCCTGCCCCTTGACGAAATCGTCTGTACAAATCGGGCACGAGAAGTTCGGGTGGTCTGCAGGCGTCTCGGTCTCAGCTGTTTCAACACTTTGCTCTTTCGTTTCAGTCGACGTGGCAGGATTCTGTGGCGTCTCTTCGGGCACCGGTGACGTGGTACCACCTGTGGCCATCGGCGGCTGTCGGTTCTCTTCTGTTTCACCCTCACGTAGCGTCGTCGGAGCCTCGACCGACATCTCCACGTCTCCCTTGTCGGTATCCAATTTCCCGTCGTTGTTGTCCCCAAACTTGACGATCGGGATCGTCTCTAGCATCGCCCTTGCCATTCCTCGCGCTCGACTTTGTCGCGGTCGCCCGGGTCGTTGCCGTGGGCCGTATCGCTCTGGATGACGATGGGCTCGGACCGCACCGGTAATGATAATGGAGAGAAAGAGGGCTGTGATGATACCAGTGATACTATACAGTATAATCATAGCTGTTATGCTTGTTAGCGACAACCCCTTAGACCTGATTTCGACGGCACATACCGGTATTAGGGCTGCCTGTACTATCGCCGTCCGGCATGTTGGGACTTATTCCGTACGAAGACATGACGGGCAAGATGCTTGATGATCCGGTCTGACTGCCTGATCTTAGTTGTGTTTCGACGGTCCCTGCGATATCTGGGTCAAGCGAAGTAAATATATAGGCGTAGTCGTCCCTGTCATTGGTGTAGTTGCAATGTTGTACGATCGTGCTGTACAGAAGAACCGCGGCGGGTCTCTGCTGCGAGTTTAAAATTCCGTTGACAGTCGCACTTGCATCTAGATTGCCTGGGTATGCATCGGGATCACAGGAAACGAAGGCTATATCAGTGGACTGCAGTGACAGCGAATTGGCGGCCTGAACTAGAGAGCCGGTACGGTTGAGGTCCTAAGCCATCATCAGCCTCCGCTTACATGAGCGAATACGAGTATTTTAAGCAAACAAATACGCATGGGCATCATCATACGCACCGTGAGCTGCCGGCTAGTGAAGCTGACTTGGAGCGACCGGGTCAATGGGGCAAGAGTGAAGTTCCGAGGCAGGTCCACTTGCGACCACTCCAGATAGAATCTGACGCCGTCCGAGAGATCCGCCGAATTATTGGACGGCAATACAGTCGAGTCCACTGTCTGAGCCGTTGATAGAGACAGGAGCGAGAGAAGGGTAAGAAAAGAGAAAGGAGAGGAGGGGCGACGAGAGAGAAAAGGGAACCCCATGGACACGACGAGCCAGCCGGATGAGCAGGAGATTTCCCCACGGGAGAAGTTGCGAGGCTTACGGAGAGATGAACGATTATGGGGAATCGAGGACGATCATTGATTCATTCGTCAGAGTGGGACACAGAAGAAGCAAAGAGGGAGTGTAAGCCGGCGACAGATTGGAATTGACTGGGGGGTGAGGGTCTCCAAGACTCAAGAGCCCAAGATTGCCGAGACTATTGATGACAGGCAGGTGTGGCAGGACGGAGTGAAGTGAGCCCGAGACGTGAGGACATATTGAAGCAAAGAATCGCCGAGAAATCCGACGATTGATATCAATTAAATGTAAAGGCAACTCGATTGAGCTCAGGCCCGGAGACGTGATGACGGCAACCGGCCCCGATCCTATCCTATTACTATGCGGTATTATTCTTCCTCCCACGATTCCGGAGTACAGCTGCAGTCACCTGGTAGCAGTCAGCGGAATAAGAATAATTAATTCGACTGAAAAGAATCCCAGATCAGCGCCATGGATTTCAAGGGCAACCAAACAATCAAATTGACGAAAGTGTGTCGGATGCGGGGATCGACTGCCGAAAGCATTTCTTTGAAAACAGTGTCCTGCCCTATCATCATCTTTTTTGAATTCTTCTGATTATTCTATCCTTGTGATACATTGACAGAGCTGCGCCCCCAGGATCTCTTCCCTTTCAGTCAGACTCTCCACATCCAATTGTCAGTTGTCGATCGGAAAACTCCAACACTCGACCTCCGGGATCGGACGATGCTTATCGCCGGTCCTTCAATGTTATCAATATCGAGTCGACTTCAGCCACTTTGACATCAGCAGACGCAGATAAGAACACTCCGTAGAGTGCACTTCATCGCTGGCGGAGCTTGACCGTTTCAACTTTCAAGACGCCGACTGAAATTTAGAGCACCTGCGCCTTGTGGTAAGAACAACATCTGCTCGATGAACCGGATCGAAAACTTAATATATCTGCCCGTCAATCATGCCGTCAGCCATCATCTGCTCTTGCTCTCGAGCGGGGGATTTTACTTCCTCGGGAAGTCGAGTCTGGATTTGGATCGCCGGTCGATCATCTTGTTTGCCAGCAAAGCAATCATCAGTGCATCACATCACAGTCAGTGTTCAGACCAACTCCAATGTCACCTGCACTCCGCAGTCCACCCAGTCAGCTCTGGGATTTCTCCTCATATACTTTCAACCTGCATTTCACCTCACTTGAACATTTTCTCTTCAAGGTTTCGGCTCCAGACGCTACTATCACATCCCAAGCCGGCCAAGGCTCATGCCAATGAAGCAAACGCTTCAGCTCTGCTGCTGCTGCTGCTGCACGGCGCACACGATGTCCCCCACTGTCCTACTGATAAATTAAGCTTCAGAATCCTGGACATCCTTGCTAACAATGATGGATGGACGGCCGGATTAGCTCGGCTAGTCAACTCGTTCGTATCTCGGTGAACGCCATGCAAGCGCGCGGCTCTAACGCATGATTCAATTCAATAGTACGGAAGATTGGAGGTACGTTGGTCGAAGGCCAGCTCCCATCGGGTCTGTCTCAGGTAACCATGTTTTTGAGGTCTCAACTTTGGGATGTTTCAGCCCGGTTGCATGACTTCCAACTTCCAAGTCTCGAAGAATCCAGCCCTGTGGATCTGCAGCTGGTGTCTTGGATTCAAGATCCAGGGGTAAGAGGCTAGACGTGAGAGATTCGATAGCCAGAAGGGTCCAATCTGTTGTGTTGCATGGGATGGGCGTCGTGTAACACGTAGACTAACCCTGTCATGTCATGCCAGTGTTTGCGAGGCCGAGGTTATTCCAGTGTCAGCTTAGGTAAATCTAAGATACGAATGGTTTCTAAGAAGGCAGGTAGGCCGGGTTCGTTTACGATGGCATTCTAGTGGATAACCAAGATCAAGGTTCCATGACGGTTAATGTTCGGGTTACCTAGAAGAACCGGGATTTGACACTTCCCTGCAATCCTCGGGAACTGATGAAGAAGCAATATCTGGAATCATGGGTAGAGATGGAATTCTAGGCTGTGGCTATTGGCGGAACAACAGTCCAGGCCTCGACCGCCCAGAGACAACGAACTTGTCTGTGTGTCAGCCACATTGCACAATTGCCACTTTCTCCTCATTATTGTCTCTTGCCAGTCAGTTGAGTATCAGAAAATAATCGAGAAAGAAGATGTGTAAAGCAGAAAATGGAAGACAGCGCCAAAATTAGCACATTCAAGGACCCAGAATGGCATTTTGCACTGCGCATCCCCGCTTCTATTTGGGGCCTCGAACATTTGCAGCATCTGACCTGCTCGTTGATTCGTCGGTTTCTCTGGAGGCGTTTTGTCTGATCCAGACACCTGAGGTCTGCCTTCACCAGAGAACATGTGTGCAAAGGATATGAGAACAAAGATGGTGAACACTACTTCCAAGGTAGGCACAACAGCGGTTACAATGGTAGTGGACTTAAGAGGCAGCGTCAGAGCCAGTCACTAGTACTATACAGCGAAGAAAACAGGCTACTATCAGAAGCCATACAATAATACGCATATTATATCCAAGCCTGGTGCGACTCCGTACTTCTTTCAGGTTCAGGTTCAGGTTCACTCGATTCCTCTGCTGTCTTTTCCCTCTGCAACCCCCTCTCCCCTCCACTCTCTTCGTTCTTTGACCCCGGACCAGACCAGACCCCATCTCAACCTAATTATCGGCTTCTCTTTCGCTTCGGTCCGACCTTGTTCTTCTTTCTTCTATCTTCTTTGACTTTTTATTACCGTCTTTCAACGCCTTCTAGACGTATCCATCTCCGCGAGCGGGCCTGCCGCAGAATCCGATAGAATCGAAACAGGCTCAGATTCAGATTCTGAATTCAATCCGGATCAGAATCGATATTTCCTGTATGATCATGTCTGGCTAGTCGATGAGAGTATCGTATGGAGATACGATGTCCTCACTCGCCGAAGCCTCCCCCTCAGTCGGGGACGATGGTCGATTTGCTGTGATCTGGAAGAAAAGATTCGACATCCGGCATCCGTCTCCGTAAGTCTATTGATCGCTTTCTATATTCACTCGATTTAATATATACGAGGTCAGCTGACGGATCAGGAATCCTGTTATTGCTATACTTGATACAGAGTATAACGAACTTGTAAAGACATGGAAAGGACTGCAGGAACTACTTCCTCCCCCAGACCAGGTCGTCTTTCAAGAACGCCCGCAGATGCTTCAAGACGTTCAAGCTCTTGTCCGCCATATCCAGCCCTTTTGGATTTCTCATTCATCATTTAGCCATTTAGCGACACTCTGTGATGTCTTTTCAGCCACCCTCGATTCGCATACAGCGCTTTTGACAATTCTTCCAAGTTATCAGTCCTATTCTTCTCTTTTCTACAGTGCATTGCAGACCATTCTCAAGGTAGGTGGTACCGCTAATATGATGATACCTGCTAAAAGCAGCAGGCATATGCAAAATACCCCAGAGCCTTGAACGGAGTAATGAAGGCTCTAATCGAAATTAACCAGTCCATCTGTTTGTCGGCAGCACATGAACCACATTTTACAAAAGATTCCATGCCGCTGATTGCCAAGTTCTACTCCCTCATCTTCTTCTTCCTTGGCGAGCTGATGGACTGGTACACGAGGCGATTCAAATGCCGAGTCTTGAAAAGTCTACGCGAAGATGTGTATCTCGACTTCAGCGGCCTCGTTTCAACCATCCAGAGTAGCGCAAGAGAGTTTATACATGGAGTCGATGTGACGCATGACAGTGTCCGCGATTCACAGAGCCCTACACAGCCTGTCGATCTAAGTCTATGGGAGAATGCTAGATTGAGCCAACTGGGGAAACGGCAGACTAACCGGCGATCCGCAGCTCAAACAGCCATGACTCGATTGCTGATGTGGGAGATTCAGCGTGAAGCGGAGGCTCGATCAAAACTATTCGATCAGAGGGGGGCGCTTCTGTCTCAGCTGCTTGACATGGCAATCAAACGGTTTAAATTGGTTGGCCAGGGCACAGGGTTTGTTTGCTTGACAACGGCACCGGGGCAAGATCCACGTAAGTTTCTATACCCTTCAATGTGGCCTGACTGACACTTTTTCTGGAGTCCTCCCGCCCACTCCTACAGAGACACCCAGGCATAAATACACCCGATCCGAACTGCAACTAGCGTCAGCGCATCTCCAAGACTATTTCAACGACGACGACCAGACGGCCAATTATACGCCAGACATGGGCGTGATAGTGGAAGAGGGCTTTGTGGAACCACTCAAACAATGGGCGACGGACATGTATTCTCAGATCCTAGCCGTTGGAGACTCACCCAACAACAACATCCCTCCTGTCTCTCTCCTCGCATCCTACTATGCGACCCTCGCACAGGAGACTGGATTGCCGCTGGTCGCGCACTTTTGCACCCTCCCATCAACCTCAAAGGCCGACATGACCCTGTTCCAACAGGGCCTCATTGCGCTCGTATACAGCCTGATCCGGCAATTACTCGAGCACCTACCCCCTGTGGCAAACGGCACGTCTGCTCGCACCGTCAAGCCAGAGTACATCAGCCGTCTAGACGGCACGCTCACCTCATGGAAAGAGGTTCTATTATTGATCGACACCTTGCTCTACTACGCTCCGCCACTCCTGGTATGCATCATAGACGGACTAGACAAGCTACAGGACCTATCAACAGATGAATACATCCGCTCTCTGATCCGGGTCTTCGTGTACCACACCAGAAAACCACCGGACTCGGTACCCGGTCGAGAAAGCGTCTTGCTCAAAGCTCTTATCACCGTGACCAAGCCCCCCGAGTCCATCGTGGAAACGCTATCCGAGAACCCTCTGACTTTAGGTGAATCAAACGGAGCAGTGTCAACTCCGGACCTCGAAACCGACGTCCCCTTATGCTCTGACGTTGAAATGGCCATGATTGTCTAGTTGGCTTGCTTGCTAGCGTGCGTGGATACATGCGGACAGCAGTGATGGGGTTTTATTCTTCCTTATATTACAAGCCAATCAATACCCCTTCCGTTGTACCCATCACTGCTTCGACCACACGATCTACCTCTCCCCTATCTTGTTTGTGCTTTGTTCGTTTCGGGAAAATTGGGACTGATAGATATTAGCGCTGGGTGGTAGGAAGAGATATTCTATTCTGCATTCATCCTTTGTGACATGTCTTGGTTTGTTAAGCATTATAAGCTAGGTGGCTTGTGTATATAACGCAGCTCGCACGCTTGTCTATTGAATCTGCTACCCAGACCATAACTCCAACGTACCTGAGTAATCATCTAACTACGCGATATAAAGTCCGAACAACAACCGGAACTATGTTTCCGACCCCCACGTGAAACACAGAATTATTATCATAAATCGAATCTCTTAGGTAAAGTGGATACAACGCAAGCTGTTTGACTCCAGTCCAAGCTCGTGCTCGATGAAATCGGTGCTTTTTCCGTACGATGTTCGGGATTCTTCGTTCCGCCCGCATTTTATATATCCCCGCTTCCACTACTGGATTACATGTCTATATTGAACAATAATCATAATCATGTCCCCAATCACCAGCAGACTCTTCGACAAAGAAGCCTCCATAAACCTTGAAGACTTCAAAAAGATATGCTCCCGCACGACAGACCCAGCAATATACCCAAACGCCTCATCCATCCAGCACAATATCCCAATCTACGAAACAACAACCCACAACCCAACCAACCAGCGCTCAACCTCAACGCTGCAAGATGAATGGTACCACATCCTAGACAGCGGCCCGGGAGTCTTCATCCTAAAGAACATGTATGACCCAGCGAAATACACGCAAACTCTAAACGCCACAAACACCGCCTACAGCAGCATAATCCAAAGCGAGGCCTCTCAAACCGGACAGAAAAAGGGCGACCACTTCGCAACAGCAGGTAAAAACGACCGCATCTGGAACTCCTTCGGCAAACACGCCGCCACAGACCCGGAGTCGTTTCTCCAGTACTACAGCAACCCATGGCTGAAACTCGTCAGCGAGAGCTGGCTGGGCCCCGCCTACAGGGTCACAGCACAAGTCAACATCGTGAAACCGGGCGGAGCCGCACAGGACGCTCATCGCGATTACCACCTGGGTTTCCAGGACCTGACACCCTGCGCTGCGTTCCCGCGCAGTTTACAGCGTGCTAGCCAGTATCTCACGCTCCAGGGCGCCGTTGCGCATAGTGACATGCCGCTGGAGTCCGGGCCCACGCGGTTCCTGCCGTACAGCCAGACGTATGAACCGGGGTATCTAGCCTGGCGGCGACCTGAGTTTCGGGAGTTTTTCCAGGAGCGGTATGTATCTGTTCCGATGGACTTTGGGGATGGGGTTTTCTTTAACCCGGCTGTTTTCCATGCTGCGGGGGAGAATCGGACGGGGGATTTTCATAGGAAGGCGAATCTGTTGCAGATTGGGTGTGCGATGGGGAGGACTATGGAGGCGGTTGATGCGGTGGGGATTGTGGAATCGTGTTGGGCGGGGTTGACGAGGAGAGTTGAGGATGCTGGGGGGGTTGTTGATGGGGAGGTGGAGGCGTTGGTTTGTGCGATTGGAGATGGGTATGCGTTTCCGACGAATTTGGATCTGAGGCCGCCGGGGCCCGATGGGATGGCGCCGGAGAGTGAACAGGGGGTTTTGTTGAGGGGGTTGAGGGAGGGCTGGGAGAGGGAGAAGGTGCTTGAGGAGTTGAGGAGGTTGGCGAGGGATTCGGGGGCTGCTATTGCTTGATTAGTCTTGTCATTTACCAGATAGTATTCATATACTATCTTTTCTTTATCATGTTGGGTTTTTGGTCGTGATTCAGGTTATTCAACAATGTATCTGATATTGATCTTCAATATGAGTCGTGGGTTGCTCCTTCCTATACTAAGTATATCTAACTAACTAGGTAGGGACCCCCTGTCGTGCCTTCCTTTTTTTTAAAGCAATACTCTACCTGTGAGGAAGGCACGGTGCCCGGCGATGGATTGCTCCTTCCCTCACTACAAACATACATCTACCTACTCGGGCACGGTGGTGGGTTGCTCCTTCCTTTACTACCAGTAGTAGTCGTCTCTAACTAATTAGGCAGGAACTACCCCATCGAGCCTTCCTTATCTTAAACTGCAATCCCCTGTTTGCAAGGAAGGCACGGTCGTGGGTTGCTCCTTCCTTTACTAGTAGTTATCACTAAGTAACTAATTAGGCAGGACCTGTCTATCACGCCTTCCTCATTTCAAACGCAATGCCTGAGGAAGGTGCGGTTGTGGGTTGCTCCTTCCTATACTAAGTAATTTGCTGAACTGGGCAGGAACTACCCAGCTGTTCCTTCCTATTTCATATGTAATATCTAAGGAAGGTACGGTTGATAGAGTTTGCAATATTATTCCTCAATGAGAAAAAGAGACTAGGGCAGTCGTAGACACGTTATCATGATTACATAGAGAATAGAGTCATAAGAAAAAAGAACGCATGCATCAAGAAAGAACAGCTCAATGATGCCACTGGCCACGACAGGTAGGACATGAAGAAGAGGTGGCCGTTGCCAGCCACTTATCGATGCACCCTTTGTGATAGTTGACACCGCACTGAGCCTTGCACCATGTTAACTCCCGCTCTTGCTCTGTATCCCCACCATCCTCTTCTTCCTCATCAAGCGAGAGCAGACAGATACTGCAGTCCCCTTCGATGGGTCGGCGTGTAGCCTTATTCGGGGGAGAGGGAAGAGTGGTGCGTGGAGTTGTCACCGGAGTTTCAGGGTCAGGAGATGTGATGGAGCTGGTAGGCGTTGATGGTGATGATGACGATAATGACGACGAGGTGACAGAAGGTCTAATTATCGGAGCAGGAACAGCAACTGCAAGTCGAGAACTTGCAACATTGGCCGCACTCTGATGTTGAACTGGTACTTGGGATAGAACCCTCCTCGTGATCTGTGACGACACAGTGCTAGACGCAATTCTAGGAACAACGTGCGCGACTGGTGTCGCTGCCACCGGCATAGTCCGAATAGGGACAGCCGTTGGCTGACGAGGAGGCAGGACAAAATGAGCTCTGGGCGTAGTTTGCACGACCATCGATATCTTCGGCAGCGCCGGGGATGTCACTGTACTCGATGTGCGCCTAGAAGTCGAAGACAAACCACCACCTGCAGCACGAGAAGAGCTCTGTACGTCTTCAACGAGCCTAGCTAACTCCTCCTCCATGGCCTCTTCTAGACGCACCTGGCGACGGTAGTCGCGAACCGTCTTCTTCCAGCGCGCAACAAGCCCCGAAGCCTGATTCTGGTGCCATCTAGTGCATAGCACATAAGGAGCGAGGTCTTCGAGGATCTCGTTGATACTGTAGCCGTCATGGAGGTTCTCTGTGCCCTCCTCGAGGAGGAATTTGGCCTCTCGGCGGCCGCGGGCGTTTGTTGGGTTGTGGCAGCGACGGCCTTGTGAGGGGGCGTAGCCGGCGCAATAGGGTTCTTTTTCGGGGTGGAGGTTTATTATGTCGGAGAGGTGGGGGAGGTAGATTGATGGGGATGCGGAGGATCTGGAGCTGGGTGCCATGGTGGTATGATAGTGGAATGTGATTGGGGTCTTGGTGGTGGTGGTGAGTATACTTGCGTAGGGCTACGGTGCTGTCCTGGCTACTAGTTATATATTACATCTCACCGACGCAGACAGGGCCATTATCTGGCTGCCTAGATGCTCTGCCACGAAATTGTGGCTCAGCTCATGGTACAGTTTTGACATGCCGGGGTTTTCGACGCCTTGGTTGGTGTGGAGTAACTATCGCGAACAGCACGGGGCAGTGCGGTTTAAGCAGGGGTTCGGCCCGCTTTAGATCGATACGCTTGAGACACTAATTGGATTGTTTTCCTTGGTTTTATGCAAGTTCACTGTGCCGCATGTTCCAGGAAGCCTTGGAGGGGGCACTAGGGTGGATGCTAGCGGTTGCAGTGATGCTCTCACTGGCTGATCTTGGGATGGTGTGAGGAACGTGCAGTAGTTACCCACCTTCAAATGCTTTGTGTGTGTGTAAGAATAGCATTGTTGGAGATAGAACTGGAGCCTTCTGAGCGAGTCAAGTTTGTCTTGTGCTTGGTTAACGTCATTATTGCCCCTTGGACTAATTATCCTATGATATCCCCTGCGAGCCCTAGTATAAATCAGTCAGCTCTAGTACCTCATTGATCAAGCATCTTACATGCCTTGAGAACGGACAAATGGTTGGCCTTGTAAGGCTCTCAAACACAGGGCTGCGCCTTCTAACTCCTGTTTAAAGCGTACTGGTCAACCTGAATCGTGGAATGATAATTAGTCCCTCCATGTATATTCCGACATGTGCGAAGAAACTTGCTTCCTCCATCTCCCTAGTCAAGACGGGAAGAGCAAGAGATGTTCTCAAGCAGGAGTTTGGGCTGCTCTGTGTCGACATGGAGGTAGCGAAGCTGATAGAAGTGTTTCCCTGCCTTGTTATACGAGGTATTTCCGACTATGCGGACTCTCATAAGAACGACCTTTGGCAACGCTATAGTGCTGCCGTTGCTGCTGCGTATGTGAAGGAATTGCTTTCCATGATAGCGCCATTGTCTTCACGCGAGGTTCCGACAGCAGCGGGAGTTCATGTGGGCTACAACACCGGGAAGATTTACAACAATAGGACATTTAATTTCTGGGGAGGCGATATGGGACCACGTTGGTATCTCCTCACCGTGGTTTCTTTGTTAGCAACATGCGTCACGTTCTTGCAGGTATCAACATTTCCTCGCTAATCAGCACCCAACTCCCAAGACATACTGCAAAGGAAGAATAAGTAATAATAGCAGAAGCAGGTAGTTAGATGGAGCAATGCCGGTTTCTCCGTTGGCTTTCCTGGCCTTCCACCATCGGCCACTGACATCAGAGACCTCTAGTACTTCGTGCTTGTCAAAGCTAATTTCATTGGGGTCTTCTGGATTGGCTTCGTACTTCCAGATAGCCTTTACTTTGTATCGGTGTTCTGTGGGCGATATAATCTCGAGGGTCTCAGAACGGTTGTGGCTTTTGGGGGTTCTTTGTGCACGTAACCACGTCTGTACTTCTCGAGCTCGCAGAACATGGTTTCTATTGACGGCGGTGGTTGCGGAATCTGAATATGGAGCATGGTGCACGTTGTGAGCTTGGGTAGAGGAGATCTGCAAAGGACGAAAAACTGCGTCGCTGTCGGTGTCCGAGTTAACCTGTCTGTCACCCTTGCCTTGTTTGGTCTTTTTATACTTCCCACTAAGAATGTCTTCGACCTCCTCCTCGGTATAGCCAATATCGAGCATTAGGTGCTTCCTTAAGTCCGGATCACGTTTCTCTCTAGGAACTTGCTCCGCGGTACTCGCGGGCTCTTTTGGAGTCTCAAGTCTGGAGCCCCAAGGGCTTCCGTTCGCTCTTGACAGACTAGCTGGAGATGACGTAGGCGAGCTGGAGACTCGTGACGCAGGAATAGACATATCTGAATGAACTATTCTATGCGATGGATTACCGCGGGTGCTAGGCTGCGATGCAAGTCCCTTGAGCTGTGGGTGCCGGTTTGATCCCATGGCTTGTGGACCTTCCCGGGAGGATTCGAGGGATGATGCTGGCGACGAGTTAAATGAAAACGAGACGGAAGGATTGTAGCGGCTCCATGGACCGAAGACCCCCTGCTGAGTAGCTGAATACCCCTTGGATATCGCCGAAGACCAGGCGTTGGTGTCGACCTGGCCCCAGGGGTTAGGGCTGGCCATTGTTGGCTCTGCAGTAGATCTATATCATGTTAGAATGGCATTACTCGCCCTTGCATTCTTGTACTTGACTCTTACCCTATGAGACCGACTCCAAATTGCTCAGACAGCCAGTCGTGAGTCAAGATTTGCTGGATAGTGAGACGTGATGAAGCCTCTGCCGCCATTGCGCCCAGCACAAAGTCAATACAACATCCAGTCGACGAACGCAGAGGCCCAGTTATGAGCTTGAACTTCTGGCGGTAGACATAATCAATCAGTTGTCTGGTAGAGGGGAACGGGGGAATGCGCGTCCGCATGCAAAAAACGACTGCCCCGAGCGCCCATATGTCAACGGCTGGTGTATATTCGGTTGCTGATTCTTCGGTCAGCTCTGGCGCCACATATCCCCGTGTACCGATTGATTGTGTCGCAAGTAACGTTCCGTCCATACTCTTCGCCAGCCCAAAATCGGCAAGCTTGACATGCCACCGAGGACCCGGTTTGGCCACAAGGATGTTCTTGAAGGCTGTTAGTCTACTTTTATGTATAGGTCGTAGATAGTTCATACCAAAGGTTTAAGATCTCTGTGCACGAAGTTATTCTCGTGCATGTAGCGCAGGCCCTGGGCGACCTGCAAGGTGATGGAAGCTGCCTCGGATTCCGGAAAAGAACGACAGGTAATATATTGCTGGAGATCACCGAAGTACATAAACTCCATCGCTATGTAGATATGATGCTCATCGTCAAACCAACCCAGACACTGCACGAAATGATTTCGATACTGCTTTCGGGTCAGCTCGATCATAGGGTGTTGTCGGAATTTCGATACATACTTCGGCAACATTGGGGCTCGAAAAGGTGACCAGCGCTTCGAGCTCTCGCCTTGATAAGGTAGAAAATCCAGATTGTCGCCTGCGAATCTGCTTCACGGCTCTGAGGGTATTCTTGCTGGCGCCCTGCAGGCAGTGTTCCTGCCAAACATCACCGTATGTTCCGTTTCCCAGGCGCTTGAGGGGGCGCCAGCATTCAGAGCCATGCGAGCTTTGATGGTGTCGGTCACCGTTTTCGTCAAATTGAGTATCCAATCTCCAGTCAACCAGCGAGGTGCCGAGGAAATTCTGCATTGTTTTGAGTTGTTGACCATGGTGAAAGTTGGTCGGAGAATATATGTGAAGAGCATTTGCTCAGCCTTTCTTTGACCGGATTTCAATGCGTAGTTCATTCAACCTTTGGCGATCTCTACCGTCGTGCCCCTTCTCTAACCAATAAGCTGCCAAGTCCAGGCATCAGAACCGGGCTGTGCTTTTCCAGATAAACAAAGAACTGAAGAGTCATCCTTCAACTCCCCCAAATTGGAAGATACCGACATCATGGACCCTTTTTCTGCTGTGGCCCTTGTGCCTGTGTGTTAGGAGTATGTATTCTCTTCACTTGATAAATGATCCTCACAGCTAAGCACCGACCAAGAGTTAGGGCCAAAATCCTCGACATTTGCGAGAGCTGGAAGAGCACCCATCGCGATGTCCAGCAGTGTATTGTTATTCTCGATGCCTGTTGGGATCGTACCAAACGACAGGTGGATTTTGTGATGCGAATAACCCCAATCATGGACTACGACCTGCGCCGCTCCGCCAGCTTCTTCTAAATACGGACGAGCACATCTCCCTCTCACGGAAGGTGCGAATTGCCCGCGAGCTCGCTAAAGCTGTTAACTACGTGCACACCTTCAACTTTGTACACAAGAATATCCGACCCGAATCGGTACTATGCTTCGAAGACCCGAGCGGCTTGCACAGGAATGTCTTCCTTGTCGGGTTTCATGCCTTCCGGACTGCTGGAGCCGGGACCATGATGGCTGGCGATATGAGCTGGGAAAGGAACGTCTACCGGCACCCGCTGCGCCAGGGCGACGATCCAGCCGATAGGTACCGGATGTAGCACGACGTCTATAGTCTCGGTGTCTGTTTATTAGAAGTTGGAATTTGGGAATCCTTTGTCGAATACAGCGAGACTGAAGGCACCCCAGACAGCAAGCCCCAGACGAAGCTCACCAAGTCCTACTACCGCTTTCGGACTTGGATGAATGAGCACAAGTCTCAGATTACTGCGACGTTTCTCGCCTCTGTAGCTTTTAAGCTCAAGGAATACCTTGTTGAGCTGGCGCGCACTAAATTACCGCCCCGCATGGGTGAGAAGTATGCACGCGTCGTGGTATCTTGTCTAACCTGTTTGGATGGTGACAATGAAGACTTTTCCGGATTCAGTGAAGATGAGAATGATGATGCTGTTGCCGTGGAGTCTATGAAGCTTGTAGACGGGATATCTGTGTAAAGTCTCATGTGAGGAGCGGTATTATCAAGCTTTTTGTGTTCCTTGATTATTTCCATCTAGGCGCGATATGAGGCAGCAGTTAAAGCCAGATGTGATGAAGGTTGCCTAGATAGTCATTTAAGTTGATGTTGACTCGCAGTGGGCCGTGACTCGTAGGCTCAGCCTCACCAATACGAGCCGGACTGTAGGTATAACACGACCAAGTCGGCCAGACATCCTGCTTCAACAACCTACAGACTCACCAAGAGAGATTGTTTACACACGACCATGTCTCAGGAAACATTCAACAGCCACTATTTAGCAAACAAGGAAATCCGAGTAACAGACTCGCACATCTACTTCCTCCGCGGTGTCCTGTCCAACTGGCATCCCAGTCCTGAGCCATTCACCGGAAAACGTGCCTTAGAACTATGTCTTCCTAAACTCGACGCGTTGGACATTCCCCATCCAGCCAAAGACGCGATTTCGACGCGACTCATTGAATCTTTCCCCTTCCGCCGCGGCGAGCAATGGATGATGGCGCTGAAAGCCTGGCTATTCGAGTGCGACTCGACACTTCTCGGCGAATCTGCTTTCGAAGATATCTCCAGCAAAAAAAATCCCGAGACCTTTGACAAGCTCCGCGTTGAAATGCTTAGTGTCAAACCTCTCCCTCAATCAATAGACCCAAGACGAAAAGAGCTCTGGGGCTCGGCGCTATGTCGCATCATGCGTACGAATTCCCCCAAATCACAGAAAATGCTCGGTCGCAAGGTGCTGAATTTTGATCATCTTTTGTGGGAGAAAGCGTCTCGGGATATCGTGATTGCAGGATGTACAGCGCGCGCGGAGGTTGACGAGGAATTGAAGGGTTTGTATCTTGTTAGTGGGAAAAGGGTTTTCGTTGAAGGGAGTCGGAATGACCGCGTGTGGGGAGTTGGATTGGATTGGAAGAGTAAGGAGATTCTGGACCAGAAGAACTGGCGTGGGAGGAATCGGTTGGGAGAGGCTCATAATGAGGCGAGATCTTTGATACAGACTACGAGATGGTCTGGATCATCCTCTCGATCCGAATTCCGAATAGCGGCATGATAATCACGAACTAGTAAGTGGGGTTTTCGCCCTATGAAATTTGTACATCACTACGGAGTACGGAGTACTCCGTACAATCAACTCTGGATCAAACACGATCGATCCATCAAGGCGCGCTATCGGGGACTTGCAAATTGTGTCTCAGGAATGGATCTACCATTCCATTTGTTAACTTCAGTTGAATCAAGAGTGGACAGACAGACCATGGTTCTCTGAGAATCAGAATTTGGCGTTCCTGATGGTGGCGTTCTCGTCGACTCTGAAACATCCGGCGAAATCCATCTAGACCCATCTCAACTCGCTCAATCTTCTCCCACAATCGCTTCTGTTCTTCGTCTGAACCTCATCACTCCTTTCACTGAGTCTTCGTCTGTCCTTTCTTCTTTTGAGACCTCGTCGATCTTTACAGAACCCCAATTGTATCAGTCCTTTCGTCTCCACGTCCGCTCGCTCTCCGCACGAATCATTCTGACTTTAAGAGCCGATTAACTCGCTCTAAGTCTCGTTTAGTCGCTAGTCGATCCCCCTCACCTGTCACTTCCTCCAATGCTCTTCCTTTGAGCTCTTGCACTCGCTTCTACGTCCTCAATGTCAGGACGCCCTGGTATTGCAGAGAAGCGTATGTCCTCCCATCGCTTTCAGCAGATTCCCGACTACTCCGGAGACACAATGCACAATCCAAATGATGTTACGATTGACATCCCCTTGACCAACGTGGCCAGTCGTGGACAGACTGGTGCACGCCCTCCCGTCTCGCCGTCCGGTGGTTATTCGCCGTCTGCAGCCATTCCCGGCGAGAAGGCGGCCTTCGATTCTCCCCCCTCCAGCTCGCACGGCCTTGGCCATCGCCGTCGCAGGGCGAGGGGCATTGATGAAAAGACTGGTCGGTCACTGGACAGCCCGGAAGATGGCTCTGTCAACCGGATAGGTCGCTTTTACCAGTCGGTCTTGAATTTCTCCATTATCACTCGTTATATGGTTTATATTGCACCGCTCGCCGCTCTCATCGCCATACCGATTATTGTGGGAGCAACCGCTGCCGAAAACGCGAGAATTGGTGGTGTCACGCTGCCGTGGTTCTTCTGCTGGATTGAGGTTGTCTGGGTGTCCTTGTGGGTGTGCAAACTCGTTGCCAAAACCATTCCATTCGTCTTCCAGTTCCTCTGCGGTATTGTCAGCTCCGGGACGCGAAAGTATTCTCTCATTCTGCGCAACTTGGAGATTCCCATTACGACTGTGCTATGGATGATAGTTTCGCTCGTTACCTTTTTCCCGGTAGGCTCACTGACTCAACTGTGGGGCCAATCGATAACAATTTTTAGATTATGGTGTATAACCCCAGGAACAAATCGGACGGCGACACTGGAACCAGAGCCTGGGAAAAGTCTGTCAAGAATATTCTCTTCGCTCTCTTCGTTTGCTCTTTGATCTTTTTAGGCGAGAAGACTCTCGTTCAGCTCATCACCATCAGCTATCATCGCAAGCAATTCGACGCCAGAATAAAAGAGTCCAAGCGCCATATCAACCTTGTTGGTCTACTCTACGACGCCTCCCGCAACATGTTTCCCATGTATTGCAAGGAATTCCGTGATGACGATGCCATAATTTCTGACTCACTTCTTGCGGCCGGCCCCGATACAGTTCGACCCGGCCATTTACGCTCATCTTCCTCTGCACCACTGCGATTCATCCGAGGAGTAGGCCAGAACGTTGGTAGATTCGGAGGCAAGATTACTGGTGCGCTGGGCGACGTCGCTCAGGAAATTACCGGCAAACAAGTGTTCAACGCAAGCGCGGCGCGATCCGTCGTCAGTGAGGCATTGGAGCGTCGCCGGTCTACTGAAGCTCTCGCTCGTCGAATTTGGATGTCATTTGTAGTCGAAGGCCGAGAGGCCCTTTTCCCTGATGACATTTTTGAGGTTCTCGGTGCCGGAAAAGAAGTTGAAGCCGAGGAATGCTTCATCATGCTGGACCGTGATGGCAACGGAGACATCGGTTTAGATGAGATCATTTTGACCATCTCCGAGATCGGTCGCACACGCAAGACGTTGAATCACAGCATGCATGATGTCGACCAGGCCATTCACGTCTTGGATAACCTCTTGGCTTCCGTTGCGTTTATTGTCGGCGTTCTCGTTTTCATCTCCTTCGTGACAACCGGCTTCGGTACTGTCATTGCCGCTGGTGCTACCTCTCTTCTATCTCTGAGTTTCGTCTTCGCTACTACCGCTCAGGAGGTCCTGGGTTCTTGCATCTTTCTCTTCGTTAAGCACCCCTTTGATATCGGAGACCGAGTTGAGATCGATACTAAGCCATATCTCGTCGAGCGAATTTCACTGCTGTTCAGTGTTTTCCGTAATGTGGCCGACAATCGTGTCACCCAGATTCCAAACGTCGTGCTGAACACCATCTGGATCGACAACTACAGTCGGTCTGCTGCCATGCGGGAGAGATTGACTATCGACGTCAACTTTGACACGTCAATGGCCGAGGTTCAACTCTTGAAAGAAGAAATGGAGACCTTCCTTCGTGACAAGGATAACAGCCGCGACTTCCAGCGGGACGTTGACATCGACATCGCAGGCGTTGGGGCAATGGATAAACTGGAGCTCACTGTGAGCGTCTGCCACAAATCCAACTGGGCCATTGAATCCGTCCGTGCCACCCGTCGCACAAAATTGATGGTCGCTTTGATTGCCGCCGTCCGCAAGATCCCTATTCGTGCCCCCGGTGCCGCTGCTGAGGACACCCCCGCCGAGGACAGTGGTGATTCGGACAAGCCCGACGCTCAGCCCGATGTCCAGCGCAACCCATCAGCCAGCGAGGGCATGCGTCGTCCCAGCGCCATAGAAACCAGCTTCCCTGACTCAAAGGCCACCGGCTTCGACCTGGGCCGGTCCGGATCCGTCCAACGTCGCGGCGGAGCAGCAGCTGCCGCTACCTCCTCAAACGCCTACAGCGAAAGCACCCTCCTCAACACCAGCAACACCGGAACCGTTCGCGATTCTCGCGACACAGAACCCTACCTCACCTCGCCGACCATGGAACGCCACCTCAGCGTCAACCAACCAACACTCAATCGCGGCGCATCCACCGCCTCAACCGGTCATCGCAAAGCAGGCGTAACCCGGCCAGCTTCATTTGCCGAAGAGTCAACTCTCCCATCTCATCTGGCAGCTCCACGGCTATCAACACAGCCACAGCCGCAACAGTCCTCAAACCCCTATAGCTACTCCGAGCGGTACCAGGAACAACCGACTCCTTCTTCTACGCAACCGCTAGATCCGTCGTCTGACTTTGATTCGTCGCGCGCCCAGCACCTCCCTCATGTTTATGATGACGCAATATCTCCTTCGTCCTCCGTCGTGAATGTTCATTCACCGAGGAGCGAGCGTGATCCGCGTTATACTTCTGATGAGTCCAGGCAGACTCATACCCCTGAACCGCGTCGATAATATGGATCTTAATCTTGATTCTGGTCTTGGAGACGACCCTGTTTGAATCTTGGTAAATCTTGATTTCGATTTCGGAGTTTATGTGTAATGATATTGGGGATGTATCAAAATGTAGTATAGAATGGGTATTGGAGTTCGGGTTTTTTGTCTATGTATGATCTTGTTTCATCATTGATATCAATGTGGATGAATACATTTCAAGTGGTTTCGGGGGATTTCTCTATTAAATTATTCTTAAGATCGTATCGTACAAGTACAAGTTTCTGCGGGTTGTCAATATGAACAACCCAACTCAGTATACAATCGTACACCCCTTCCCTAGCCATATAGAGACAGGTGTCAAAAGCGGACCTATTTCGTTTCCTTCCAAGGATACGACACGGGATCATCCTTGCGCAACCAGATCTTGCTCTTTCTCTTGTTCACCACATGCTCCACCCAGACTTCCTTTGTATACTGCGTCCTGTACTTCCTAATCCAGCGGGGATCCCACAGCTCACTCGCGATTCCCAAATCCTTACAGCACCGGACAAGCGCATTAGAGCGACACCCCTCTGTCGCAGTCGGGATCCCATCGGGACTGAAATAATCTTGTTCGCCGCGGGCAACAGAAACCAACCTAACAAGAAAAGAAACCCATTAGCCCATCACCCCTATTCCATAGTAGACGAAGAAAGTAAAAAAAAAAAAAAAAAAAAAAAAATTGGGGGGGAAACAAACCGCCCATTACAAACAAGCGCATACTCCCTCGTAACTGTCTTCGGCGTAACGATACTCTCACTCCTGGGAACAAGCCCCCACCCACCAGGTCCAAACGCCTTATTCAGGATCCGGCGATACTTGATCTCAGGGAGATACAGGATGCCATCTGGTTTGATCTCGACCTCGTCGGGCTCTGTCTCTGCGAGGAGGATCTGGGCGACTTCCTTGGGAAATGGTTCTGCGGAGAGGCCGTGGAAGGAGCGCGTCCAGTCGATTCTGTCTGTGGTTGCAGAGTCGATTTCGAGGGGTTTGTCGGAGAGGCCGGTTTTGGAGATGTTTGGGGTTGTGGGGTGCGAGGGGGTTGTTGGGTTGGAGATTGCGTTTGCGCGAGTGGATGTGGCGGTGGGTGTTGGTTTCGGGATTGGGGAGGTTTGGTTTGGGGGTGTGGTTGGTGGTGAAGGTTGGGTTTCGGATTGGCGAGGGTAGGAGGGTTTGGTGAAGAGTCGGGAGGTTGAGATGGATATTGAGGAGGGGATTGGGCGTGCAGCAGTGCCGTATATTGAGCGCTGCAGGAGAGGCTCTGCTGCCTGGAGGGAGCGGAGGAAGGCCATTGTGGTGTTTGAGCAGAGGTGTTGTGGAGAGGTGCGGAGTTGAGGTCAAAGTTGAGCTTGATATATAGTCACGTGACTTATATAAACTTGTCGGGAGATGAGTAGATTAAGCAGGCTATCTTTCGGAGGTGAGTCTTTTATATACAGATACAGATACAGTTCTAGCTAATGTACAGTGATAAGTTGTATAGTTTTTACATCTTGGGGGAGATTGCTGTCGTTCAGCTGTCCTTGCTCTGGGTGCGCACATCGTTACCATGGCGCCTCCAGCATTCGCGGAATACCTCCATCTGATGGAGCAAACAATTAGTTGAGACAATACCTCAAGCTTATCAAGAAGCTTGTACGAGATGTCCAAGTAGATGGGGCGTCAGGATCTCACCTCCTTCTTGCAACTGCGCCAGTCCTTCTTAGCCCAGTAGCACTCATTCAATTTATCTTGTTCCACTAAAGACGGAATGAATCAGAATAATCCTTCAAGTCATAGGTAATGGTTGCTAGAAAACATGGTGAAGAATACCTGAGCAACCGGTGCTGAAGATGCGCTTATCCCTGCAAAGTCCACCGGTCAGCATCCCTGAAGACAAACATAAAACTGGATACGAATCCTTACCAGTCATCGGGCTCATCGTCGTTACCCTCTGTAGGCACCTTGGGCTTTTCTTCTTTCTTGGATATCATTGTGATTGACAAGCCGATAGTAACCGAAGTTTGGAGGAGAATTGTCAACTTTTGTTCTCTTCCGAGGTTCAACTTCCCCGCGACATAATTATGTCGACCACTCCGAACACGACCGGGAGGAAGGTCAACGTCCTGGTTTACTCTGGTGAGCTCTAATAAACCTGTATCAGCGGGACCTCCAATTAATCAGTATAGGCGATGGAACCACCGTCGAATCCGTCCGCCACTGCCTCTACACCCTCCGCCGCCTCCTAGCCTCCCACTATGCCGTGATCCCAGTGACAGCGGACATGCTCATCAAAGAGCCATGGACGCTCACATGCGCTCTACTTGTTATTCCTGGCGGGGCAGACCTAGGGTACTGTCGCGCCCTCAATGGCGCAGGGAACCGCAGAATCGAACAGTTCGTCCGCCGCGGAGGCGCCTACATCGGGTTTTGCGCCGGAGGATACTACGGGAGCAAGCACTGCGAATTTGAGGTCGGGGATAAAACTATGCAGGTTATCGGTGATCGCGAACTGGCTTTTTATCCGGGAACTTGTCGCGGGTGTGCATTCCGTGGCTTTGTCTATCATAGCGAGGCTGGTGCGCGGGCTGCGGAGTTGACGGTCTCGAAGGAGGCGCTGAGCGCCGGTGTGGTTCCTACGAGTTTTCGGTTATACTATAATGGTGGTGGTGTTTTTGTTGATGCGCCTTCTCTTGCGGATAAAGGTGTTGAGGTTCTTGCGAGTTATGCGGATCGACTCAATGTTGATCCCGGGTCTGGGGCTGCGGCCGTGGTGTACTGTACTGTAGGGGATGGTGCAGCTATTCTGACGGGGCCGCATCCGGAGTGAGTATCACGTTCTTTTGTTCGTCAACACGGCTAACTAGCTAGATTCGCGGCTGTCAATCTGGATCCCAAATCTGGAGGTCCCGAGTACGCTGAAGTCATCGATGCTTTGGCTGCGGACGACAAGGGCCGCACAGACTTTTTGAAGGCCTGCCTTTCGAAACTAGGCTTACAGGTAGCGCAGGATACAACGCATGTGCCTTCTCTCTCGTCTCTGCATTTCTCTTCTTTGTCATCTGATGATGCAGAGCAGGTGCTAAAATCTCTTGAGGAACTAGTCGGCGACGAGGAATTCCTGAGAGACGAACACGACACCTTTAAAATCGAAAAGTCGGGGGCGTATAATATGGGGGCGCTCGCCGAGTCTCTTCCGTCCCAGGAGTCTGAGGCCTCGCAAAATGAAGGGATTGTGGATTATCAGTCAATAGTCAAACGTCTTGTCATACACGATGATGTTCCATCATCGAAAATTACGCCTTATTTCAACCATCATGCTTTCTACACTCATTTACGAGGATACCAAGCCCAATCCAAGGAGGGTGCCTCGTTGTTCGGTTCAAACCTTCTATATAGTGAAGTCGTCACCAGCACCAACACCATTCTCGAAAAGTGAGTTTAAACATTCGATAGTGGGGGTATGTATTGCTAACGGAATAGAAACATCAAACTTCTCCGCAACTTTCCTACAGGCACGACTGCAACAGCTACTACTCAGGTAGCCGGGCGAGGACGGGGTTCAAATGTCTGGGTATCTCCAGCCGGTGCTCTTATTTTCTCGACGGTCGTACGGCATCCGATAGAGAAAATGCAGTCTGCTCCGTTCGTACTAATCCAGTACCTCTCGGCGATGGCCGTTGTTCAAGGCATACGCAGCTACGATGAGGGCTACAATGCCATGCCAGTAAAGCTCAAGTGGCCCAACGACGTCTGTAAGTCATCATGCACCTTCATTGAGGGAACAAAACTAACCCCACAGATGCGCTGGACCCCGAACAAGCAGAGCACAAGAAACAATATACCAAGATCTGCGGTATCCTCGTCAACTCCCAATACTTCGCGAATGAATACACCTCGGTCGTCGGCATCGGCCTCAATGCCACCAACGCCACCCCAACAACATCCCTTTCCGCCCTCGCTGCCCGCTTCGTTGGCCGCAGAGCTGCCCCGATCACGTTAGAGAAACTTCTCGCCCGTATCCTTACTGTCTTTGAAGACTTGTATACTCGGTTCCTCCGGACCGGGTTCGACCGTACCTTCGAGGATATGTACTACGATGCGTGGCTACATACAAATCAGATCGTCACGTTAGAGGCTGAGGGCACGCGAGCTCGGATCAAGGGTGTTACTCGCGATTATGGGCTATTGCTAGCTGAAGAACTGAAATGGGGCGATCGGCCAACGGGCCGAGTGTGGCAGTTGCAGAGTGATAGTAATAGCTTTGATTTTATGAAGGGGCTGGTGAAGAGGAAGATCAACTAACTTATATCAGTGATCTATAATGCTAATACCCATTACAATCCTCTTATGTTCTCAACTCCTTACCACAGCCTCGCCATGCTTTAAACGAGAATCATCTACAATAACACTGCTATAGCAGTGTGCCTTCCAAGCATCTCTGGTTCTGATGCATGTCCACGTATGAAGATGAGGTAGCAGCGAGGCAGCACCATCATGCGCCTACATACTAACTAGACCCAAGGCTGACATAGCTACCTGCATAGGCAATAACCTGCATATTCTCATAGATATTTAAAAAAAAAAAAAAAAAAAAAAAAAGATCTTGCTTCTCTATCTTGATCTCATTACAATATGAATGGATCTTTAAACATGAAGAATGGAAGGAAGCTCGCAGTGGACAAAGGCACGGGTTAATTGTATAATCTTCTACTACATCAGACCGACTCTCCTTCCGTTTCCAGTGTTCATCATTTTCTCTACACCTTATCAGCTACCTTCCCGGTGAAGGTATCGCCATACATATTAGAGCTTCTGTAAGCTAGAATATTCCCATGCGGGTATACAGTAACGATGCAGACATTCATTTATATTCCTTGAAAAGGACATCTTCCATTTTATGGTTAATACATGGTAATATCAACAATAGCCATACTTCCCTGAATATATCCAATATCCAGCATCCCGTACATCTATATGAGAGAGTCATATCTTTCAATCAATGCCAACTATCCCAATCCTCTTCGTATCTTATCTATAGATCTTCGTAGCTCAGGGCATCCCCGTTAAACCTCAAAACCCTGTGGGAAAAGGAGGAAGGGCGATGCCACTCATTCCATCTCATTCCATCTCATACCCCTATCCCATCCTCCGAAAACTTCGGATGCGTGATCCAGCATCCCGTACTCTCACTAACGTTGCGTATCCTTGGCGTAGCCCTAGCTGCCCTGGCAGCCCGGCCAGCCGCATACTCGATAATCCTAAGAATGTGCGCCATAATCTCCTTCTCGTCGTATTTCCAGTCAAGCACCCATTTTGAGTACTGACCCTTATTGTCGATTCGGATAAAAGCCCAGGTGTGGCTATCTGTTGCGATCCCGTATATCTCGGCGTCTAGGCCAGCTTTTTGGCGGGCGTTGTGGATCATTGCTGTGTATTGTTAGCTTATCTGTATCTGTAAGTGTAGTAAATACAAGATATAGAACAAGGGGAAGGAGGGAGAGGAAACTTACCCAAACTCTTAAGCAACGACCACGTCCAAACAGCACCCTCCTTGGGTGTCCTCAGTATAAGCAAACTGGCATCTAGATTCTCCGGCTCGCCAGACCACACGACGCCGTCAACTTTGCTTGTGAGGTGTAGGGGCCCGCCTTTGTTATCCTTGTCGTTTTTCTTGTTCTTGTCGTCGTCCATGGTGATTGTTCGTTTGCTCGTGTAGAGGATGAGGTCGATGCCTTGGTATTTTATTTTGTCGGCGGGGACGTGGATTGGTTTTTCGCGTTGTGAAATTTTCTTGTTCTTGTTGTTTTTCTTGGTGGTAGACGCGGATGTTTTGGCATCTCTTGCGAATGAGATGGCTTTCATTATGGCGCTCTCGACCCGGAGTCGGATTTTGACTTCTTCTGGTGTTGTGGGTGGGATTGCTTTGGAGAGCTGTTTCCAAATGGAATCTGTTTCCTCGTTAGTATTTATTTTTAAGGGACTTATTCAAGTAAAGAGCATAGAGATACATACTAATCTGCTCCACCAAGTCCGCCGTGGCAAAGGTATCAGACCTGAGTGTCCATTCCAGGAGCACCTTCTTCTTGCTCGCAAGCACGAGGCTATAGTATCGAGGAACCTGGTCGTTGTCTGGACCGTTCTCTTCGAGTTCATGGCCGAGTCCTCGGGTGAAAGCTCGCTTCTCGACCTTTTTGGCGAGAATTGTTATGGCGAGGTCGGCGCGGATGTCACCGAGCTGGCGTGCGAGGGACTGGTAGAACCAGCAGATGGAGTGCTTTGGGTGGTCCTTCATGGCGGAGGTGTTGTTGTAGTAGGTGTGGTGTGGTTGTTGTTGTGGTTGTGCTGATTGGGAGGGTTGGTGGTGTAGGAGGTGGAGGAGGTGGAGGAGATGTAGATGGCAAGGATGAGTCGTAGAAACAGACCTCGAAGGTGGAATACAATATCGTCATTGTCTATTAACCTTTCTACGGCATCGAGTACCGGAGTAGTTCTATTGGTTCTTTCTAAATATACATTGCTGTGAGTCAGTATGAAGAAGGTTTATATGGGGTTTAGGGCTAGCTTTCTGAAGAGGACACGTACTCATATTCGAGTTCTGGACGTATATATAGGTCTTTGTCAGCTGTTTTAAACTTAGCATGTCTCAATATACTATAGCACATCATATGAAGTGATATAAAGTGAAAGGAATGGAACCTAGGTCTGTATAGGGCCATAGATTTTGTAGGATAGAACTGTGCTCGTGTGGCTGATATCACGGTCCATATGCATGTACAACTTTGCTGGCCAGTATTAGCAAACAGACTGCAGGTCGCTCATGAGAAGATACTGTTTATGTTCTCTGGCTTGATATAGACGGGGTTACTCAACTGTCCGACGCTGCGTTTCACCGCTCTACCCTCACCCGATTCCGTGCTTGACTACACCTTCATTCTCTGAATCCAGGAACTACTGTATATCTTTATCATCTCACTACCATAATGCCGTTATCCCTCTTTTTTACTATTGCAGTGGCCCTGTTCCTTCTTCAATATCTGAGGACCAGATGGATCCATGCTCAGAAGGCCCGTAGCTGGGGATGCGCCCCGACCCCTCGCTACGACCCAGCAGATATTCTAGGCTTTAAAACAGGCAGAGAAGTCCTACAAGCAGACAAAGAAGGAGCAATACCAACCTTACTGCAGCTCCGCGTTAAGCGAGTGTCGGCAATCGAGAAGCGCCCTGTTGCCACCTTCCGGATTCGCCAGATGGGTCGAGAGAGCTTTTTCACCTGCGACCCTGTTAACGTACAGGCGATGCTCGCTACAAAGTTCAGGGACTTTGAGCTGGGTCCAATCCGTCGACATACCGTGTATCCGTTGTTGGGGGTTGGAATTGTGAGACCCGGTTACGAATTGCAATGTTTGCTTGTACTGACCCTGCTTCTGGTTAGTTTACCTCTGATGGCGAAACCTGGGCGCGGTCTCGAGCATTGCTTCGGCCCCAGTTTACTCGTGAACAGGTGAGCAACCTGGATTTCGAAGAGCGCCATGTCCAACAGGCCATGCGGGCCATGCCTGTTGACCCTGCTACTCGCTGGACTTCCAAGACCGACATTCAGGCTATATTCTTTAACCTGACCATCGACTCTACCACGGAATTCCTGTTTGGGAAGAGCTCCAACAGCCAGGCAGAGGCGCTTCGCAATGGTGGGAGGCTTCCGCCGGGTCACTTCTCGGGATACTTCGATCGTGGCCAGTGGTATGCCGCTCAACGCGGACGCTTCGAGAAGCTACATTGGCTCGTGGACAATAAGGAGAGCAGGGACGTTATCCAGCAAGTGCATGCCTACGTTGATGGGTTTGTTGATGAGGCACTCGAGGCAGCTGCAGAAGGGAAGCTTCCTTCCTCGTCCAATTATGTCTTTCTAGAAGCATTGGTCACTACCACGAAGGATCCTATTGAACTGCGCTCTCAGCTTCTGAATATTCTCCTTGCCGGTCGAGATACAACAGCGTCGCTTCTCAGCTGGTCCGTCCTCATGCTCGCCCGTCACCCGCTGATCCTCAAGAAGCTTCGCGACACCGTTCTTGCCGACTTTGGGCCGTATACGTCGCGGCGAGAGAACATTGCCTTTACCCCGCTGAAATCATGCCGATACCTGCAGTATTTTATGAGCGAGGTCCTCCGCCTTTACCCAGCCGTGCCCATCAATCGCCGCGTCGCCTCGGAGGATACATTCCTCCCACATGGGGGAGGGCCTGACGGTAGCATGCCTGTATATATCCGCAAGGGCCAACCCGTCTCATACAGCCCGTTTGTCACGCAGCGAAGAAAGGACCTCTGGGGTGAAGACGCAGATATTTTCAACCCAGATCGCTGGGCCGATCGACGCGCCGGATGGGAATACCTTCCCTTCAACGGGGGCCCAAGAGTATGTATTGGACAGCAGTTCGCCTTGACGGAGGCCGGGTACGTACTTGTCAGACTAGTGCAGCGGTTCGATGCTATCGACGACGTCCATGCCGGAAGGGAAATAAAGCTTGGTCTGACTCTGACTCTCATACCGCGTGATCCAGTCACAGTTCGGCTGCATGAGGCATCTCCGGTGTCTCTGCCATCGTAAGCCTCCAATTCTTCACCTGCGGTGAGGAATTTGTTTGTCTTGTTACACGATATGGACTGTGATGCGGTTTCTCTATCTATTACCTTTTTCTTCATTTCGGGTGCCATATAATTGTTCTCTGTGGTTCAGGGGGATGTCAACTGTTTATGTAGTGGACAAGATCCGGAGTCTTTCCCGGACCCGAGCTGGCAGATGCATGGCGTCTACACTGCAGATACCTGGAGCTCCCCATGAGCAGAATGCCTCAGTCAAATGCAATCTACTTCCAAGAATGAGTTTATGTCAATTGCACACCTATGGATAAATCTATCATAATGCTACTTCTCGTGGCATGAAATCATTATAGTCAGAACACGCTGGGGGAATTATGGACATAAAACATAAGCTCGTGTATGGATCAGTTGCTGGGCAAGTCTCATCGAGAAACCTTGTACTCAAAAGTGATGTCTCCCTCGCCCCTAGGAACAGCCTTGGCCTCCTGGTCGTAGAGCGTGCGTTCAAAGTACTTCACCTGTCCGTCCTTCTTGACGAGAATGACCGTTTGCTTTTGCGTCCCGTATGGACCCTGGAGATACGACTGGTCAAGGATATCGTTCGAGGTGTCGGCCTCTTTCTTGTCTGCCCCATGAGCATCTCCAGATTGACAAGAAGACTGCGGTACAATCTCCGCCGCCGCCGCAGGTTTCTTCTCCCTCGTCCCAATGAGCGGGATAAAAATACTCTTCCTGAAAAAGGGCAAGTAATCCTCCGCCGTCGCATCACCATCCAACTCCGGCAACGAATTCGTATCCAACACCTTCAACAACCGCTCAATTAACTCCTCCTCCCCTTCCCCAGCATCAACATGTCCCGCAACCGCCTCCCCAACCATCCTCTCCCCATCCAAAATCTTCGGCCAACTCCGATCATCAAAAACAGTATTACTCAATCCCTTCGTCACCCCCTCCTCCCCCGCGATCCATGAAATCTGATCCATACAACTCGACCGATTCGACACAATCGCCAGCGGCTCATTCACGTATCCACACACCAGACTGAACCCGCCTACATTGCGTGCCGTCGGGCTGGCGACCATATCCGCGACGTAGTTTGCTGTAGAGGTTGCGGTTGAGGTGGTTGTCGCATCGTCTTCGGGTCGCGTGAGCCAGCTGTTCACGATTGCGCCGCGGGATTGCTGGCCCGTTGCGGCGTCGGAGGTGCTCTCGCGGTAGTTCGTTAGAACGGCGACTTTGCCTGATGCGGTTACGCCCATCCAAGTGCCTTGGGTTTTGCGGGCAAGGTCGCGGCCGCCGAGGACGGCGGTGTTTGGGGTTGGCCACCACGTTGCGGGGTGGGTTGGGCGGAGGAGATATTCCTTTTTTTTGTTTGTTAGGTTGGTACATATCATAGCCGGAAGCTTGGTTTGGGGGAGTGAGGTTTAAAGGGCATTGGGGACGTACATCTCTGTTGTTGATGATTATTAGAGAGTAGGAGGGGTGGGCTGTTGATATTAATGCGATACACATGGCTTTTTTGTTGTTTGTTGTAAGGAGAGAAAAATTGTTGAAGGAGAAAGATGTGGGAGAGAGGAATCAGTACCACGCCCGACGGGTGCCAGCACTTACAGCAGTTGGGCACGTGCAGGTCAACAAACTGGGCAGTCAGTCACCGGTTGTTTTTCGAATGGGGTGACTGTGTTGGCATATGTTTGGAGTGCATTTATTACGCAGATTGAAGTTTACTTTGGACTCTTAGATAGATAGAGTAACCTTGTTATCCCAGATCTGTGGACGTACTACGTACTTCCTAGACGTGGAACATATATATTTCTGGTTTACCGCCTCTTCATGTTCCTCTTGTCTCGTTGGAAACCTACTGAAGTGTCCCATTCATGGATAGATAGCCTGAAAGTATCCCTTTTATCTATCTTGCTGCTCTAGATCGAGTATACTGATGTTTAGCCTTTCTATTTCGGTTGCTCTTGATCTGGGTGAGCTGGGTTTGATCGAATGGTAGTCCGTACTATTGAAAGCTATGATCAATAATCCTTAAGAAAAAAATCGAAGCTCTAGATTGAGTATTCACAGTCTACAGCTGAGATCTCTGCAGTCAACAGGAAGAAGCATATGGTAGTTGAATGGATTTTTATAGCTATGTAGCGGTAGGTATAGCTGTGACATGACGTCAACGATGACGGGTTGAGCAGTTTTCTAGAGCATCGAGATAACTCTGCGACAGATCAGACACACTCTCATTGAAGGAGATGAGCATTAGGATAGTACTCGAATAGAATATCTTATACTACTCCTGAGACATTGATGAGCCTCTGCTTACTACGTAAGTAGTTACGTCGGGCGCCCGAATCGGTCACACTCCGCAATCCGGCAAGCAAACCGGAGGCTCCATTTTATCTTTGTCACTTGTCTCACCATCAGCTTCGCATTCCCACGTTGAAAATCTCCTTGCCGCGGGCCGCTCTTTTGAACCTTGTAACTTTCATCTACCTGGTCTATAGTTATACATCTATCTCGGTTCTCTGTACCTGTACCTGCACCTGTTCGTCCCTCCCTCTGTGCCCCGCAGCTAGGCAGCTTCGATAAGAGTCTACTCCGCATCCTCAACAATCACGATTGATTTCTGGACCGGGTGCATCAAGCGGCCTTTTAATTGACCAGTCTGTCGCGCAGGATCGAGACAATTGTTCAAAGATGTTTGGCATAATCGCAGATATCCTCTCGTGAGTCCATTGCGTGCCGAGGATTATCTCCTGCTCCCTCCTGTTCTGACCATAACTTTTCCAGTTCTATCCTCACGATTGCCCTCCCCATCTTCGCCTCCTACAAAGCTCTCCGCTCGTCAGATCCATACCAGTTGGCACCATGGCTCATGTATTGGGTGGTTCTCTCAACCATCCTGTTAGCTGAGTCGTGGACGGTCTTCATTCTGGGATGGATTCCCTTCTACAGCTGGATGCGGCTTCTCTTCTTCGCCTACCTGGTTCTTCCTCAGACCCAGGGTGCGCGGATGCTCTACCAGGAATACGTCGATCCGTTCCTGGCTCAGCATGAACGGGAGATTGAAGAGTTCATTGGTAGCAGTCACGAAAAAGCTAGGGCAATGGGCCTTCAGTACCTATACAAAGCAATTGATTATGTTCGGGAGAAGGTTCTGGGCCTCCCCCCGCAGCGTCCCCAGACACCCCCGCCGGCTGGCGCGGCATCCTACGCCCAGTCGCTCCTATCGCGATTCAATCTCCCAACAGCCGTTGGTGGACATTCTCCCGCGCCCGCGAGCGATTGGTTTTCTTCCATTAGCTCTGTGGTGGCGGCCGTGACATCTCCAGGCAAAAGCCAAGAAGCACGAGCGGAGGAACTCTCTTCAAGCGGGACCCTTCTTCCCCGCGAGATGGCGTCCATGTCTCGCTCGGACAAGGCACAGTTCTACTCTAAGCAGCGGGACATGCTCGATGTGATCCGTGATGCTATCATGAGGGAGGAGCGCGGCCTCGACGAAGCGGGCGACGATGACCTTGCCTATGGCGGCGCGTCTTTGAGGAAGAACCGCAGTGACAACTCGTTTGACCACATCGACCACGACGATATTCGGGAGCGTTCGCCTAACAGGCGGTCGTCGAACCGGGGCTCTAAGTGGTTTGGAGACGCAGAGCAGCCTAGCTCATCGTCTGGTGTGGATTTTGCAATGCGCGCTGTTGATGCGATTTCCCGTGCGAGAGACGGTCATTAGAAGGATATGTTTTGAAAATGTCGTGTTGTTTGTTTCGATGATCAGTTTGTCAAGGAGTCATGGTCTTCTAAGATGTATGAACTACATAGGGTGTTTTATTACTTCGCTGTACAGAGCCATGGATGTACTCTGGTAGAATAGGTCAAATATGGAGAAAATTCCGGTTCCAGCCGCAGATACGTCATTGCTTGCCATCAAGCTTAAATTTTCATGTGGAATGATGATCACGTACTCCTTAAAACTAGAGCTCGAGAAAATACGACTTTATATTGTATTCTTGTAGACATTCGTAGAGTGCAATACCGCCACTGAGAACCCCGGAGTTAAGCCCTCTTACTATTCCTTTCCCCGGGATCTTGACATCAGAGCCCGTCCTTGACTCGAACACACCCGCAACAAGTCACACCATACCATAACCTTTCACTTGCACCAGATGGCCGGGAAAGAGATCCTACTAACTAGTTAATTAACCAGGGTGGCTGAGTCAATGAGTCAAACAAAATGTGACTGACCAGTGATAAGGATACGTCGACTAGGTAGAAATTAGAAAGACGCAAAGAAGGATAAGGCGTGGGATGTTAAGCGTCAAACACGGCAAGGCTGCCCTGAGAATGAGGCCGAAGCGAAAGGCCTAAGAGACTGAGTGGCACAACCTAGGCTGTGATTACCGGTACTGTATTGGTATTGGAAACGCGAATGGTTTGGGTGACAAAGGGTGATGATACGTGTTTGGGACTGTATGGGAAATATTGTGGCGAGAGCTTGTACTCGATCGCCTGATAGGAGGGTAGAACTCGAGGTATGTCTGACTGCTCATTATTGGGGTCAAAGCATTGAGCTGAGTGTAGGTAGTACTAACCTTGCTTTTGGGCATTTCTATTAATATGAGTTGTTGGAAATAATAGCCATGGGCGTGATTATTTATTTTATTTCCTGAACAATACTCCGGCGTTGTCTTGGCACGTTGTTTTGCCGCCTCCACCCGAGTATTTTATTTCGAATTTGACGCTGGAGGTGGTTCTACAGAGGCAATGGCGAGGATTTTATTATGTAGAGGACTGATATTAGTATCGATTACGGAGTAGATTGATCAAGTAGCAGAGCAGAAAAGAGCTGGCTGGAGAGGTGTTGCGGGCTTTTCTTTTTCTTTTTCCTGTTCTTTACCCTTTTCGTCAGCAGAAAGAGCACCACCACCGAAACGCAAAAAGGGCGTTTGTAAGAAAAAAAAAGGGAACCGAAATCCTTTCCAACTCCCCAGAAGACTTTGACCTCTTCTTTCTCTCCCCTCATTCCCCCCTCTTCCCCTTAGATCTATCGTCGTTGACCACGGCCTTGAAAACAGCCCCCGAGTGGTCTTCGTCTTCTTTCTTTCCCTTGTCAGTGACATCCCTTTCGTCACTCTCGTTTTCCCAGCCTTTTGTGTGTGGGAATTCATGTGGGATTTATCGAGCGTGTTATTTCTCTAGTTGTAACACGACTTCGATTTTTATCTATCGCCAGGCCCACGACTCTCGTGCTCCTGCGCCCCTCTGAACAAAAGAACTCATCTTCGTCTATCCTCCTTTCTAATATCGCCGCCTCACCTGTCTAATGAGCTCGATCCCTCCCAAGTCCGGCCCTCAAATTCAAGGACAGAGCCCCTCGAACCAGGCCGCCTCGCACTCTCCCTCGCCTTCGCTCAGTGGGAAAGCCTCGCCTCAGGCTCCCGCCCAAACCTCGACCTCGACCTCGACCGCGGTGCCTCGTTCCTACGCAAACGCGACCAAGAAGTCCGCGACGGACTCTACCGCCGCCGCTCCCGTCACCGTGGGTGGCCCATCGCAACATGGGAAGTCGACCTCAGCTTCTATGAGCGGCAAACCCATGCAGCAGTCCCAGCCTCCGACCATCGTGAATGGCGCCCCGGCTCCCGCTCCCCAAGGCGAACACGTCAAGAAGCCGTCGGTGACCATCACCTCTTCATACACCCCCAACAACGCGCAGCCTGGTCGCCCCATTCAGTTCGGCTTCGCTCAGCAGCAAGCCTCGCCGAACTTGGGTAATCCTGCCGTCCTCGCCAACCAGCCTCAGATCGGCTTGGGTGTCACGCCCCCGATGAACCCTCGTGCTATCTCGCCGCAGACTTCGCCTTCGCCTATCCCTCAGCCGGCCTCGAGCGGTGGTAGGCCTCCGCCGTCGTCATACCCGGCCCAGGTGAACTTTGGTAGCTTTGGAAATGCGGGTGATAACGTAAGTTTGATCTCTTATATACCCCGTCTAGTTCTGCTTTGGCATCTGGTTTTTTGCATTCTCGCATTTGCGTGTGAGATATCGAACAATATTCAAAATGCAGCCAAATTACGGTATGAATTCTGGAAGTGTGATTATTAACCGCTTTCTTCTGAAGCAGATGGCTCAGGCTCCCCTTGGCCCCGGTGCTCAGTCGACTCACCTACGTCGCGAATCATCGCAGTCAACGCACAGTGACATGAGCAACCATATGGGTAACGGCCCCGGCCGTGGTGGTTACCCATACCAGGGTGGCCGCGGCCGTGGACACTCGCAGTCTAGCCACCAGGGTCCCGTCCCTTACTCCCCAACTCCCAGCTACCGAGCCCCCAACCAGCCCCGAGGAGGTCATAACATGGGTCCTCAGTTTGCCTCTAATCAAGGACGACCGATGCACGGATTCCCGTCGCCACAAGCCAACCGCAGCCCCGCGCTGGCCAACGCGCAGCCTTTGACGCCCCAGATGGGTCAGGTCCCGATGGCCCATGGGCAGATGCCTCCTCAGCCCTATGGCTATCCTCAACATATGGGTCCCCAAGCAGTGAGATTTTCCCACCCCGCTTCTCTGAAGTTCCGTAGTCGCACTTCCTACAATACAAAAAAGAAACAAGGCCCCCGCGTGATGAGTACCCCAAACTCATTTCTCCCCCAATCCCATCTTCACGTTTCGCTTCCCCCACCAGACCTTGCCCCGGAAAGCGGTCACTTCGAAAAGTATGTAAAGCTGATGAAACATAACCAGGGCTATCCGTATGGCGATCCCAGCTACGGGTATTACCAGTATAACCAATACATGCCGCCCCCCTCGCCGCAACCTGGACCCCGTCCCATGTCATACCCCCAGCAGCCATATATGCAGGGGCAGTACCCCGTCCCCCAAGGTCCCCCGCAGGCAACTTCCCTGTCGCGCACTCCTTCGCAGGTTTCCGACAGACCTGGATCTAGCCTCGGCCAGAGCCAGCCCCCTGCAGTTCCCTCGACGCCCGGGCACACGCATACCCCCAGCCGCTCTTCGAACACGGCCGGTGCGCCAAAGTCGGCATTTGTCATTCCTCAGCAGACAAGAAAGGCCATCACCATCCGCGACCCTGATAGCGGCAACGTGAAGACCTTTGAAAAGACTCCGGCATCTCCACGACACGCCTCGCCCTCACCTGTCAAAAATGCTACTCCCACTCCTACCCCTCCTCCCCGAACTGGCAGCAGCACAGATCACACGCGCTCTCAGTCAATCTCTGCTAAGACTGCTGCGGAGAAGAAGCAGGAGCTCAAGGACGCAGTCTTCCAGAAGATGCAGCAGGAACAGGCTGAAGCACGCCGCAAAGCGGAAGCTGAAGAGGCAGCGCAGTCTAAGAAACAGGACGATGAAGACGCTGCTCAGAAACTAAAGGACGAGGAGGCTGCTCAGAAACAAAAGGACGAGGAGGCTGCTCAGAAACAAAGAGATGAGGAGGCTGCTAAGAAGCAGGAGGAAGAGGCCCGCCAGAAGAAGGAGCAGGAGGATGCTGCTGCTGCTGCTGCTAAGAAGCAAGCTGAAGATGAAGAGGCAGCCCGTAAGAAGGTCGAGGAATTGAGCTTGAAGGAGAACGCCACCCCTGCTGCGGAACCTTCCAAGCCCTCCGAACCGGCTCCTGCGCCTCCCGCTGACGATGACGAGATCGATTTCGATGCGATCGAGCGGGAGATGGCTGAACTCGAGGCCAAGGAAGCTGCAGCTGAAGCCGCGTACTACGCCAAAAAACAGGCCGACAAGGAGAAGGCGGCCCGCAAAGAAAAGGAAGAACTGGAGGCCTACGAAGCCAACATGAAGCAGGCCGAGCGCGAGGCTGAAGCCCGGGAAGAAGCCAAGGAGAAGAAGCGGGAGGCTGCCGAAGCGGAATCAAGCAACAAGGACTCGTTCGGCTCGTTGAAGAAGAGTGGACTCTCTGCAACAGAGACTAGCACGCCTGCTGACAGCGGGACTGTTACTCCCGTATCCGATATCTCAATGGGCCCCCCCGCCAAGCCCACGGCTCCCAAATCAAAGCCTGCAGCACTCAAGCTGGAAACCACCAAGCCCGTTGAGCCCTCTCAACCCACAGCCGGTATGAAGTCACTGCACTCTGCCCGATTTGTGGAAGACCTCAGCAAAATCGACTACCCTTCCACCATTGCCTCTCCGAACCCAGCCCTGAACAGCAGCGCACCTTCCGACCGCAAGTTCCACTACAACAAGGAGTTCTTGCTGCAATTCCAGGCTGTCTTTAAGGAGAAGCCCTCCACTGACTGGGACATGCGAGTGCGCGAAACCGTCGGTGACACCGATACCTCATCTCGCCCCCAGTCTGCCCGTACGCCGATGTCGCGAAACCCATCTCGTGGTGGCCCTAGCGACGCAAACTTCCCAATGGGTGCGTTCAGCCAGACAGCTTCCCGCAACAGTCTACCCTCCGGTACCACCTCGGAACAGCGCTTTGCTATGTCTAACAGCTCTGCCCGTACTCCTTCAGCTATGGGCAACCCATTCTCAATCGGTCGTTTCCCTATGGGTAGCGGCGCACCGTCGATCAGCCGCACCAACTCTTCTCACAACATGATGCCTCACACTCCGCGTGTGGGCTCTAGCAACCGTGCTGGTACTCGGAACAACAGCAAGCGCGATAATAAGCAGTCCGGAAAGAAGGATTCGGATATGCCCATGACCGCCGGAAAGGAAATTGAGGGTCTTCAGATCTCAAGTTCCGGATGGAAGGCCCGAAGCCTGGGCCCTGCCCCGGCTGGCCCTGCCCCTGGTGGTCACATGGCTCCGGATGTTGTGCAGCGCAAGGTTAAATCTGCTCTGAACAAGATGACACCCGAGAACTTCCCCAAGATCTCAGGACAGATTCTTGAGATTGTCTCGCAATCGAAGGACGAGAGCGACGGACGCACCCTGCGCCAAGTCATCCAGCTCACATTCGAAAAGGCCACTGACGAAGCACACTGGGCGTCAATCTATGCCAGGTTCTGCAAGGCTATGCTTGAGAGCATGAGTCCTGATATCAAGGATGAGAACATTCGTGATAGAAATGGCACCATTGTCACCGGTGGCAGCTTATTCCGGAAGTACCTTCTCAACCGTTGCCAAGAGGAATTCGAGCGCGGTTGGAAGGTCAACCTGCCCGAAAAGCCCGAGGGCGTTACCGAGGAGGCTGCTATGATGTCCGATGAATACTACAAGGCTGCTGCCGCTAAGCGTCGTGGTCTCGGTCTCGTCAAGTTCATTGGTGAATTGTACAAGTTGGGCATGCTGACAGAGCGTATTATGCACGAGTGTGTGAAGAAGCTGGTTGACTACGAGGGCGTTCCAGACGAGGCTGAGGTCGAGAGTTTGACCAGCCTTCTGCGAACCATCGGTGCTAGTCTCGACGCATCAGAGAAGGGACACGCCATGATGGACGCTTACTTTGCGCGGATCACCTTGATGAACCAGACCCCTAACCTGCCTAGTCGTTTGAACTTCATGCTGCTGGTAAGTCATTCGCTGATTTTGGGACTTGAATACGATGCTAACTCTTGCAGGATATTATCGATTTGCGTGCTGCACGCTGGCGATCGAAGGATGCTGACAAGGGTCCTAAGACCATCCAACAGATTCGCGAGGAGGTATGTCTTCCCCTGATGACTACTACGTGTCCAAGGTCTTACTAACTTCTGCAGGCTGCCCGTGCGCAACAAAAGGCTGAGATGGAGCGTATGCAGCAACAAGCCAACCGCGGAGGAGGTGGACGCCCGAACATGGGCCGTGGAGATTCCCGGTACGGAGGATACGGACAGGCACCTCCGCCGGATTTCGCTTCTAGCAAGGTTGGAAGTGATGACCTCCGCAGACTTCGCACCACCCGCAACCCCAACCAGCCCATGTCGTTCGGGCCCTCTAGCATGCTTGGTTCCCGCAGTAACAGTGGACGCAATAAGAACCTAGGCCCTGGTGGCAACCTGGTTCGTGGCAGTGATGACAGTGCTGCTAGCAGCCGCACCGGGACACCTCCTGGCGGTAAGAAGGAAGACAAGGAAGCTGCGTCTTCTATGAACGCCTTTAGGTACGACCCCGGTCTTTGATACATGAATGTATGCGGCTAACAAGCTCCAGTGCCCTTGCTCAATTGCAAGACCAAGACAACATGGCCACCTCTCCCCCATCAAACCCTAACTCACCTCAACTGACAAAGTCGCAACCGGCTGTTGACCGTCAACCCTCCGCCGCCCCGTCTAAGGATGGCGAGGCACCATCATAGATTGTTTGTTCTTTGGCAATGATAATGAAAATGATTCCGTTCTTCTGGAAAGATTCAATTCCTACTCTTCTTCATCTTCTCTTTTTGACACCCTAGCCACCGTCATATCATGTCCATTGATCATCTAATCTTCTCGCCCTACGACCCCGACGACCAAAAGCGGAGCAAAGCAAAAGCGAACGCCAAAAGTCAGTCGCTCACGTGCTTCATTCAGTGTGGTACGGTATTATAGAGGAGCCGCGGCCTACATTCGATTATACAATGTTACGAAGAAAAAGATAAAAAAAAGCCAAAAGCAGATCAAGACGAAGCCGTAAAACCCGGGGAATAGTGGCTTCTGCTTGTTTCGCCAAAGGGGTAAAAAAAATCGGCTTGTCTTTCAGGTCTCCTCATATTCCACTTGTTTTATTTTTTGTCCATGTTTATGTCTATGTTCATGCTAATGTTCATGTCCACGTTCTTCTTTTCTGCCTTTCGTTTTCGATTCATGTCAATTCAATACCCGGAGAGCTCTGACGGTTGTCCTTCCCATCCAGCCATGGATTAAATGGGGAGATATTTACCTGCTTGTGTTTTTCTTTCTGCCTGCATTGCATCCATCTACACAACCCTTTTGGTGTGTGTGCTGGCGATGATCTGATTTTCCTTCTTAGACAAAATTCTGTTAGAAAAGTTCCATTATCCTTTCTTTCTTTTTCTTTTCTTTTCTTTCTTGTCTGCGTATACATGCTTCGGTTAGGGCTCTGGTATATGATGTTCCAATAGTGTGGTTTAGGTTCTTGAGTCTTGAATAATGCATCCAGAGTGTCTTAATGATTTAATCCCTAGCCCTAATATCAGGTCTTACGTGCCACGTACTTGAAAAGTGACTCTTCAAGACCGCATATAGCCATTTCCTACCACAGAATTCGTAAATACGCCCATACCCTTACTGTCTTGCTGTCCGTCTGATCCGTCATCAACACACAGGAAAGACTGCGAAAGAAGAAAACCTTTAATGACTAAACGGCCCAAAAAAAGCAGCCGGCAATCTCGGCATGGGGAAAGACGAAATCCCACTCCTCCCCCAGATGACCATGGCGTTTAACTACGACACCTTTGCAGAGTACGAGGCCTTTCTTATTAGCTTTGGGAGACCCTATGCATTTACGTTTGTCCGTGCTGTGGCGTCTGCAGCAGAATACATCCGGCGTCTTCGGGCCACCAAGCCGCTTCGAGGGAAGAATTTGAAACTGAAGATTATGCGGACTAGGGAGTTTTACATTGCTGGCGAGGACTGGGTACGCACTTGGGATTTCTGCGGGGTGCCGTTGCCCTCTCGAAATCTTTGGTTTGTCGACCGGAGTATGAGTTTTCGTTGCATTCAGGATAGTTACAGTGCTTGCTGGCTGCTCTCTCTGCGTGGGATAAACAGATTTAAGTTGACTAACATTCGTTAGAATGCTGGCCGGCAGACTTATGGCTCTTTCAAAAGCCACTTCGAACTTACCGCCGGGGACCCTGAAGCTGAAAAAATTGACGAGAACATGACATTGAGAAGAGTGAGTAACGGTGTCTGGTATGTACATGGGATTGGGAAAGAAATCTATAATGTTTTGATAGAATGTAGAAAGTCGCTGCAACAACACCCGAACTGGGTAATCTGAAAATGGTTCTGGTGTTTAATGAACGCTCACAGTGAGCGACGCTTCTTCTCGGTAGGGGTGGTGGTAGTATCGGTTTCAGAATCGCCTGGGACATCGTTTGTCACGATGACGGGGATCTTAGAATTTGGACTTGTGGGCTGTGGCGTAGCGTCTTCTGAGCCGAATGTCTCTTCGGCTGGCGATGCGGGTTCACTAGCAGCAGGGGTGATGTCTTTCAGCAATCTGCCATCATCTTTGTCCTCGCCGTCCGGGTCTACCTTCGAGCCGTCGGGGGATATCGAAGGGTCAGCTGCAAGGGACCTGTTGATAGCCTCAAGGGAGTCGGCCATGGGGCTCAACGGTCCGTCATGACTAACGCTGCTCCTCTCGGAAGCTGAAAGCGAAGTCCGCGATGCCGTATACGATTGAGGAAGACCAAGTGCAGCAGCAACGGCAGCCTCTTCATCAGGAAGCTTAGCAACGCTACTATTCCTGCTCGATGGTGCGGAGAATATATGGCTGCCCTTTTGTTCGCTCTGCGCGAGAATGTGATTGTAATTGCGCCTGGTCGGATCGGCGAGACGTTTCTTCTTCTTCTTCTCGCGCTTTGTCGTTGGTCGCACCACAATCACGGGGATCGGAGAATGCTGCAAACAGTACTTTGAAACAGAACCAGGAAGCAAGCCTTGGACTCCGCTTAGGTTCTTACCCCTGGTGCCAACAATGAGAAGAGCGGGCTCATAAAGTTTAATCTGCATTGTTAGTATACCTTGCCTACCATAGGAGTTATAACGTACCGTGCCCTGTATGATTTCTTGGACCTTTCCGACTGCGAGCTCCAATACCAGACTAATTGCCTTTTCATTCTGCGTGTTTTTCTGGATCACCTGCTCGAACAGCCTCTCCGCTTCTTGTCGGTATTTTCCAGCCTCGACTGCAGCATCACTTGCGATGCTAGAGTCCTTCTCGACAACACGAAGACAGACGATCTCGTCACCATCATCCACCAATTCGTCAATGAGCCATTCGAGCGCAAAGTCGGAGTAATCATTCTGGTCGGTGCCGCATAGGAACGTTCGGCTGCGCCGGGTAAGCTGATAGCCTTTATGTTTGTAGTTCAGGGTAAGGGAAAAGTCCGGCGCATCCCGATTGTCAAAGGTATCGAACGAAACTCCCCGCTCGTAGGTTCTAAGAGGACAGGTGTTAGATGCTGCTGATAGATACAAATAAGGTTGACACATACCGAGGCGGAGGAGGCGAGTGTCCCCGTCCAGCCGCTTTGAGATCCTTGTCATTTACATCAGGCTGCGAGTACTTCCGCCCGTTCGTACCGGGCCTCGGAGGGGGTTGCGATTCCGAGCGCCCGATGTTGAACTGAATTGATTTTCTCTGAGGACTGTCGGCCATATTGATGTTATCGGAGCGAGAAGAGTCCGAGATTATGCTGTTCCGCTCGGAGCCTGGTGCGGCAGGTACCTCTTCGGAATCCGCGGGCGATGGAGTTGGGGAGGGTGACGCCATGATGTGATTTGAAGGAAGGCGCGTGGCAGTGAAGTCAGTGGGAGATAGACTTTGGAAGTAAGTGGTATGATAGATCCACGCTACGCGAGTGTGATTGACGGCTCAACCGCCATGAAGCTTCTGGAGTTCTTCTGCCGGTCGTACGATGCAGGAGCTGCAGATCATGGTTTGCGGAGTCGGTCGGAAGTTCGGAAAACCGTTTAGTCCTGGGGCATTGCGAGGACTTGGAGAAAGAGATGCAGGACTGTCCAGTGAGAGTAAAGAGGTGCTCTTGTTGCAGGCTACAAGACTTGAATGCCGGATGCAGACAGTCAGACATCGTCAGTCAAGGAGAGAGGAGAAGAGGGGCAACCTAAAACAGAAGGCGGTAGCTCTCTTATGTAATTATGCATAGCCTTCATAACTGTACATCATCACAAGGACGTGATTTACTCCGTGTTCAATTCTTATCAACTTATCAAGGGTGATTTGCCCCTGAAACGATCTAGCTGATGATCATTCTCCTGGGAGTATCCGTTGTAGACCATGGTATCGCAACGACCAACAAGCCACCAGACATTTTAGTGGACGGGGAGCAGCGGCTGAGCTTGCGTTTTCTTTCAGGGTGTTAGGGCAAGGATACAGCGAGCCAATACAAGCCTGTTTTAATCTCACTGACAGGGGTTTAAGGTTAGAGTTTAGCATCCTGGACTTTCTTTGTCTCAAATTACCAGCCAAAAACAGCCATGGTCAACCAACGACAAAGAAGCAGACTCTTTAAGAGATGAACCCCATGGCGGCTTGGAAGCTGAATGCCTCACTCAAAGGGTTGTATCTATCGAAATGCCCCGTCCCTCACTCGCATGGGCCATAACAAACAACAACGCCCTTTCAGTCCCGATCCTGCTCTCCATAGCCGCCTACAACACCTTCGAACTCCTAGTATGGATCTTCAACACCTTCCGAAGCCGCCGAGGCCTCTACTTCTACAGCATCCTGATCGCTGACCTCAGTCTGATGGTCTATCTTCTGGTCTCCTACATGATATTCTTCCGAGTAGAGAACGTCGAAGTGCTAAAATCGATCCTCCGAGGAATCTCCTACGCCACGCTCTCAACCGCCCATATATTGGTCCTCTATTCACGCCTGCATCTCCTCCTTCCTCATAACCCTGGGGTCCTTCGTTTTGTTCGGCTCATGATTATCATTGCGTCTTGCCTAGTCGTTCCAGGGCAACTTTCTGTCGTGTTCAGCACAATCATTGACCAGACCCGCTTCGCTATGGCCGAGTCCATCATCCAGCGTTTTGCGTTTCTGGGATCCTATGTACGCGAGTCCATCGTCTGCGCGATTTACATAGTGCAGGCTTTCAGACAGCTGAAGCCCATTGTGATAGCCAAATGTCGCGCGGGAAGGATGGTCATTGTTAATATAATCATCGTACATGCGGTTGTGACCGTTCTGGATATGGGGTTCGTCGTCATAATGTTTCTTGATGGCTCGGCTATAGTTTCTGCGCTTGGGTCGATGCTTTTCAGCGTGAAGTTGAAGATGGAGTTCGCGATCTTAAATGCGTTGGTTACGTTGTTGAAGAGTCCGCTTGTGCCTATGCCTTCGTTGCTGAGGTTTTCAGGTCCTGCTAATCAATCAGACTTATCGTGCTGATAATGTATGATCTTTATGTTCTCATCGATGTGGATCTGTGTTAGATCTTGCTATTCCTACTTCTGTAGACCGGGGGCTATAAACGTTACCGGTGTCGTATCAAGCATCTCAACATACGCCTGCTAAAATATAGATCTAGTTCGTCGCCTGATGTATGTCTTATACGATTTTCTTTTTTTTTTTTTTTAAAAAAAAAAGTCCACTGGACCTCCATGACCTCTCATCAGCCCCTCCAAAGAATCTCGATAATCGCCATCGTCGCCCCCTCCGGCGTCCAGATCTTAACATCCCCAAGCCTCAAATCCGCCTTCTTGAGCAACTCAATCCAATCCGCTTCCTCGCGCTTTCTCGCATTAAACAGCGTGAGCATTATCATATCCAGGTCCCTTACACAAAAGTCAGCTTTCTATACTATAAGCTTTTGCAGAGAAACTCTCCATTTAATATCGGCTGTCCGGAGGAGTTGGACCGAATCGGCATCTTCTCTAGACCTACGGAGTACTTCGGAGTAATATGCCCATATCTACTAGAGAGGCAGCATTACTCTTTCTAAGGCATGCGTCGCAGAGTGGAAATTAATGGTATATCATTGAATGAACTTGAGAACATAAGTTTCTAACTTCCCGGAAAGCGGACTACACGGTGAGAAGCGATATGAGAGTATTCCGTACTACGTCCATTGCTCTAGGTTTATATTTAGATAACATTAGCACTAAGTACATTTCCAAGTCCGCAAACAGGCAGCCCTGTTAGCACTAATACCTTCTCCAATGCATAATACGTATGCTCGTTAGACTGCAGATAAAGAAGTTCATCTAGTTTGTACGACATGTTGTAGAAGAGCATTGGGGGCTTTGGGGGCTGGAACTCATAGGCGGGCTTGGCTGTTTACTTCTCAATGAACTCATGCGTTTTAACGTCTTGTTCAAGGCGTTATAGGATAGGACAAGCTTATGCATGTTCGCCTCTTAAGCAGCCTCGGGGACAACACGGGGTAATTAGATGGGGGCGCATCTAGGCCTATCTTCAGTCATAACTAGGTTCGTACTGGTGACTTCTCTAGTATATGTAAAGTAGGTAGCATATGCTAGCCTCAACTACCAGCAGCCATATCTTCTGAAGATATCTACACAATTGAAACAGGTTGTGCTCTCTAGATCGTGGACAGTGACTGTACACCCCAAAGTTTTACCTTCAACTGAAAACATCAAAAGAACAAAGAACTGAAAAAACTGAAAGAAGCAAGTACCTACTCATCTCACCGTGTCTGATATCTTCAGAGTTACACAAGAGATGGACAATCTATAAAAACCGCGTCCTGTCCATCTATTCCCATTCCCCATCCTCCCATCCTCCTCCATCATTCTCAACCCTCCACCAAGCAAAACCCCCCATCGAGCAAAACCCAACACAAAGCAAAACCCAACATATCCAATTCAGTCTAAATAATAACAACAATGAAACTCTTCAACACCATCCCCTATTTCGCCGCCCTCCTCGCTCTTGCGTACGCCGCCCCCGAGACCTACCGGGATATCGCTCTCGGCTCGAGATGCGACGGTAATGATTACGCATGCTCGACTGATTCCCAGATCGCCGTCTGCAATGGAAGAAAATGGGTGGTGGCTGCGAATTGCGGCAGCAATTCGATGTGCTTTTGGGTTAGGGGCACTGATATCCCCCACTGTGTTCCTAAACAGTAGGCGGGTGTCTGGATGTTGCTCTCTATTTATCTCAAGTTAAAGACCGACTTTCTTTTGACATCTTTGATCGCGAATGGAAGCTGCGCTGGACGGGCTTGATATGTTTATTTTTGTTTGATGGCTGTTACGGGGAGGACGGGGGTCGCTGGGCGAAGGAGTGTGAAGGTGGACGAGAAAAGACAAAAAAGAGCGCCGGGGCTACGTATGTGTCTAGAAATGAGCTGATGTAGTCCGTGAATCTCATGGCCTTGTTCATCTCACTCACGGGTCGTTCCGAGTAGCTTAGCATGCACTGTAATGATTGTAAGATCAATCGTAGAGAAGCCCCAATTCCTTCTCTTTTGGCCTATCTATTTGAGCTTCGAGCTTCAAGCTTCGAAGGTAGAATGTGCCAGCTTTTCACCCTGTTTTTACTTTGCACCCTACTGGACCACCGGAGGTTTTGAAGACCCGGGAATAGGGGAGAACCTCTGTAGTCCATCACGCCTTCCTCAACACCGATATCGCTCTTTCCGAAACAGATTGTTGATGCTAGTAGGCAAGAGCAGGTCTCCCATCGTGCCTTCCTTATTAAAGAACAGAATACAACGCTTCATTTACAAGAAAGGAACAATCGATGATGGCTGGGTTGCTCTTTCCTGTAGTAGTTCCTGCCTAATTAGTTATAGATGACTATTAGTTAAGGAGAGGAGCAACCCACGACTGTACCTTCCTTGAATATTATATATAAAATTAGGAAGGTACGATGGAGGGTTCCTGCCTAGTTAGTTAGATATACTTAGTAACGTATAGGAAGGAGCAACCCACGACCGTACCTTCCTTGTGCATTGCATTTACAATAAGGAAGGCGCGATGGGTAGTAGTTCCTGCCTAATTAGTCAAAGATGACTGCTAGTTAAGGAAGGAGCAACCCATCACCGTACCTTCCTTGCAAAAGTATTTAGAACAAGGCACGATGGAAGGGTCCCTGCCTAGTTGGATATACTTAGTTAAGGAAGGAGCAACCCGCCACCCTACCAATCAGGAGTCTACGGAGTATCTCAGGACTATTCTCATAGTACTATGGTACCTGCCTTATACGTCTCTGGCTCCCTAAATCACTAAATAGGCAGGAACCCCCATCGCGCCTTCCTTAGTTTGAAAAAATGCAACTCCTCTTTCCAAGGAAGGCGAGTTCAGGGCATCATAGGTCCAGGTCCTGCCTATTAAGTAGCCAGAGATATCTACCTACCATTGAATGGGAAGGAGGAACCCGGCTATCGTTGATTGTTCCTTCCTTAATTGTGTTCTGGAATAACGGAAGGCACGGTATGGGTATCGTGGGTCGCGCCTTCCAATCAATGTATCCGGTCTACAACGGGTGAACTAAGGAAGGCGCGACGGGGGTCCGGGTCCTGCCTGGCTATTCCTAACAAACCAAGTTGGAAAGAGCCACCGTACGTCACCAGGATGCCAGTCGTGCTTTCCCTACTTTCTGGGAGAATATGCAAAAGCCGGAAGGAGCAATCAGGGAAGTAGTTTCCTCTTTGATTTTAATGAAATAGGCAAGAGCGTATCTGGTATTATTTAAACAAAAAAGGCACGACCGGGGTAATCATCCGCTGAAAGTAGAGTACGGAGTACGGAGTACATCCGGTCCGGAGTGTATAAACTAAACAGGTCAAGCTCCCCCAGAATTAGTCTCGTGCTTCTTAAAACCTACACGTGATAGCCAAGACCATGAGTAAGCAGGAACGAGGCAAGCGAGCGACTAAGATACTGTAATCTGTATTGTAATCCATTTCTTTCTTTACCCCGTACATCCCTTTCCAACCACTTTATATCAGGCTCAATGGATGCTGATCAGCTTATTATTGATCTGGAGGATACTCCTGAGTTACCGACTATAGACCCAGATATAGAGGTAAGTTCACTAACCCCTTACTAAGTTGTTTACAAACACTTACTAAATACTCGGATACTATAGGAACCAGCAATCCCAATTCCGCTTACTTGTGCTAAATCGTCTCCCCTTACTTCGTTTAAGATTGAATATACTGATGATCTACCGGAGTATCCAACAACTCATCCACATGGTTATACATATGTTGTCTCTTCGAGAGGACAATCAAAGGTTGAAATGGAGCAGCTGGCCATGGAAGTAAGTGTTATCAAGTGCTTGATAACCAGTTACTAAGTGCTTCTAGATTCAATATGCGAAACGCCAGACCCAAGCAACAAAACGGCCAGTCTACTCCCCATTTTTAGCCTGCCATGCTAAAAAATGGACATGGAAATGTTCTGGAATATATGCATGCGAATATTTAAGCCCATCTCTCCTCTCTTGCCATCACACTTTTGTGGATGAGAATACTTGGCATCGAATTCGAGAGTCCCAGAAGGATATTCAGCTTTTAGAGACAGATCATGCGAAGCGAAATGCATACAGGTAATTAGTTCTAAACCAGTTCCTAATCGGTTGCTAACTGCTTATAGTTTCCACCGATCACAGGTTACTTTCTTCAAGAGAGGCCATGCCTGCTTGGAACAACTTTCTACATGCAAACCAGTCTTTAAAAGGTTTAGCCAGATGGTATGTCTAAGTACATTCAATTATATGGAGAGCACTTTCTAATTACCTTAGAATACTACGGGAGAATATGCCCCCTATATTGGGTGTATAAATGAGTCACCCGGGTTCTTAACCAAACATCATCGAAGGGCTATTCAAGGCCACACACTTATGGATTTCAGCTTTCTTGAAGATCTCTTTAACAAAGAGACTCTACCACCAACTGAAGAATGTAGTGTTTTCGAACCGACATCATCGAGACGCAAGCACTGCGGTAAGTACTTCTCAACTAGTTCCCAACCATTTGCTAAGCAGTCAAAGAACAAGAGCATCCTCAAGGTTCAGGGAAATTAATACGTACATTTTGTGATGTTATGTTTCACGCCTTGATCCCTGTGGATATAAATAAGTCTCCATACATGCTGTTTACATCACACGGTATACATAAACATCCTCCACCACTGCCGAGCAAGTCACCACAGAAGATTCAACAACGAGTTCAAAGAAATATCCAACGAAATCGAGATCCAGATTTAACCACGGGTGAGTACTTCCTAACTACTTAGAAATTGATTTTTGACTTTATAACAGGAGAATTTTCTCGGGATCCGCGATTTGAGGTGCTCTGTCAGCAACATAATGCTTCTAAATTCGCAGGGATCGATTTTGGTAACATGGACGCAATTGAAATGGTTATGCTGAAGCAACGTATGCTTTCATACCCAAGTGGGCAGGCAATTAATAGTCTTATTTTTCTTCGGAGTATTGACAAACATATGAAGGTAAAAAGCTGAACTGAACATCAACTGCTGATAGAATACTTACAAAGTACTTAGGATTATATTCAAGAACTTTACCATGACTCTCAGGGAACTATGGTTCTTTGTGGGTTCAAAGAACAAATCCAATTTCTTTCTCGTCTTTCCTCTTTTGAGGTAGATGTGTCCTTCAATCAGGTCCGGTCTAAGAATATGAATGAGGTGCGTTTTGCAGCATTCGTACCTAATCGGGGCAAAAGTAAGTGTTATATAATTAGCTGGTTCGCTGCTGCTTATTAACCATTCTACGACTAGTGATTACCTTGTTACGAGTCTTTATGAGTGAAGATTCTGTTGAAGTGTATTATTTACTGTTTAAACGGGTTTTCAATCTGATCCAGAAGGTCTCTCAGCAGCCAGTACTTTTTGGTCCAATCCACGACTCTGGAATATATGGTATCATTATTGATATGGATAACAAACAATACTCAGGTAAGTACTTGCTAGTTAGTTAACTGCTCATCAAGCGCTTACTAAATGCTAAGGACTTGGTCGATATCTTTCGGAGATTGACCCCCAACATCGAGAGATTACATGGCATCTAGAACACGTACTTATGTTCTGTCGGTTTCACTTCCAACGAACAATTTCGAAAACTATTGGAACGGAAAGTCAATGGTCTCCTCTCTGGAGCCATATGATGAGTCTTAAAGACTGTGAATATGATGATTATGATACTATACTTGACTCATTTAAAGGTATAATTAATTACCTGCTGCGTACTGAGTAAGCATACTAACTACTCGGTTAGAGCATGAGAACGTCAAGGTTCGAGATTGGGCTACACAAATGAAAGGTGCACACATCAAAGCAGGATTGAGTTCGGCATACTCTAAAATCCCATCTCTTCATTTTGATAGAACGCGAATGCATGCAGATGCTATTGAACAGTCTCATCAAATCTCTCATGCATCCGGCAAATACCTGGAATTAGCTGAGGCAGTCAAGATGTAAGTACAACTACTTACCAAGTGTCTGACAACTACTGGCAACTACTTAAGACCAAATAATAATCATCTCTAGGTCTGCGAAGCTGGATAAGGAAGAATTTTTGCAGTATAACAGCGTTCAGCCGTGTGATACGCTTACATCATATTGGAGATCAAACATGGAGACTCAGTCTCTTCAATCATCGACTCGGGAAAGTAAGTACTTCAGAAGTTATCAGAACCAGTTGTCAGGACTCAAATGATTATCAACTACTTATAATCATTTTTCAGGTAACCGCAAGCGCAAACGGGATGCTTTACTTAGTACTCCAGAGACCCCAGAAAGTCAATTCGTCCAACCATCTCGAGAAACTACAAGAGCATGCTCTCAATTTCCATCACAAATTGATCATACACAAATTGATGATACGCAAATTGATGATGCGCAAATTTATGATACACGCATTGATGGTACACGCATTGATGATACACAAATTGATGATACACAAATTGATGATAATGAGTAAGTTTCGCTTAGTAGTATTTAACAAGTGACTATCAAGCACTTACACCCCAATTAGATCAACAACAGCTACGCGTGATGTTAGCCGTGCTGTTTCAACAAACGCCTCGAATTTCGAACAAAAGCGTCAAGAGCTTGAGCTTCGAAGGCTTGAGGCAGAGACCATGCTAGAGGAAGCGAATGCTCGACGTCGACAGCTTGAAAATGAGACATTAGAGCTTGATATTATGGAGAGACGGATGCGACTACAGAAGGATCCATCAACTATTTAACAAGCAGTTCTAAAGTGATTTTAAACCACTTAGCCTCCGAATATTGGATGCTGCAGATAGACGTGTAAATGAATCCACCTACGATCTGGCCTATCATGAATTTGTCAATCCCCTGACTCTGTCTTATTTTTTGTCTTTCGTGCCTACTAACCGTTGGGCCAAAGGCCATGATCAGAGCCCTAAGTTACGTCTCAATCTGAACAGTGTATTGATACGGTAAGTGGTTCGTAAGCAGTTAGCAACTGATTACGTTAACCAACAACGGGGCGCGCGACCGGAAAGACCCCCGGGGTCAGCTCGAGGTCATCTACCACAATCCAGCACATGTGGTCTGTATGTGTGACTACCCCGCAGTCCTATTTTGCTTTTCCGGATACATGGAATATATGCATGGCGTTTATACATACACCAGCACATGGTCATTTATGCTTCGGCATAAAGTTCAAGCCTTCAGGGTTGGATCTCCTCGGGACAGAATCAGATAACGTTATCCATCAAATCAACCTTACCCCATCTTGATAATCCAGGGAAAATAATCACAATCATAATTCAGATTAGGATAATGCACATGCACGGTGCAGCTGAGGAACTGGCGGAAGTCGGAGGATAGAAGAGTCCGACTTATGCGGGCGGAGTCGGACTCAGGCTAGTCGGATGATCGGATGCTCCATGGGGATCCATGGGGATCCATGTGATCAATTGATTCTTCATTGCTCCAACTAAGCGGTGTGTCAGAGTCACAGTTTCCTGGGTTCAGTTTACATGGTACTAGTAGAGCAGTTGATGCAATGTTTATGTAGTTATTATATTTGTTCAGTGCCAATTCTGGCTGATGCTATATACTAGGTAGATGTAGTGTAAACTTTAGAGAAGAGTAGTGCCCAATGCCCAAAACGCCTAACAATGCGGTATGCATGTATCCGTATATCAAATCCAATCCATTTTGTGCAATGCGTCGCTGGTTACGCTGCAGTATATTCAACCATCAAATCATAGGGTATCACGTATTATATGTAAAGTGCGTATCGAGGTCACAAGCACGTTCAACATGCTTGAATGATCGGTTGCTGCGCTTGCCGTACATAATACCGGTGTTCGTAGTCTGAATCTGAGAGGGAGAGTTCCGCCGCTTGCGGCTCCTTCTCGTCGAATGTCTCGAGGACAAGTTGTGGTGGTGAGGGAGGCATGCTGTCGTCTTCAGAGTCGTCCTCGTCATGCGACAGTTCTGGTGGTGATTGTCTTGACGGGGAACGAGTCAAAGCAAGATCGTCCAGATCCTCCGCGTCATCGTACTCGAACTCCGAGTCCGAGTCCGAGTCCGAGTCGTAGTCTTCCTCCAGCTCGGTCTCCGTGATGATGGCAGCAGGTGATGGTGCGCGTCGGCGGATGGGCTCGTAGTCTTCCTCTAGATCCGAGTCTTCCTCGTCAAGATCGGAATCGTCGTCGGAGACGTCTGAAGGGTCCCAGTCTTCTTCGGCCTCTTCGATCACTGTCTCGGCCCATTGGATGTGTTGGGACTCGGAGCGGCGGGAGGCCTTGCTGGCTCCGCTGACTGTTTGGTTGAACCAGCGCTCCTGCTCTTGTTCTGCGTCGGCCAGATCGATCATGAGCGAGTCTAGAAGGTTTGCGTGGCCGACCAGGAAGCGGAGGTTGTGGTCCGCCCGGGAAGCCTCTCGGGTAAGCTTCCGGCGGGCGGTGTGAGCGAGGTAGTATGTTTGAGTGATGCTCATCTTCTTTTGTTGGCGTCGCCGGGTGAGGGAGTTGAAGTAGGAGGTGAATGAGGAGGAAGAGGAAGAGTCGGAGGGAGGAGTAAGAATCGAGGACATTGTGTGAAACCGGGGCGATGCTTGATGCCTTTATGATCTCAAGTGTGACTCAGGCAGCACTGAATAATTCCGGCTAGTCTGCCGATCCTCCAATAGCAGGCGATGCAGGGGGCGGTGTGTCGTAGCTAGGCTGACAGCCTTATCTAAGATGAGGGCTGTAAGATTGCAAGGGATCGGGCCTTGAGGATACTTGTTGTTCATCGACAGGCTTGACGGCTGGTGGCTGATGCGTGGATACGTGTTTGATATCTGTCAGGGATACCTCGTTAGGCAGGCAAGCTGAAAAGTAGTCGGTGTAGAGAAGAAGAGATCAATCAGAACAGGCTTGACAGGAGGGTGTTGGTTCTGATATATCATCCATTTTCTTAGTTCCAGTTAGAATTTTTTTCTTTTTCCGATTTCTTTTTGTTAGCCTTTGTTTCCTGATTCATAATCCCATCAGGTACACTAATTTTACTTTTCTTTCTTTCCGGTTTAAGTCCGACCGGTTGATTCGCGCGCCGGCTCCCAGGCATAAAAACTCAGTCGGCGCTGTGGATCCGATCTCCCACCAAGGCTGAAGATTTGCATTCACCGCCCCTGCGTTGGGCCCAATCACTTTCCGCATAATCGTGAGTCATGGGCTCTGTCGCTACGCTATACCACTTCTAGAGCCAACAGCTAGCCAAATGAGGCAGGCACCGGCAATCGGATGACCAATCTTTCCGTACGGTCACGAATACAGGACATTGGTAATCTCCGGCTATCTACGAGAAGCTTCCGGCTGCAATTATTCAGCGGTGATTACGGAGAACTCGGAACTCCAGGACCTTGAAGTGCTTCGACTGTTCAGTTCATGATCCGTTATCCATCTAGATCATCTGCCAGACTTGGCTGGACAATGGATAATAGATATTGGATTATTGAGGTAGCCTAACCATCTCGTTTATTCGTATCCACGATGCGCAGCATGAAACGAGTACGACGATCTGCGAGATACTGATATACGAGATTGACGTGCCAAGAGGCTTGACATCCAGGCTACAACAATGTCTCTTCCCAAGTTCCCAATCGCATTGTGATAGACCACTGCCTGCACTGCCATACCTTATTACCTACCCCCCGGCTGAAATGCGGAGAGCCGCACAGCCTTCAATCAAGCGCTTGCGCCTCGCAAACGTGTTCACTTGTCAGTCCACGGTTGGCTACTTCGTGTATTTTAACATGGCTGCCCTTACCCGTATCCGCTGCCTGAGATCTACCCCGCTTAAAGGACCAAAAGACAGCACATTCATTGCCACCGGATGGCAGTAAGTGTATTCCGGGACACCATCTCGTTATCAAATTATGAACGGGTTCGGCTACCGTATTCGCTTATCCAGGCCCCTGTCAGCCTTAGGACAACACATGCAAATGCAAGCGGTATGCCAAACGGACCACGCGAAGCGTATCCCTCTTTAGGACAGCGACTCGCAGTTTGCGGCTTGCTATCTCCAGCTGTTTGATTCCTGCAGACTCGGTCTCGGACTCGAGAGCTAGTTGGACAAGGGTTCGTCATGCTGACAAAACGACATAGTTGATTATTAACTAACTAACTTATCCTCCGTTTGTCAGATCCCCGGATTCAGTCGTTTCGTATTTCCGAATCTCCATCTCCATGCTAAAAGATGACATCACGATTTCTCACCTGGCTTGAAGTTTCCCTCATGACAGTGGATGAGTGGACGGTGTCACCATGATAGCCGGTGCATTGACTCCAAGATCCTTTTTTATCTCCGTCATCATGAACAAGCATTAGGCCTGCGGTCTGGGCTCACTACTTTGTTTCCTGTATGTCACGTGGAATATCGGTCGCCGACTCCCGAGCCTCGAGGATACGAGCGATAGCCTAGACCTGGCTCTACCATTGCCTATTACATACAATTGCTTTGGGGTCCGAAATCCGCTTGCTCTGTCAACAAGCTCACTGTTAGATCAGCGATTGATGTTGAGAACAGCGATGCATACAAGAATCGGTAAACCGGCACTCAATCCCCGACTCAAAATCCTCAATTCAACACTTCAGCTTCAAGTCAAGCTAAACTTTAGTCAAGCGGAGCTCCGAGAAAAAACCCTGATCTGATTTCAGGGCGGCAGAGCGGTTGAGCGGCAGAGCCTCGGGCTCAACTGTTGCTCCGCGGTGGATTTTGCGGATTCCGTAGGGCGAGGGAGATCCACAGCTCAGCAGCAGGCTGCCATTGAGCCTAGTAACCTCGGGCCATCGTACTCGTAGCATTATTGCTGCTACTACGGAGTATGGAATCAAGAAGAATTTTCCGGTTCGGGCAGCCCGGGCTTAAGGCGAGGTAAGCGGAGCCGGGAATCGGATGGATCGGGGCTTCCACTATTTGCGGTTTGGCGACTTTTTGTGCGACTGTTCTGCCTGTCATCGTACTCGTGTGAGTCAATTGAAACTCGTTTTATAGCCGGTTCTCGGTGTCGCGGCTATACTCGGCTCTCCGGGCTTTCTCTCGACCTCACATGGGGTTACTAGACACCTTGTCGACTATGTACTACTACTATGACTCATGAGTATATACCGATAATCCCTACCATCGCGCCTACGACCTGGAACCCTTTCATTCTCCACCCAACGGCATACTAGTTAGTGTATACATAGTGTATACTAGGTACCCGTTCCTTACGAAAAACTGACAGTAGTAGACATGGCGAAGAAATTTTCTGATATCGCCTCGCTCTCGGTTTTATCGCTTTATCGGGATAAGGCCGTGATGAACCTTTCGTTCTTACTAGGACATATGGATGGATAATCCATGCTAACTTCTCGGTCCTTATATTTACTCCGGAGTATGCAGAGTTTAGCATGAAAATGTGATGTCTCCGTGAGTCCGTATAGCTAGCTATACGAGTGCTCCGTATGAGTTGCTACGTGTCCTACATCGTTTAATGGACCTTGAACGCCCAGGGCTACTAACTCAAATACTGAAGAAGAGACAAAGACTCTACGCTTCCATGTTTGCTAATTCATGGGAGCTTAATCTTGTCTCAGGCTTGAGAATGACAGGTGATGCATGTAGATAATTGGTTCAAGAATAGATATATATCACGACAAAGTTACGCTAAACTCCATGTACCCAGATGAACTAGGACCTGTTGGAATCCTAATCCTAATCCTCGACTCTACAATACAATATAATAATAATCCCCTCGACAGTGACAACCTAACCTAGTCCGAAACCCCATCTTCATTATCTTCGTCGTCATCAAATTCTCGGACTCTGGGTCCCAGCGTAAGAGAAGCTCGATTTGGAACAGTGGGCTCTTCGAGTTTGAGATGGACACCTAGACGAGTAGTCTCCTCGAAGTGTTCTTGGTCATAGGAATCCCGATGAAAGAGGAAGTCCATGACTCGTGGATGCCAGTCTTGCTGCAAAAAGTCTAGAATAGGAAGGTTTGATTGGTCGAATTTGGAGTAGAGCTCAACGAGAAGGTCTTCAAATTTTTTGAGCATGGTCTTCTCTTCATCACGGATCTCTTCAGCCTCGTCTCGGTCCCTTTCTTCGAAGACTAGTTGAGACTGTTTTAATGGGCCCGTGAGGTGACAGCATGTATGTGTTAGACCAAGCGCGTCAAAAGTAAGAGATCTCATGATAGCTCTGGAATCCTCTAATGTCCCCTGTGCAAGCAAAATCACCCGCTTGAGAGTGACCGTGGATGAGTGCGGCAAGACTGATTGCAAAGCTCTTCGCAATACCATTGTGAAGGGGGTGCAACCATTTAAACAACAGCCACACGCACAGTTGTCTGCAATTGGAGCCCGTATGAGGTAATACCCGAACAACCGGTCGATTTTGTTACTAGAACATTTGAAGGGTATATCAAATCCTCCCATCTGCATACCCCTGTCTTCAATGAGGAGACATGCTAGATAGTGGAAAACCGTCGCACTCGATCGAGGCAGCACCTTGAAAAGATTAGCACCTTTCGAGACGAGCCATCGTACTTTGTCCAATGGGATTTGCCTATAGTGGCTGGCAGTTGTCATCAGAGGTGTCCTTCCAAATGAGTCGCGGATGTCGATGTCGTGGAAACCAAAATCGTATAGCTCCTTAAAAGCGGCCAACGGCAATTGATCCCAACACATGTCGTCTGTGACTTGGAAGCCATGGTAGACCGAGCTACCTGGAAATTGAATATCGAGAATAGGATCAACTAACACCTTCCTTGAGCGTAAAGCATCGTAAAGGTTCCCGGCCACTGTGTCAGGGACCGTGCCACTCCCCAACTTATGGCTAGGAAGATGTCGCTGGGGAATATAGAAATCTGCAAGTTTTCTCAATCGCCTTCGTCTTGACGCTAATTCTGCAATAACGAGACTCAACAACAGTGGTTTTCGTTGGTAGACCGCGTCCATTATTTGCACCACGCCAATGGTGCAGCCTGCTTTGAGAAGTAATTCAAGAGAATCTCGGCATCCGAGTTGCAAAGCTCGAGCAACGAGGCCTTCCCTCCTTATCGAGCATTGATGCACATCTGCTCCTGCTTCCAGTAGAATCTTGAGGCCTCTTGGCCAGCCAACGCTGAGTTCAAGTAGCGTAATGCATTGGACTGTATCATTGGCACCCGTGTTTCCAGACTCCAAAGCAGTTATCAGGTCCGTCTCTGACTCTTTGAGGATCACCTTTACGATGTCTGGGAACATGATAGCTTGAAGTATGGCGCTTAGCAATGGGTAGTAAAAATTTCTCTGGAACACGTACCATGCTCGGCTTTAGAAAGGATGTCTTGAAACAGGCGCCTGCTCCATGGAAAAGACACGTATGTGATATCGGTAAAGTAGGAACCGCGACTTATCAGATTGGCAATCAACTGTTCCAACTCCGGATCAAGCATTACTGGCATTCTCTCATTAAGGCCACCTGAGCCTAGGGCGTCGAGAACGGTTCTTCCAGACGGCGTGAAAACATCCACGGGGGCCCCGTTGTCGACAAGGAATTTCGCTAACTTCGCTATGAGGTCAGGACGCGGACAATCTTTCACCTGTCCGCACGCTTCCTTTGGGATATTAGCGGTTATTTTTCTCTTCATCCATTTCAACTCGAAGTGGCCAACTTACATGCAGAAGGCTCTGTCCAGAATACAAGATATCTGCAGCTGACGCTTTACCTTCTGAAAATAACTGCTGGTGTCTTGAGATAAGCCTTTCAAAAGACTGCTCATCGCTGAGATGACTATGAAAGCCCGCATATTCGTAGCAATCTTTCAACAAGCTTTCAGGAGGGCTGGCGGTAGAGACCCGTAGGCTTGGGGCAATGGAAAACCACCCTGCACCTCTAGTCAAGGAAAGCGAGGCCGATACCAGAAGACCTAGTCTGCGGCAAACAAAGCGATATCTTTTCAGTGTGACTGATGAGCGACGCTCGATAGTTATATGCTCGGAACGCAGAATCTGGTGATGGCTATGCTGGTCGGAGTCCAACCCTTTTCCGCTCGTCCCTGATTGTTCCTCGTCGCAGCTATAGACCTCCACCGTCTCCACGTGCGATAGCATAGTCAGATTGTTTTGCAGCAGGGTTGACTATACAAAGTCAGCGCTGTTCCAAAGACGCTCTGGGGAGCATGGTACCATATTTTGCATTTGTTCAAATGTTCTCTTCTGTAGATCCAACATGTCGGGAATAAGATTCATGTTCTTCATTGTGTATCTACCAGCACAGAGTGAGTTTCGGGGTCTGGAATCGGCGGTCAAATACTCACACATGGAGTGAAGTGTGTAAGTTCATTTGAATCTCATCCAAATCTCTCAGCACATCGCGCAAAGCCTCCTTCCTGAACGGATAGACAAATCTTTTGTACCCGGTACGAAATTTGTCGTTGAATCCAGCTTGAGAAGTAGCGGACTCGGGGCCATATTTATCGACTGCCTTCTTGAGTCGAGTGATCGCAGCGACAATATCTTCGACCTTTTCTTTGATGTCACCCCTAATGTCGGTCTGTGACTCTAATCCCGGTGCTGGAGGAATATTCTCCGAGTCTCTTAACTCTTGTTCTTCGAGAATATCACGCAATGTCTTGAGGGGCACACGAAGACCAGCGGCTTTGTTGGCGACGTTTTGGATATCCTGATCGGCGTCCTTGACGGAGCGACAGTAGGTGACCAACGTGTTGCACACTTGAATTCCGAGCGAGATGACGCCAACGGTGCTACCGGCGATAGAGATCGGGTCGGCCATGGCCGCGACGGTGTTGATTGTTTCTGAGATGAAAGGTTCAGTCGAAAGACTCTCGAGAGGGGTGATTACCTTTGCTTTTTCTTCACTACATGCTTGCGGCTGTGTAGAAATGATGATTGGTGCTGTAGCCAAGGCTGTTTGGAGCGTGGGAGTCAGCCTTGCATCTCTGCACAAGATATGAGAATCAATCTGGATCTCGATTCTCGGTATTCCTGGGCCGCTCTGAAGCAATTGCCCTCTTTTATCTGACGAGGTGTTCCCATATAGAGCTGTACTCAATGATCTTGACAATCACCCCCAATATCATCCTCCCGAGCTACATCACTGCGAAAAGACCCATATCACGGCCTAGTCAAATCAGCATCATTTCCAGACCCACGAGCAGCGCTTAGAAGAAATCGCCGGACAGAGTATCCTTTCCTCCCTGAGAGCGGTAGCTAGGAATACTCCTGTCGAGACCTAGAGATTAATTAGTAGATACTGTCAGAATACTGTAATGGGGGCAGTTCACGGGGTCGATGGGTGTAAAGGACCTACCCCGAATGCGGTCTTGGGAATCAGACCTACGCGATCGTGCGGTGCCATTTCGCAATATCTGGCGATGTATCAGTATCCATCTAGAGAAAGACAGAAATGGAGTATTGAGATAGGCGCTCATCTGCAGGGTCTCTGTCGGGGTTATAACTCCAGTTTGAGGGGTGGTTTCAAGGTGGTGAGGAACTCTGAGAGTAAGACTGACAGGGTTACCTTGGTCCGATTTAGAATTTATTAAGCTATGAGATAAACTGTATAAAACCGGTCACTTGGATTCGTAGAGGGTACTGAATAGTGATTACCCATGAACTATAGTTAGAAGGAAAGGCATGGTTGGATGGGTCTTGAGGATTCATGCACAGGTTGAACACCTGGGGCAGCTAGCCCCTTCAACAGCATCTAAGAAAGTGTTCGCTCTGAATGTTGCACAGAAAGTATTACTCCATTGCCCTGCATTAACACGGGCTAAGGCTTGGAACATGGCTATTGGCTAGACCCTCAACCATCCATGGAATATCCTAGAGGAACAACCAGCAAGGTGAGCGAACCAGATACAAAGCTGCCTATAAGATAGCGAGGAGGAACCATGGCCCTACCCCGTTGTAATCACTTTGTTATTTTCCACAGTGTATTTAACTACCTCTTGATACTCGGATGGAAGATTGCTGTTGGTTACACAGTACGGGTACTGGGCAGTTGGGGCACAATACGTCTACTGGACAACAATGCGGGTTAGAAATGCAGGCGTGGCTCATGGAAAGAAGAGAGGAACTTCCTAGTACTCAGGGAATTGTCTCGTCAGATGGTCGAAAAGTGTTGGATCCAGGGTACATTGCGCGATGCATAAGACCTGAATTGGTCAAGGCGAAACCTCGACTGTTCTGCATGGATGTTTTCCTGATCAATCGTAACTCATGTCCTTACAAGGATAGCCATCAAAACTTAACCCCAAAAAAGCTAAACGAACTCTCACTCCCAGCCCCAGCAACATCCCCCGGAGGTTGACAAGAAACCTCCAACGGCACCAACAACTGCTCACCAGCCTGAAACTCACTCCCATCCGACTTCCCCTTCTTCGTCACAGCAGGCGCCACAACAAGAAGCACCGGCTGCTCCGGCTTCGGCCGCTGCTGACCCTTTTCAACTTCCATCTTACTCGGATCAAACCTAAGCTGAGCGTTCTCCGGCGGGAACTCCCATGTAATACGAGCCGCCTGGCGATGAATCTCTGTATCAAGCGCCAACGCAGTTTCCAAGATCCGACGGAAATCCTGATGCGACTCGCGACTTCGCTTTGTGACGAATTGCTCTGCTATACTCCAGAAATCGCCCCGGATGTCGTCTAATGTGCCCTGGATGCGTTTGTGTTCTTGGGTGCCTGGCGCGAAGTCGCACATTTGTATTACGAGGGCTGTTGCTTCTGCTGACCACATTTGGAATTTGCGCTCGAGGTCTGGATCTGCTGCTTCGCTGCGGGATGCTGTGTCTCTGTCAGTATGCATGGGTGCATGTATATAGGCGAAAACTATGTACCGTATTTCAAGTACCATCGCAAGTCGCAAAGAGACGCGCCAGTCTTACCAGCCCACACAAACTGTCCGAACACCTGAAGCGCAAGCAATCTCCAGATCATTCCCTGGATGATACTAGGACACCGGCTCGGGGACATGAGGTACTCCTTGTACGCTTGTGTCCCCGGCGTCGTAGGCAGCATGCAGGTTTCCCAAGTCCTGATACTGTCACTTGGAACCCGAATAGGGCTATTTCCTGCAAAATGCAAGACCGCGAAGTCCCGTATACCATACCTCAGCTGTTGGATTAAGCCAGATAGGTGGCTATCCGTAATCTGATAGAGCGCAGGAACTTGCTTTGCCCGGCGTAATTCCCCGGCAGTGCGTTTCCATAACTTCCAGTTCTCTTCTGCCTGCGCTGCTGCTTGATCTCTTTCTGTTGCGATTTGGCTGTTCAGTTCGTGTTCTTTTGCTAGGAGTGTTTCTAGCTCTAAGATCTTCTGTTTGGATGTTTCTTGTGAAGATTCCAGTTGGGCGATATGCTCTTGGAGTTGTTCAGTTTCTTCAGCTAAACTGATTGGTTTCTTTCCTTTCTGGTCTTCTGTAAATTTTGGGCCTTCGGGTAGTTCCCGCGGAGGACGCGCTGAGGGCTTCGGTTGTGGATTCGTCCCGCCCTTGATTGATGGTCGCCGACTCAAAACATTGGGTCTCGAAGCAGGGACAGAAGAAGTCCGAGATGAAGGTCGAGAGGTAGACTGAACAGGATGCGTATCAGCCGGGGCTGTCTTAGGGATACTAACATCCGGCCGTTTGGGGAGAGGCTTCTTAGCGGGTGATTCTGCCCGCTTTAAGCTCTGCGACATTCTCAGGAAAACCAGTTTCAAAATACTGCAAAGCGACGTAGGATCACAGAGCGAGATAAAATAATCATCGGGATATAAAGCCTGTCAAGCGGGGCTGACACGCAGTGTCAGGTCAGCCTTGCCCTAACAAAATCTGCCAAGACTCTTCAACCTTTCGCGCAGTTTTAGCCTCGCCGACGAGGACAGTCCATTGGATGGATTTGTCGCTTTTCATCAAAATCAGGCTGAGGATTCGTTCTTCATTTGGTGCACAGTGGCTTGGGCGTATTGGCTCGTCGTGATAGGCTCGGTCGATTCTGCCCATCCTCGTTGAGGGCGCCTCGATCTTCGAGCCGTGACTGTCAGCGGCTGCAGTGCAGTACTTAAGGACCGAGGCCAGCTGGGTTTCAGCTCTTGAGTACGTAACTGGTGGCTCTGAATACGAGCACGCAGTATCTATCGCAAACTGCAGAGAAATGCCCCCCTCACGCATCTCACTCCCGGGAGTAGACGGCGAAATCACCTGGCCACTCCAAGGCCTGGATCTGGGCGAAGATGATGACCAACTCGTCATTGGTATTGATTTTGGGACCACGTACGTTCCCAGCACATCTCTCCTACCCCTAATATTCCGCTTAACAAAACATCTAGATTCTCCGGCGTCGCCTGGTCCACCCCGGAAAACTTCTCCGCCGACCAAATAAACCTCATTACCGCGTGGCCTGGCACAGGTCGCGAAGAAGGAAAAGCACCTACGGAGCTCCTCTACGAAGAAGAGCAAACATCGTGGGGTTACAATATCCCCGGTGGAGCGGAAACAGTTCGCGGCTTCAAACTCCTCCTTCTGCGGGAGAAAGACCTCACGGAGGAGATCAAAGCATCCGAGTTCTATCTCCGCGCGCGCCGCATGTTACGAGATACAGGAAAGACGCCTGTTACGCTGGTTGCGGACTATCTGCGGGGGCTGTGGAGGCATACCCTCGAGACACTTAATAAGGCGCTTGGGGATTTCGTGGTGGAGGGGTTGAGGTTTCATGTGGTAATCACTGTGCCGGCGATTTGGAAGGCTTATGCGCGGCAGGCAATGAAGGATGCGGCGGAGATGGCGGGGATACTGCAGGGCAGGAAAGCTGGAGAGACGACGTTGGGATTTGTTCCGGAGCCTGAGGCGGCGGCACTTTCGACGCTTTGTGAGCGGGAGAGAAGGGTGAGGAAGGGGGACGTTTTTGTCATTTGTGATGCTGGGGGTGGGACTGTGGTGTGTGACTATCCTCGTGTCGAAGTAAAAGTATCATGCTGATTGGGACAGGACTTGATTAGTTATGAGATCACGGATACAAACCCGGTTGCAATGAGGGAGGCTGTTGAGGGGCGAGGTAAGCTATCCTCAAGTAGACCTCATTATCACGTTGACACAAATTCAATAGGAGGGCTATGCGGCGGGATATTCATTGACGAAGCCTTCGAGGCTATATGCAAAAAAAGGCTCGGACGGCGCTGGGACAATTTGAGTAAGAAAGGGGTCAACGATGTGATGAGAGGTGAGTGGGAGCAACACATAAAGCCGCAGTTCAAGCCAAGTTCCGGCCGTGAGAAAGAATGGGTCGTGGCGGTTCCGGCAGAGGCGTTTGGAAGGTCGAACCTTGATGATTTAGGTAAACAGCCGTATATCAAACAAGGGCGTATACACTTCCGGAGGTAAGTCACTGGTCTTGCATTCAGATTCGGTGCTGACTAGATCTTCGTTGCCAGCTGCGATATAGAACAGGCTTTTGCTAATTCCTTTGCTGGAATTAATGCGCTGGTTGATAGGCAAATTAAGAAGGCCAAGAAGGCGTCTCTGACGGTAAAGGTCCGTGGTCTCGTCTATTCCTTTGATAGTTGAATTGAGTTAATGTTGATAGGGCATCATCCTGGTCGGGGGCCTAGGGACGAGCCCATATCTCTACGAGCATCTTAGGGAAAGATACTCGAAGGACAAAATCTCAATCCTGCAATCTAGCGGGATAAGACCGTAAGCACCCTACAAAACGCATCGGGTCCCATCTAACAAAGGCAGCCGAACCGCAATCTGCCGGGGAGCCATCTACAAAGGCTTCCTCGACCTATCCAACTCCAACGTCAACAGCCAAGGCAGCTATAGCTACAAGAGCATAGCAGTAGTTTCCACAAAATCCCGCATCAGCATTGGCACGACGTTCTGGGTGGACTTCGATAGCTCCAAGCACGTCGAAGAGGACCGGAAGTGGGATTCCAAGCAGGAGAAATGGAGGGCGGACAACCAGATGGAGTGGTTTATCCGCAAAGTACGCCCAGTCCCATCCAATTAATCCAGTGCTTGGCTAATTTGCGTTCAGGGCAATGATGTCTCAACCAAGGAACGCGTCAGCCACAACTATCATCGGATGATGGGGGTGGACTTTGACGGAAAGTTCCGGGTCCATGTGTATCAGTGCGAAGCTGACAGCCCGCCTACGAGAAAAACGTCCAGCGTAAAACGGCTTTGTACGATCGATTGTAGGCTTGATGTCCCGGTGTCGTCATTGGAGACGTTCAAGCGGGATGATGGGACAAGGCTGAAGGAGTTGGCGTATAACGTTGAGATGGTGCCATCGGGGGCGGCGGCAGAGTGTACGGTCTACATCGATGGGAGGAAACAAGGGAGCCAGAATGCTTCAATTAAGTTTCAATGATGGTAATCATAGTGCAACCAAGGTTCAAGTTCAATCTTTCGTATCAAGGTTGAGATTGAAATTTGGAAGAAGCTCGACTGATTCGGGTATAGTGTCACGTTTAGCGCTAAGCCTAAGACAGACAAGTGGTCTCAGCCACTACGCAACAATGGGACCATCTCTCTCTCTCCTCTCTCTTTATCCTTGAAACCAAGACCTTGAGGCTTGGACGGCGAAATCTCGGGTTAAAACGGGGTCATCTTGAGCCTCGCTGAGAGATAGCCGTGTGGTGATTATGAAAACCACGCAGCGCATGACCTCTCGAAATTGAGCGAGTACACCATCTCAGCCAACAGGAGGTGCGGCCTCTCGTAGCCTGAGCCAAATGGCCTCCCATCCAATCAAGCATTCTCTTGGCTAGGTAAGCGTCTCCAAAATCCTTCTTTTCAGAGGCTAACGAACAGTGCCAAGACCGGAGTTTACCCCCAGCGCCGATGCTGGTCATTGCTGTCACCCCGACTTTTTGGCCCCAGAAAAGTATCTGTCAACACTGTCACTCGGGACCCCCGACTTCTACCCCGCCACTCCGTGTAAAAACTGAGATCGGCATTCCAGGTATGGAAGGAGATCGGAAAGTCTCCGACTCCGAGTCATGCGTCCCGTCATCCCCCGGGGCCCCAGGTCTGGACTGGAGAATGATGGAGATAGCTCTCGAACCCTGACAAGGGTGCTTGGACCAGGGTCGCCACCTTGATAACGCACTGCATTCCATACTCTGTACAGGGCTTCTCCCTGCTGTTCTGCCCTCATTTTTGGGACCCAATGCTGCTACCCGTCAATGTGTCGTTTTTTGGACCGAGCATTGCAACACACTTTTATACTCTCCGTGGCTCGCACGGCACTCGCCTTAATCGTTTTACCTTCCTTGGGCAAATCCTTCTGTTGGCTTGGCTTACCAAACTCTTTGTCTTAATCCCGACCCTCCATGGCCACGCGCGAAAATTGTCACTGCTAGCGCGTCTCGGCGTCCACGTTGAGTCCAGCGAATCCCCAGGAATCTGCCAAAAATGGTTGTGCTCGACGCCGCGCGGTGCAACCCCAGATTGCTTAGGCCCTTGGCGGCAGCTTGGCTCACCGTGGATTTGTGTCCCGCCGTGGGGCTTTGTGCGAGTAGGCCAAAGGCCTGGAGGACTTGAGCGATGAGATAATTTGATTCCGTGGGGGATGTTACTGTACCTCCCCATGAAGGTCTGGCCATGGAACGAGTCAGAACAGAGTATGACAAGGGTATAAAGTCCGGCTTATTCGCCCTGGGCTATCTGTTCAGCAGACATCATCCTTCATCTATTTGTTTGATGCGCAATCCTGCCTCAAGCCCACAGCCTAAACATGCCTTCACACAACGAGCCTGCTGAGCCCATTCCTGATGGCATTCTTGCCACAGCGAAACAGTCCTGGGGCGATCTCTTCAAATGGAGGCAGCGTACCGTCATTACGAACGAGCAGGGTGAAACCTATGCGGAGTGGCAAGACCCCGAGCCTTTTAAGAATCCAATCAGTCTCTTTATGCTGCTGAGCGCTCGAGATTGGCTGTTCTTCCTTGTTGGTCTTGCCGCGTGGACTGCAGATGCCTTTGACTTCCACGCGCTGTCTATTCAACAAGTCAAGCTTGCCGACTACTATGGTCGCAGCAAAACCGACATCTCGACCGCCATCACCCTCACTTTGCTGTTGAGGAGTGTGGGTGCTGCGTTCTTCGGCCTTGCGGGTGATCGCTTCGGTCGAAAGTGGCCCATGGTAGTCAACATGATCGTGCTTGGTGTCTTGCAGATTGGTACCATCTACAGCGGTACTTTCCAGCAGTTTCTGGCAGTGCGAAGTTTGTTCGGTCTCTTCATGGGTGGTGTGTATGGAAACGCCATTGCCATGGCTCTGGAGCATTGCCCGTAAATATGTGTTATATCCTTAGTCAATGGCTTTCACTAACTGTTGCAGTGCGCCTTCCCGGGGTCTCATGTCTGGAATCCTCCAGCAAGGGTACTCTCTCGGATACGTTTTTGCTGCGTGCGCCAACTTGGGAGTTGGAGGTGAAACAGAGAGTTATAAGACTGTCTTCTGGATTGCAGGTTTGTCTTCCACCGTGGTTTGCAAATCCCCATCCATGCTAATGGATTCTAGCTGGAATTTCAATCGGTATTGGTTTCATTCGTATGCTGTTCCCCGAGTCGCAGCAGTTCATCGAAGCGAAAAAAAAGGGCGGCCGATCGGTCAGTGCTGGAGAGTTCTGGCGGGAGACAAAGCAGATGGTCGGCCAGGAATGGAAGATCTCTGTTTACTGCATCATCTTGATGACTTGGGTATGTTTTGTCCTCTACTCCGGAGTACGGTAAAGCCAGTAGTCTAACCATTCGCAGTTCAATTACTACTCCCACACCTCTCAGGACTCCTACACTACCTTCATGTTGACCCAGAAAGAATTGGATAATGAGGGTGCCTCCCGTGCATCAATTATCATGAAGACAGGCGCCTGTGTTGGTGGTACCATCATCGGATATCTTTCACAGTTTGTTGGACGACGCCGCGCTATCATCGTCGCCGCGTTTATCTCTGGACTCATGATTCCTGCTTGGATCCTCCCAGGCACTGAGAGGTCTCTGAGCGCCACAGGTTTCTTCATTCAGTTCTTCATCCAGGGTGCTTGGGGTGTCATTCCCATCCACCTGAACGAACTCTCGCCTCCTGCTTTTCGATCTCTGTTCCCAGGTACTTTCCACCCCCACCCAACCTTTGAGGCCCACGCAACAGCAGCTAACAAACATCAGGTCTTACCTACCAGCTCGGAAACATGATCTCCTCCCCCTCAGCGCAGATCATCAACGCTGTCGCTGAAAAGACCTTTATCTCGGGTCCCTCCGGAACACCCGTCGAGGCATACGGCCCCACCATGGGCGTAGCCACTGCCATCATTGCTATGGGAATCATGGTGACGACCGCATTCGGCCCCGAGAAGCGTGGTCGCCGCTTTGAGACTGTTGTCGTGGGTATGCAGTCACAGTCCCAGCCCACCGCAAAGGAGCTGGACCTTGAAGATGGCGACAAGCCTGGCGATGAGAACCTCGAGCGGGCTGCTGCTAAGATCTAGGCTATCGGCATATTCCAAATGACGAAATCCGGTACATGATGGACGGAATGAATGATTTAACACGGCTGGTTATGATGTGATTTAGATGAATGCAGGAGCTACTCTGGAGTACTCCGTATAGTCTCGGACTGATGTACTATTACGTATATCTTCATCCGAAATGACATATCACGATGATCCCAATGACTTGTAATGTCCTGCGTATAGTAAAATGCCTCAGGAAACTCTGCCCCGAGATACCCCGTAGTAAACCCTGCCAAGACTGTCCCACAAATATGCGAACCAACATCGATCGATCAATCATCCCCATGGGCACCCGAGCTTCTCCAACTCCAACATCACACTAACATCAACCCCAATGTCTTCCAATGCCGATCCCCAACAAGGCATCCAGCCCCAAAAAGGCCGCTTGGTCTCCCAGTTCGAGAACCGGTATTCTCCGCTCCACCCCACAAATCTCTCTCCGGAATCACCACCCAAGCTACATTAGTCCCCCCCGGTCTTACGGCAGTCGTATACTTACGGTGTACGAAACAGGAAAATCGCCGAGCACGGACAAGGCTGGTCTGACCTATGGGATTCCGGCGATAGCGGACTTTGGGATCGAGGGATTCCCTCTCCGGCACTGGTTGATTTGCTTGAGGAATTCAGCGGGGGCTTGCTTAATCCGTTGGTGGATTTTCAGCTAGACTTGGGTGGCAAAGAGGGGGGTGATGAAATAGAGAAGAAGAGGACTAAGAGGAGAAAAAGGGCTCTTGTACCGGTATGTCCATTCAACATCTATTCGCATGGAAGATTCGATTTATTCTAGTATCCTGTCACAACATCGCATCCCAGACAGTCTCTCCTGCACAACAGGCCTTCGAATGTGTATCATGTTACTGAAAAAGAAAGCCAGGGCTGCGGTCTCGGACACGACGTCCTAAGCCTCGCCCTACACGGTTTTGATACATATGGGCTCGAGATTTCCTCAACGGCTGTATCGGAGGCTAAAGAATATGCAAAGAAAGAGATGAACCCTGACTCCCAGCCTCAGGCGCACTTCTTTGGACAGGATTGCAAAGATACTCATTCTCAATCCCGACTGCCCCCTGGAGCAGTGACGTTCAAGGAGGGAGACTTCTTCAACGAAACTAGCACTTGGTCTGGAGCAGGTTTAGAGTCAGACACTTTGGGGGAGGATGAGTTAACGTTTGATGTTATTTACGACTACACTGTACTTCACCTCAGTCCTTCCCCAATCTTATTTAGATAACTACTAAAAGCTTATATATAGTTCCTCTGCGCCCTCCATCCAACAAAGCGTTCACACTGGGCCTCAAGAATGGCTGAACTGCTCAAACCCGGTGGGCTCCTCATCTGTCTTGAATTCCCGATGTACAAGGATCCGAGCTTACTTGGTCCGCCATGGGGTGTAAATGGGGTGCATTGGAAGCTCCTTGCGCGGGAGGAAGGGGGGATGTTTCGGAGGGTGCTGTATCGGATGCCAGAGAGGACGTTTGCGGTTGGGATGGGGACGGACTGGGTTAGTGTCTGGGAGAGGGGTTGAATACCTGGTGCTTAATCTGGGTGGGTTGATCCAGAATGGTCTCTCTAGGCTGGGGAGAATGTACATCGATATAAGCGCTTGGAGAATGTGATTCGCCATGATGGGAACTTGAACCTGTCAAGGTCACGTAATCGACCACTCTTTTCAATTCGCAGGTGGCCCCTGTTCCTCGGACTCAAGGGGGACACCAATGGCTCAATATCATATGAAAGGTTGTCCGAACCACAGGGAAGAGCCTGTTCCGGATTGTAGTCATCTAGCAAGTCTGGGTCTGATGCCGCAGCTTCAGTGCCACCATGTAAAATGTCGAATCCATCCACTGAAGCTGCGGCATCAGACCCAGACTTAGAAGAATTGCTAGTTGAAAAAGGATGCTTCCTAAGTAATGGATAATATTGAGAGAGAGAGTAATAACAGACTCCCTTTATATATTTCTCTACATAGTGTAATCCTGGGTCTGTCAGGTGAAAAAGTAAATAAAGAACCTTGGACTTATCTAAATAATACTTTATTAAAAAGCCATGCAATGTTTCAGCTTATTTATTAAAGACTTAGTCTGATATAATTCCTGCTGATTTTAGATTTTATTGAAGCACCTCTAGTCTGGAAAAGTCTCCTATACTAAATTAGGCCTTAATTAAAAAACACAGTAAATCCCTTTAATTAGTTTTAAGTGCCTTTCATATTCTAAATATACGTATTATCACTGGCACTGAAAGAAAAATAAAGGTAATATTAAAAGAGATCCGACACTGTTCAAAGATACTAGGCAAGGCAACAGTTTATCCATGTATGAAAGACCTGATCAAAGACAGGCGGTATAATGTTGAAAACAGTATGGCCATACATCGTACATCGCTGGGTCGGTGCAAGCTAGCGAACGAATGACTCGAGCTAGAACCCGAGTAACTTCGCGCGGAAGGCATGGAGCTGAACTGGCTATCTAAAGTATATTATTTGCTACTTGTGTACTCCGTATAGTGATAGCTAAGCAAACCCAAACCAAGCCAAATCCTCCGCCCCCTGGATCGGAATATTATGAGTCACCCCATTCGCGAGGATCCCCTGCAAACTGTCCCCCCAAACTGTCTTATCCCAGTCCGCAAGAGGCGTATCACTCTGCAGCTCTTCTGGGGTGTCATAATCATATCCAAACACCCCAGCCCACTGCTTGCAAGTCTCGTAGTAGTTCTGCGGGTACAAAGTCGCGTCCGCGCTCCCATGATAAATCTGCATTTTGGGCCTGGCCCCGTCATACCCGGCGTCCATGGCCCTTGCAATATCAGCCCAGTGCTCGGGTGTGCTGATTGATTGGCCTTGCGCGCAAGTACTGTTCCAGCCGGCTTGTTGGTCGGTGTCGGAGTAGAAGCAGCCAGCTGGGACACCGGCGTAAACGATTCCTGCGGCGAAGATGCTGGGGTAGGTTGCTGCCATGACGTTCTGAAGATACTTGTTAGCTGACAATTCTGGTATGAGAGCGAGCGAGTGGGTGGTAAAGTACCGTCATCATAGCCCCAGAGCTAGTTCCAGTTACGTAGACACGGCTACAGTCCGCATTATACTGGGAAGTAGTCCAAGTAACCATGTTCGCGATTGAGTTGCTATTGCCGCCGCCGCCGTTGGTTAATGTTGACTCCGAGCTGACATCCCAGCATCCGCCTTCGTAGGGGCTTTCGGGGTAGATTACGATGAATCCGTGTGTCTCTGCATATTGCGCGTAGGGGGTACCAGTGTAGTAGGCTTGGGCGGTTCCAGTGCCTTTCGCGATGTTAGTTCATGGATGATGACATGACTTGAGAATAAGACTGACGTACAGTAGTGAATTGCCACGATGATGGCAGGGTTAGACGCCAGGTTGTTTGGGACGTATATGTAGAAACCCACGTCGCTAGGATTATCCCCGAAGTCGGTAACTTGTTCTAGCTGCCCGGGGGTTGGAGCTCGTCGGCTCAGTGCCATTGCATTGCAGGCTAAAGCGTAGAGCACAACCGAGAGGATATACTTGATTGAGGCCATAGTGATGTTCCCAACGCGAGTATAGGAAGATGAGAATTATAAGGATGGGCAAGAGGCCTTATATGTCTCTCACCATTTTGGGGATCGGGTTATGACCCCTCGATTCATTTGCGTTGTGCCTAAACGCGCGACACGGAGACTGCACCGAATCCGTATCCAAAACAAGGGGATGGGATCGACAGGCAAAGCTGCCCTAAGGATGGCAACACGTCGCAGGATGATTAAAGCCGAGAAATTGCTTGTTTGATCTTTCTCTCTTTAGCCACAATTCCTGCATTTTACCCTTGCTAGGGTTACCTGTCTAGCCGAACTTGGTACGGACCACACGGCACACCTCCGCGTTTTGTTTCTGCATGATGGAATTCCCGGCGTTCGCCATAGTGTCAGTCTGGACGAGCCTGGAGCCTTAAACCTTGAATTTGTGAGAGCGTCCTGCCTCTTTATGCTCCCGCGTATTCTGTAGACAGTCTGGTCGGATCCTCAATCAACAGGCGGCAACAATCAAGGTCCGGGCCGGCCGGTAGGGTTATGAGACCCATGACACAAGTACAACCCCCTCTTGGCTTGGCTGTAGTCTGTGCGGTACTAATATAAAATACGTGCGTAGCTCGCTGCTAGAGCGTGATTGAAAGGGGTTCTAATATACAGTGTCAAAGACCATGATATCGGAGTTTTGGTGAGGATACTCACAAGAAGTGCTAGGCCTTACCAGATTCTACAATAAACGTACAAACCCAACATCCTCTCCACATTATGATTATCCAGTAGCACGGCGTGTTCCTCCCTCAGTGTGGCTGGATCATTCACGTCTAGATTGTCTCGGCTCGACTTTAACCCCCCCCCCACACGCTGAAGCTGCGGCGGCGCCAGTGCATACCTTGCCAGCCGGCTCTGATCCGCGTATTCCTCTATCATTGAGTCCGTCTGCCCGTGTCTACTTGCACTCAAGTAGTCAATCAGCCCGCTCATGCGTTCACTTAAGAACACCAAGCCCTGGGTACAGCATCCGAATTTGTTCATCTCGACCACACCGTGAAGTGTCATCAGGCTGTATTTTCCGGCCATGTATACAAGTGCCATGAAGGCTGGAACGCATATCAGTTAGAGGACCATGATGCCAAGGAAGTCAATGTGGAGCTGCTGGAAGCGAGAGCGGCGAAGGATCACTAGGATTGAAGATGCAGAGAGCACGAGAATTGTGATGATCAAAGGCATATTTCTTATGCAGTGTCGGATTTGCTCCACTCTAACGCGGTTTCAGTGTCGAACAGACGGAGGTAGAGACATGGCTTGGATTGATTCATGTCCAGTCATGAAATGTCCACTATGTTTTTCAGGTCTTCGCGAACCACCCCGTGGCAGAGACGATGGGGTCTTCGAAAATTATGGTATAGGAAGCATTCACTCTCTGGCAGGTTTGTAGCGCGTAGATATAATCACTGCAATCACTGCAATCTGGTCATCAGCTGTGATCTTTCTGGGAGCTCTGAAGCCTAGTCCTGCAGACAGAGACTTACAAGAACTCCCTTCTCGTAAAAGTTCCTGTTCCTCTCCAGCTCCCGCAGATGCTGCAGCTGCCCCTCAGGAACATTATACGTCTCCGCCTGATCCGTAACCCTGTCTATCCATCTCTGAACCTAGCTGCGATGAACACGTGGATCTGTATCGGCAAAGAGCACACTGAGATGCAACGCCCGCCGCTCTCGTTCATTCAACCCCTCTCACAAGTAGCCAACAGATACTTCATAGTAAGTGTCCTTGTCTCGGTGGACAATCACCCTGGCTACACAGACGGACGGAGCGCTACCAGGTCCAGATTCGCCTTTTGTGTAGTGGTAGTTGGGCGGGTTGATGGGCGAATTCGGACGAGGCTGTAATCCAAATCGTAAACATGGCGGTCGTAGAAGATGGCTGAGTGCGGATCTCGCCAGAACTTGACTCGGTAGTAAGACCATATTAAGAGCCAGATAAACAGGCTGAAAATGAAGATTCGTGACGCACGCAACCTCAGGGTGTATGTGAGTTGGGCAAGAAGTTTCTTGACCACGACCCTTTCTAGAGGCATTGTGGGCATCAATCTTGAACTAGGGAGCTTGGATGGGTTTTTATTAAAGAAAAAGAAAGTTATCGCTTGTATTGCCATAACTAACACATGTGAGATGCAAGGTAGAAGATGGTTCATCACCTGATACCCTCACCTTTTCTTCTCACTTTCCTCACCACTTTTTTATGTTCTTTTTTCTCACCCTTTGTCGCATCTTCATTCTTCTCTCATCCGTCCTGGTAATTGCTGGTACGAATACTACGAATACGAAAATCCCCGTCTTATCTAACCCGGTGAACTCCAACTTTGATACCTCCACCGGATTCGTTGGAGATATCGTCCCTAGTCCGCAACATGCTCGCTACATCCTTAGCAGGCGAATAGGATGAGCACCGTCAGATCCTGGCCTTCTCTTGGCCTTCTATCCTGCTTCTTCTGGCAGGTCCAGGCGTTTTTGCTTCGGCACGTCGTTCACCTGACCCCAAGAACGGAAACGAATACCTTGGAATTCCGAGATATATTTTCTTATCTTGCGGCCGATGTTGCTGGGCAGAGTCCGGATAGTGTTGGATAGCGGTCCAGTTCCCAACCGCGATGTTCTTATCGAGATGCAGTACCGAGTTGGGGTATAAAAGCATGCAAGAAGGCCCAGTATGACATGCTTTCCCAGAGCGCAAAGCTGCAGCTGCATCCTCAATCTCTATGAAGCTTCCTTTTTCTCTTTCCGGGGGAATCACCTCCTTGCTGCTCATTGGCAGCTTGTCAGGGGATGCTCTTGCCAACAAGCTTGACCCTAGTGCTCAGAAGGTACGCCAGAAGAACAGAGGAAGAAAAGCCCTGATGCATGCCTTGTCTGGTCGCTCGAATCAGCATCCAAGTGAACGTTGGGACAAGGCCGTACATCGTGGCCAAGCCGAGCCTTGTGAAGATACTCCCCCAAAGGAGATTGACGCACCAAAGGAGAACGTTTGGTACGGACTGACCGATGACGAAACTGCGGCTGTTGCGAACTGGCTGTTTGGCCGCTCTGAATTGAATCTTACTGTATCGGAGAATGCGGGTGAGTGGGACAATACAATGTAAGTCTAGATGATTGGGACCTCTTCGTTAGTAAGCTGACAACAAAGTGCACTCATCGAGTTGCAGCGTCCAAACAAAACGGAGACCATTCAGTATTTAGATGACGACGGGTCGGAACCAGCTCGATATGCCCATGTCCGACTCAACAATCGAGCTAGCATTGACCCGTACTATGCAGATATCCTAGTTGGACCATTACCAATCAATGGCAGCTCTTGGGAGGCCCTGGAGTTTCCGTACACCCGCAAAACTTCAGGTCATGTACGAAATGTTGAGCCGGATGGAGAGACCGTATACTCAGAGTGGTTATTCCCGATCAGTGCATTGGTTGCAGATATCACTCTGGACTTGTGGAATGGCACTGCTTTAGGTCTCGATAATGACACGCTCGACATCTGGGGTATCGATCCGCTATGGCAGGACGATGGGCGGATTGTGCGTTGGGATATGTACTGGCAAATACCCGAAGACCAATTCGACAGTGAAACCATCTTACCGCTAGGCCTGTACGTCAAGTCTGATGTTACCGGACGCGATCCGTCCCAGTGGAAGCTTCTAGGCTGGATGTATAATGATATCTTCTACGAAACGACGGAAGAATTTCGTGAGGCATACTGGTCTCCTGGCTTTGTCAAGCTCGGTCCCAGTCTTGACGGTCCCTGGGCTCATACAGACCAGAGGGGATCTGTCCCTCCCATGGACCGAAAACAGCCACCATTGGCTATTGCCCCAGATGGCTCACGGTACTCGGTGGATACGGAGCGCAAGTACGTGACCTGGATGGACTTTTCCTTCTACATCAGCTTTAACCGAGACACCGGCCTTTCTCTCTTCGACATCAAGTACAAGGGTCAACGAGTGCTATACGAATTGGGTCTGCAGGAAGCCTTGGCTCATTATGCTGGAAACGACCCGGTACAATCCAGCGTTGCCTACCTGGATTCCTACTATGGCTTCGGACCCTATGCCTTTGAACTGCTCAAAGGATACGACTGCCCTTCCTACGCTTCGTACCTTAACACTTCATTCTACGAATCAGAGGAAACCCATACCCATATCGACAGCCTGTGCCTTTTCGAATTCGATGCCGACTACCCTCTCGCTCGGCATTCGACTTCGGAATATGTCAGCGTGAGCAAGAATGTATACTTCACCGTCCGCACCATCAACACCATCGGAAACTACGACTACATGTTCAGCTACAACTTCCACATGGACGGTACCATCGGCGTCGAAGTACGCGCCTCCGGATACATCCAATCCGCCTACTACGCCAACAACGAAGACTTCGGTTACCAAATTCACGACTCCCTCTCTGGCTCAATGCACGACCACGTCCTAAACTTCAAAGCAGACTTCGACATCCTCGGAACAGAAAACACCATTGAACTCACCTCTCTCATCCCCGTTGAGAAGAAATTCTCCTGGAACGGCAACAAAACCCGTAACACCATGCAGCTACAGCGCGAGACCATCGCCTCCGAGGACAGCAGCCGCCTCAACTGGAGCTTCAACGGCCAGACCCAAATCCACGTCATAAACCAAGACGAGAAGAACAAGTACGGCGAATACCGCGGCTACCGTATCCTGCCTTCGGCCGGAACCGCCCATCTCACAGTCCAGAATTCAACCAACCTCGCCAACGCCGCGCATTGGGCTGAGTACGACGTCCAGATCACGAAGCACCACGACACCGAGCCATTCGCCGCCCACCCTTATAACAGCCAAGACATCCACGACCCCCCGGTCGACTTCGAGAAATTCTTTAACGGCGAGTCCCTCAACCAGACTGATCTCGTCGTCTGGCTCAACCTAGGTATGCACCATGTCCCGCACACAGGCGATCTCCCAAACACCGTCTTCACAACCGCACACTCGGGCATCCACTTCATGCCGCTGAACTACCTCCTCGGTGATCCGAGCCGCGAATCCGTTAATATGGTTCGTGTGAACTACTACAATGGCTCCACTACCGAGATCGAGACCTTCGGACAATCTAATGAGACCTGTGGGGTGCGTCTATCTCCCGTTGAGGATGAGCTGTGGTCGTATCAGGGCGATGTGATTGTGCGCAAGTTTCCGTATAATCCGAATGACCCGTTCTATGAGACGGATTAGGTAGGTAGCGTTGCAGGCTTGGGCATATCATCACGCGACGAACCCGGCATACATGCCTCACCGTGCTATCGATGCCAGTGGCGCTTCTTCGCAGAATAGATACGAAGCCATGTGAGATGAATCATGAGTATCAAGATTATAGTTTCCAATTGAACATATCTGGGCGATGAAATGGCCCCTCCTGAGTGAGATTCCAGAATCAAACAACAGTCTATCCAGACACTCTTGACCAGGAATATCCCAATGCCCCAATTGATCAGATAAATAGAATAAGTGAAGGGAGCATTAGACATGGGCTCTATCGATTCCAAAGGAAACCCCAGCCATTATTACTCTATTTGTCCCAAACGAGGTTATTCGACGTAAAATCGAACCAAGTTATCCCTAATGATCATACTGGTGAGATAATGGCTGGGAGACGAAGAGCGGGATTAAGTTGCGGGGGAGGATGGAGGAACAAAAGGAGCGGTGACAGTTAACCTACTGGAGACGTAGGAGTTATGCAGGGGGTTCAAAGTATGTTCATGTGCATAACTCTTCTCCTGATGCTGTGTGCGACATATCACCATTCCCTTGCTTCCGAGTGCCGTCCAGGATGGACGAAGTTGTGGTGAATAGGGAACGCAAAACAATCTCGGAAATAGACACGGGGAATCGGGGATGTGCTAAATCCGACTCGAACACAGATCACCAACAACACGGAACAGGAAAGAGGAGCTGAGATTGGGCAGGAGTAAGACAGATCAGGCAATACGTGCTTCCGCGTCTCCAAGCATGGCTCGGCCGAAGCGGACGTTATTCGGGTGCAATGGGAAAATCACCGGAAATTTAGGGTCTATAAAGGACCCATCTTTGATTTCAAAGTTCCTTTTTCATTATTTCTTTCTCGTCAGCAAGATGGCTCTAGATGTCTTGCTCTCTATATACTTGGCCGTCAATCCATTCTCGTCAATCATGGATTTCCAATGTTCATACTAGGGAACAGCATTACGTCGGACACTTGGTTCAAAATATTGCCAATGTGTCCGTCTTCAAGGGAAACTCCGTATGCATCCGTGTAAGGAGGCATGGAGGTAGCAAGGTTGGCAAATTGAGACGATGGTAGGAACGCTGTCGGAGGTAAGTTTGGAGCCCCAATTTCTCCCTTGGTTGGAGGCCACGGGCTTTTGCCCCCGCGAAATGCGGCATTGACTGCACGAAGCGCTTCCAGCGACGTTGAAAGATGCTTGGCCGAGTCTGTTCGACTGGTCGGGTTTACAGTGCCATCAGAATACACATGATCAGCCAGGGCTGTCTCTAGCCGTCGCAGCAAATCTGAATTGTGTGACCACAGCTGATCATTAGAGTTCGCGATCAGAAGGAACGCGGACGCAATGGTTCTCTGCACGCTGACCCATGTGCGGGATGCGGATGAGCTTATCACGTGAAGTTCGATAAACGCCTCTATTGTGTGCACCAAATTAGACAGGCAGTCCTGACGTATGTTCTCGCGCTTTTGTTCATCCATTGGAACATCCGGATCCAATGATACTCGGCATAAAACAGAGATATAGTATGAGGTGTGCAGCCGTAACTCCGCCCGCTCGATGTTGTCGGCCAATGTTATGCAATTGTCACGGTACCGCAGATGCGGCGCAGCCTCTGCACTAATATTGCGTATTCGTTGTACATGCTCCCGTATTTCGTGCGGTCGAAGGTGGGAGTGTTGTGTCAACATGAGTATCCGCAGTGTTTCAAGCACGACCGAGATGACGCGAGACAGGGTTTCAAAATAGGACCGATGACCAGGCATGGATTTACGATGGTACGGAATATCAGGCTGGCTGATCATGGTAATGGAAGGTCGGTCATAAGCTAAAGAAAAATGGCTGTTCTGGAACGCCATAGCCCACCTGTTCAAGGAGCAAAATCAGTAAGCGCTCCGGATTACTTCAGAGCCACCACGTACCAAACCCTTCTCCGGGCTTCCTCGAGGGCTGGTGGATACCCGGGCGTCTCTACATGAAGTCCAAGAACCATACACATGCGTTCCGTCATTCCTATCGAAGATGACATTAGCATTGGCTTTCCACTTCCAAGACTGCCACTCACCAAGCAATGTGTAAGAAGCGCCAGCGTTCATATTATAGGAAAGAACACTGCTGATGATCAATAGAATTTGTATTATCTCCACCGATGGTTGCGCTACATAATTGAGCATGCGCAGACACTGGTAGGAGCAGGAGACTAGACCCCGTCAGCAGGTAAACGAATGCGCAGCAGATATCACCCACCGTAAGCCCAAGAAGTCATCTCGCGCGAGATTCCCGGCAGGTCCGACAGCTGACACCCTGACGCAAGAACTGCAAAACAGAGGCTCAGAAAAGCAATGCTCATTCCGAACGGTCTCAGCTGGCCATTGACGTCCGGTTGATAGACCCCACCCGCTCGTTTTCGGCCGTCTAGCAACCGCCTCATATCAATCTCGAATTGGTCAACGTCCGAGAGTACAGGATACAATACAGCCCCAATAGTTTTGTAATAACTCAACAGCCTACCAGAGTCAGAACAAACCCCGATCTCCTAGAATAAACCAAGAGACTCAACACTCACTTGATACATTGATCATCATCAGGCAAAACTTTACAGACACCTCCAATATTGAAAGTATATGGATCTGATGACCAGAGGTCAACGAAGGGATATGCGGCGGACTCGTTATTCCCCATTGCCAGCTCTGCAAGCAGGTCCTCCTTTGGTAGCGCTCGCGCTGCATCTGCCGAGCTTTTCGACTTATCCAGGATATCAATCAGCACAGATCGTGATCCGATGTGTACTGATCCCGTCTTCAACGTGGTGGACCCATAGAGACTGTCCTGGACTGACGGAGACCGATCTATTCGACGGCTAGAATCGTCTAAGCGAGGATCCGTTGAATTCCGCGGCTGTGTCGAATGCGCACGGAAAAGCGACTTCAAGCTCGATATAACATGTTCCATGTCCTGCAACTTGGTATTGATTTCCTCCCACTCGATATGAGTAATCGAAACCGTATCCGACGAAGGGTCCTCGAATTCGGGCTCGGTGGCATAATACCTATCTTGATTACCTGTAGAGTAGGCCGGATGAGGCTGTGGTGAGGGACCTATAGCCGTCGGGACAGCGAAAGTTTCCGATGCAGCAGGCGGCAGCGAGGGCCTGGGTGCGACTAGTTGTGAAGGTGAAGGGCGGCCGTAGGTACAATTGAAGCCGCGCTTGACGCAGTTGCTGCATGGCACATTGCGGTCACAGCGAACCTTGCTCGCACGACATTGATGACATGTTTTGCACTCGCGTGGGCGGCGTCGGATGGGGTAGACTGGCATCGCAGTCGCAGGCCTTCCCAACATGGACAGCGTGGGAGGGAAAAAGCGACTGCGGGCGCTGCGAAGGGATTGGATGGGGGGAAGGACAGGGAGCCAGAGAGGGCAAGCCGTCTAACGAGTACACTGAGAGCGTGCGACAGACATTAGATACAACAAAGCACCAAGACAGATGCAGTGCAACCAGGCGAAAAAGGTAAAGATAGCACTGGCAGCAGCGATCTATCGATAAGTGGAGGATCGTCGCGGTTCGAGAATCGAAAAGGCGAGGACTCGGACGGCGGATTCAATTCGCTAATGCCATTAACTTAAGCGGAGTGAAGAATCGAGAGTCGAAACGAAACTGCAAATATTCTCATGAAAGGCCGGAAGGCTGAAGCACATGGAGCCTGGAACAGAGACGGGAGACGAGGGAGAGGCGGTACTTTTGCCTTGATTCAAGCTTGCGGAATTTCAACTGTCCGTGGTTCATTGGCCAAGCCTCCCACCAAAGACACCATGATATTTATTCACATTGTTCTGACAAAGTCATACATACACAAATGGTCGTTCATTCAGCTGTGAGTCTGAGTGATATTCAAATTTCTTTAACTGCTGTAAGCAACTACCTAGTTGGTTGTACGAATGTTCGGAGTTCTAAGTCTAGACTCGCCGCTATACTCAACACAGATCACCCTGCAGCCAAAACATAACCCATGTCTAGATACGAACATCGTTCCGTTGATGTTATCTATCAAATTTGTCCATTCCACTCACGCCCATTACACAGAAAAATATCAAGCCTTCGCAGCCGTTTGCGTCTGCACTTGCAAAACCTGCGGAACAGTCCACCAGTCATGCCAGCGCCCCTTCGTCCCGGCTTCAGGGATAGTCACTTTGAGGTTGAGACCCGGCGGTTGGGCATCATGTTGACTATTCTTCCCCTTGGCTAAAACAATGGCCTTTTTGACACTCTCGATGGCAATACTCGTGCCGATGCAAGCACGCATTGTGTCCTTCACATCGCGAGTCCAGTCCTCTACTAGCGCAGGTGCATCTGGCTTCTCGCCGTTTGAGTCTTCAAGGAAAGGTCCGTTGGAGAGTGTTGCTTCCCATGCTTTCCGTGCCTCACCGACGGCTTTGGTTGCACGATCTAGGACAATGTCGTCGCTGTCGCCTTGAAGGGTTGCTTCGCGAGAGTATTCGTCGTAAGGGACGAGTTCGGGTAAGGTGATGTGGAGGAAAGGTTTCATGCGGAGCTCGTAGCGGAATCGGTCGGTCGAGTATGCCTGCGGGGCGGAGGCGGTTGGGAGAATTTTGTGGCGATCGAGGAGCACGAATAGAGCATGCAGTGCAATTGCGAGCGCGTCTATGGCGATGGTTTGGGTGGTGAGTCTGTCCAAGAGTAGGAAGGATTTCCGGAGCAGGGCATGTTTGGCCATAGTTGGTCGGTTTCGTTGCGTGGCGGAGACGATATATGTGCGGATTCTGTCTATGTGTCCGAGGTGTGTGGAGCAGATGTGCGAGAGGTACCAATACATTCCGGGGAGCTCTTCTGGGGCGTAGATCGAGAGTTCAAAACCGAGTTGGAGGATGAGGCGGAATTGGATGAGTTTTTGGTGGTAGGTCCAGCTGCTCAGGGGGTACGAGTATGTAGTATCCCCGTTTGGAAGTTCTAGCGGAGGTTCTTCGCTCAACGTGCGAAGCTGTTCGTCTAGATCCTCGGCCTAGGATAGTGAGTTGGTAGTCAAGCAGCTTTAGGAGTATAACAAACCTCCATTTGCAGGTTATCCCAATCAACAATGGTATGACAGACGGTCCGGCGTATGCGACAGCGGTTCAAACACGCACTTCGGAAAGTATCTACGAACGGCTGCATTGTCATTAGCATTGGGCAAAATATTTCAACGAGGTACGTACCTGAGAAAGGCGCTTGACGAAGCCATCCATATATTGGGCTATCTGAAAACGAGGGTCGGATGGTACCTCAGTATCATCCAGGTTGGCCTCAAGCAGTATACTTGAAGGAAGAACAAGTGCCGCTAGCTCATCATACAAGAATTGTTTGATCGGGACAGTTCCAAGTACGATCGATTGACTCATGACGACGCTTTGAACGAGGGATCGAATGTAAACTGACGGTTGGGGTTTTCGGGATAGCATAGTCCAGACCGCCACCTATACAGTCAGTATAAGAAATCTATTTTTGCAAACAGACATACCCTCAAGTTATATGGTCCCCGATAGTCAAGAATCTGGTTGAGATGAATTCCATCCTGACACAGTCGTTTGAGATGCGCCAGCGCATCTTCAAGACTGATCCTGACCATGGGTCGGGGAGGCACTGTACTGGCCAGATTTCGTTGTATTTTCCAGCTGAATGCTGAAGGCACAGGCTGGCCCACGTGGCTTGTCTCTTTCAAAGTGGGTAACATCGAGAGGCAAGACTCCAGTTTGTCCACCGATCTCGTCTGTATAATCTTGACATCCTGCTCTAGGCTCAAAAGGAACTGCTGTCTGAATTCGAGTCGGGTCTTTATCGCGCTTTTCAATTTCGGATCTATGTCCTGTTCATCAAGCCAAGAAATTGCCTCGCTCAAGAGATCTCCAAAAATTTGATAATCAAAATGTGATAATAAGGAGCGGTTATAGAGCTGAGTGCTGAAATCCTCTTCCTATGCGAAGTTGAAAAAAAAAAAAAAAAAAAAAAGATCAGCCAGGATTATTTCAAGTATACGGATAGGAAGTTCAGGTTACCTCGTAGTAGAATTCCCTGATAACCCTTGTGTGGACAAAGTCACAGCACTTAACCAGCGCAAGACAATATGCCCGCAGCACAACATGTACCAGTTCGGGTTCTGTCTTATCTCCCGCAGGCTTCCCATGTCCAAATTGGAAATCCTCGTGGTCTCGCGGTACAGGCCATAGAAGTTTATCGAGGTAGAGGGAGGTGAAAAGTGTCTGCGAGAGCGGATGTCCCATATGCCATGCCACCTGTCCGTAAATGATCGCTTTCAGCACGTCTCTCCTTATATAGCACATGGTTTAGATGTCGAACATTTCTCACCCACCTCATGACAGAGTAGCTCGTCCATAATCCCTACCACTTCCTCTGGTATCAGCTCGCGCGAAACGTCATAGTCGTCGTTCAAGCTCTGTTCGTTTTCGCCAGGGCCAAGATATCCGCTGTCCATCTTGGAATCCATGATCTATAGTCGCAATTAGATCCGTTAATTTAGATATCTCATCAATTGCACGCGTTATGCACGCGTTATGTCAGACGGTTGAGACTTACCTCCAGCGCACCCACGGCCTCGAAAAGTGTGAAGTATTCATCCTTGACAAGCTGACCAGTCTTTAAGTCTGCGGAGGAAATGTCAATGCAGGCTCCATTAAAGACACTGTCCTTCGAAAGAGTCGAAGCAAAGAGGAATGCTTAGGACGCAGGCTTACTTGAGGCGGCTTGTGTGAATTTCTCTGTAATATCTGTAATATTGTCGCGTGGGATAACAGACTGCCACACGCCCCGCGCCGGCAGAAGTCGCTGGTGTTTTGGAGTCATAAGGAAAATGTGACCATGCAGCCAGCTGCCAGATCTAGGTGCTGGATATAACGAAGGGCGTTTGGTGTAGTGAGAAAGAAGGATGAGGTGAGGGGATGGCGGGGGTTGGTCGGGCGGACACAGGGCCCAAAGTTCATACTCCGTAGGTGACAGAACCGGGAACCGGATACCAACCGATGTCGCATAACTCTAGGTTGGAAAGTCTATATTTATACTACAAATTTTGGCATTTGACGTTACGCCAGGAGCAATACAGTACGCGTGGAACAAGTCTTCTATTCAAGCTTATGAAGCCATATCGTCTGTCCTGCACCAACCTCCATCAGGGCCCGGTGTCCCTGCTATAGTACAACTAATCACAGTGCAATCGAGTATCGAAGAACTGCTTATTTTTCAGCCTGAGCAGCGAGGGCCTCATCGTTCGCTTGGCCGAGGTTCTTGACTTCGCCCTGCTTGCCGTTCTAATTCCAAAATCCAGTTAGTCACCCTCCTGACTGACACTTTGGGTGGTCGGAAAGGGGCAATACGGACCTCCCACTTGGCGAAACGCAATTCCATAGTACCACGGCGCTCAGCAACGAGACGGGGACCGTCCTGGAGAGATCTGCGGACAGCACGAGCAGCGACGGCGAGGTAGCGGTTGTAGCTAAAAATTCGGCCATTGTCAGCGGAAACTCTCGAATCAGCGCATAAAACGGGTATGCAAGGGTAACGTACGTCAAACCAGCGGATTGCCACGCGAAGACCATGTTGACGATGTTATGGGGGAGCGAGGAGTTGATTTGAAGGGAGCAGTCGGGATGTGATGCTTTGCAGAGCGTCGAGTTCGGAGGATCGGGAAACTTCGGTCATGTGATACACGTGACTCTATACCAACACCCAAACAACCAATCAGGTTCTTTACTGCATCTATCATTGCCAGATCCATCCCAGGGACTATTCGAGAATCTAGAGGCCATACTTTCTCAGACCATACTCTCTATATAGACCGTGTTTACAGAGCTCTGCTACAGGACTCTTTTGTTCCTGTCCGACCTTTCTCGGTAGTCGCATCAACAGTAAAATCTGACAATCTTGACACTACTAGTTGGAAATCTAAACTTTGCAAGAACCTTAGAAGAACCAAAGCAAGTGAAGTATTACCAAAGTGTTCTAGTAATTCTCGGGTTAGTGTTGATGCATGGAATCGAAGAGGAGCTCGGCCGAACATCATCTGTTTACCGAGCAATCGCTCTTTTACAACAAGCTGTCCTAGATCCCCAATGAAGTAGATGACTGACTTCTTAGATTACGTTGTTAGTTGAGCCACCAAATATTCTGTCTGCGACATTGATATCAGAATCTTGTTTGATACTTGAATTGAGGCCTTTATGTAAAATGCACAAGAAACAAACATGTTGTTTAGCTTCTGCCTTTACAGTGATGATAGCCTTAGAACCAAAGAGCTCTTAGAGAAATCTGCTCACTTCAGCGCCAGACCTCATCGCCAAAGCTATGGTTCACATGAAGAGCTTACCCCAGCTTTCTGTCTTGCACGCAGCTTTGTACTCTTAGTTTGGCCTCATCCCGTTTACCTAGCTTGGAAAGGAAGAACAGCTCTTACAATAATCTCCTCTCTGGTATCAACACAACCACCTGTTGCGCGACATTTCTATCTTCAACTTTTACTTCACTGACACTTTTTCTCTTCCTCTCAGTTTGCCTCTCTCTCTCCCCCCACATTCACCTTTCCGGATACTTCCCAATTTCCTTCTTCTTCTCACTCACTTTCTCATTCACTTTGAGTTCACGGGCCTATCAAGTGAGGTCTTGTATGACCGGATCTATCAACATGCCCAAAGCCCCAGTCCTAAGGCCAAAGAGACGCACCCTGGTGCGCTGGGATGGTATAAACCCCGCAAGGTCTCTTCTTGACGCGTCTCGAAACACTATCCACTAACTTCTCTTGCTTCTTTCAGAAGACCTTGACGAGCTCCTGATGCTGACCATCCAGTCGGTCTGCAGCGCGCAGAACATCAAAATACCGTGGGGTGAAGTCGCAAAAGAGATGGGCCATGAAACCACTGAGGGGGCCATTGTGCAGCATCTTTCCAAGCTTCGCACACGCCGAGTTAACGCGGACAAGCCAGTTCCAAAGCCTCTTAAGCGTGGTTATAGCGGGAGCTCGAACCGAGCTCCAGACTTGCCGGTTGCCAAACGCTCCAAGCTTTCTGAGAACCTGAAGCTTGAAAGCAATGACGGAACTTCCGACGGCGAATGGATCGACGACACCAGCCCTCCGGCGAAGCACAAGGCGGGCTCTAGAAGGCGAAACCGCAAGGCTCAGTACAATGGGCTGCCGGCTGAGGAGTATGAGGAAGAATCTGTTGAAAGTGATGAGATGTTAGTCCCGGGAGCAAGCTTCCTGGCACTCCCGAACGATACGCAGCAAATGGAGGCTGAAGTCTCTCCAAGCTTGAAACCAACTAGCAAGCTCGTAAAATTCAGCGGTCCAATCACCAAGAGGGCTCTCCAAAGATTTCAGATTGAGCAGATTGAGCAGCTCGAGGACCAACAGCCAATGTGTGACGATTCAACCACCTTTGCGGACAACATCCACCAGTTGATCTCAGCTACCTCTTTTGTTGAAGCGGCTGCTATGCCAACAACTCAGACTTTTCCGTTTGGCGCTGTACACAATGAACTGACGACACATACCAACTACCTGCCCCCGGGACCTGACACACAGTATATATCAGATTATCCCGGTCTATATTCGCCTGATTTCAGGCTGCTTGATGCTCCTTTGGGTTATGATGTGTGTGACCAGTTACTTTACCAGAGTCTGGGCCCCTACTCCAACACGATGGATTCGGAAGAACAAAGTTATCAAGAAATGCTAGGGATGTATACGAACTTTGATGATTTGGCTTGGCGTGATGAGGATCTAAAGCAGGACTGCTAAGCACATAGGAGACTTTGGTTTATTCGTTTGTTCATTGTGATTTCGGTGCAGAGGGGCGTTTCGGAAAGGATATATCACGGCAATGTATTCGAAAAAATCTGGGGGAGGTGTCATGATTTTCCTGGTTAGCATGGCGTTACTGACATGAAAATAATCTCTTAGCTTATGAGCCAGCTAATAAAAATATGTTTGAACAGCAAGTATCTATCCTGGGCTCTGGAGTCTGTATAGAGATGAACCGGCTATGTTCCGACAACCCGAAGCATTCCCTCGGATACGGCACACGTGACGTTCTAGGAGCTTCTGCCGCCAAGAAATCCGGAGATCGAGAAATGGCTGGAAATTTTCTCGACTTTGGCTTCATCTCTCATCTTCTCGTCCTCTTTCTTTCTTATCCTCTTCATCCTCCTACTTCTGCTCCGCTGTGCTCCGGGAGTTCTGATCGGACAGACCTTCTTTCTGTTTACTGATATTCGCATTTGTCTTGTTTTAATTGTTCTCCCAACTCCCATTTCTCCCTTTTCAACATGCAGCGAGCTCTCACTTCCAGGACATCCGTCCTTTCTGCTGCCTCCAAGCGGGCTGCCTTCTCCAAGCCTGCCGGTTTTAGCCTCCAGCAGCAACGATTTGCTCACAAGGTACGTTCAGACACAATTCCAATCTCGGACTGCTCAATCTAGCTGGCGATCGGCTTGCCGCAGCTCCCCTAGCTTCGTCTCACCAAGGTTGCTAACAGCATATAGGAGCTCAAGTTCGGCGTCGAAGCTCGCGCTTCGCTATTGAAGGGTGTCGACACCCTCGCGAGAGCTGTCACATCTACTCTCGGTCCCAAGGGCCGCAATGTCCTCATTGACTCCCCCTACGGCTCCCCCAAGATCACCAAGGGTATGTTCAACCCATTTCCCATGTCATAAATTCCGTCTCTATCGCTACGAAATATCTAAAGCTTCCAATTCAATTACTGACTATTTAGATGGTGTGACTGTTGCCAAGGCTATTCAGCTCCAGGACAAGTTCGAGAACCTCGGTGCTCGTCTCCTCCAGGATGTCGCTTCCAAGACCAACGAACTTGCTGGTGATGGTACCACCACCGCTACGGTTCTCGCTCGCGCTATCTTCTCCGAGACCGTCAAGAACGTTGCCGCTGGCTGCAACCCTATGGATCTCCGCCGTGGTATCCAGCAGGCTGTTGAAGCCGTTGTCGACTACCTCCAGCAAAACAAGCGCGACATCACCACCGGTGAAGAGATCGCTCAGGTCGCCACCATCTCCGCTAACGGCGACACTCAGATTGGCAAGCTCATCTCCACCGCCATGGAGCGCGTCGGCAAGGAGGGTGTCATCACCGTCAAGGAGGGCAAGACTCTCGAGGATGAGCTCGAGGTCACTGAGGGTATGCGTTTCGACCGTGGATACACCTCTCCTTACTTCATCACCGATGCCAAGTCTCAGAAGGTTGAGTTCGAGAAGCCTTTGATCCTCCTCTCCGAGAAGAAGATCTCCGCTGTACAGGACATCATCCCTGCCCTGGAAGCGTCCACCACCCTCCGCCGCCCCCTGGTCATTATTGCCGAGGACATCGAAGGTGAGGCTCTCGCAGTCTGCATCTTGAACAAGCTCCGTGGCCAGCTCCAGGTCGCTGCCGTCAAGGCTCCTGGGTTCGGTGACAACCGCAAGAGCATCCTCGGTGATCTTGCTGTCCTCACCAACGGTACCGTCTTCTCCGAGGAACTCGACATCAAGCTTGAGAAGCTCACCCCCGACATGCTCGGCTCTACCGGCGCTATCACCATCACCAAGGAGGACACCATTATTCTGAACGGCGAGGGTGGCAAGGACTCTATCGGCCAGCGCTGCGAGCAAATCCGTGGCGTCATGGCTGACCCCACTACCTCCGAATACGAGAAGGAGAAGCTCCAGGAGCGTCTCGCTAAGCTTTCCGGTGGTGTCGCTGTCATCAAGGTCGGCGGTTCTTCCGAAGTTGAGGTCGGCGAGAAGAAGGACCGTGTCGTTGACGCTCTGAACGCCACTCGCGCCGCCGTTGAGGAAGGTATCCTACCCGGTGGTGGTACCGCTCTCCTCAAGGCCTCCGCCAACGGCCTCGAGAACTGCAAGCCCGCCAACTTCGACCAGCAGCTCGGTGTCAGCATCGTCAAGAGCGCTATAACCCGCCCTGCTCGCACCATCGTCGAGAACGCCGGTCTTGAGGGTAGCGTCATCGTCGGCAAGCTGACTGATGAGTTCTCCAAGGACTTCTATCGCGGCTTCGACAGCTCCAAGGGCGAATACGTTGACATGCTCGCTGCCGGTATCGTCGATCCCCTCAAGGTCGTCCGCACCGCTCTCGTCGACGCCTCCGGTGTCTCTTCCCTCCTCGGTACCACTGAGGTCGCTATCGTCGATGCCCCTGAGGAGAAGGGCCCCCCTGCTCCCCCCATGGGAGGTGGCATGGGTGGTATGGGCGGCATGGGCGGTGGCATGTTCTAAAATAACTGAACTGTCCCGTCTGTCTCATATCCCGATCCTTAATTGCTGTCATTTTTAGAGGTTTTCCTTCGAGCGTGTCTTTGCATACAATCACAGTTACAACCGGCATCCCCTGATGTTTTATTGAGAGATCTCCATGTGTATTATTTCCTTTTTCCTTTTCTCTTATGTCTTTAATGTGTTATATGTCTTATTTACTCTCCTGATCTCTACAATCCTTCTATATCCTATCTTGTACGTTTCTATCTGTTGGCTTGGTTTTTTGTCATCTCCTCTCATCTCAACTCTACCATACCAGGTTGGCATAAAAGTCAAAAGGAGTCCGTGTATTATATTATATCATCTTGTATCTCCGATTTACGGAATATCAGACTTGATCATTTTATTCTCCTTTTCCACGATTGCGTCGTAGCTCTTCCGGATGCTATCTCGACACTATCTGGTGCCAAAAACAGTTCACATCCACTATAAGCCAAACGGAATGGTGTGATGAGGGAGTTGCACACCAACCGTCACTGTGAACTTCAAAGGTTAGGAATCAACCGTTCCTTAAACAGGTCCAGATCTTCTGCTTACTTGAAATTGGTCTATATTCTCCAGTCCGTCGCTCCAGCTTCCTCTGTCCCCGCTTGAAAGTGCTCGGCGCCCATACCGGCTTTATGATTAAGGCTCAGAAGACGACAAATACTCGTAGCGGAATCGGTGGCAGAATGTTGGTTTGAGCCATAGTGAGATGTAAAGAATAGAATTCTATATGTAATAGCCCAAGAGAATGTAATCAAATGCTCTCTACTGACTTGCTATGTTGAGTGTAGGTAGGTAGCTATCGCTACAAGGCCCCCAGTAATACAGTGTTGAATAGCAAACGTTTGAGGCTCTGGATAGACAAATTTGAGCCATTGACAGTAGAGAAATTCCTATACTAATAACTTATTTGCTTCCTGTAGGCTGTTTGTTCACTGTACTTGTAAACAAATCTGGTATCTTAATTCACCTTTAGTTCTCCATAGCCCTGTAATAAGGGTTGTGAAGAAAACCACCCCAGGTAATTCTACAGTAATTCTACAGTTTTCCTCCCAGTTTACTAGCTATCCTTTATGTTTGAAACTCTGGTCTTTATCCTTTTCTTTGACATCTTTGATTGTTGCCTTTGACCCACGTCTTTCATTCTTGTCTTTGACTCTTGTCTTTGATCTTGAATATCTGAGTACATGTGCGTATCTGAGCGCAGAACACAGTCACACCTTCAACTTCGTCCGTCAACAATCCTCAACACTGTTTGACCGTCATCTTATCCCAAATGTCTACCATTATCCCACCTTCGAGCACCAAAGTCGATAGGATGAATCTCCAGATAGTAAAAGCGGAGGCTTGTCGAACCTCTAGCGATAACTTGCAGACCACAAAGCCTTTTGACCGTCTGAACCCAAAGAACCCTGGGTAAGTCGCTCTCCAGTTGATGATGGCATCGAGATGCTGAGTTTGCAATTTTAGTGTCGCTGTTCGGTTCTTCAAGCCTGTTTATGACGAGTCGGGCCAAACCATCTGTTCGTTCGAGGACCGCAGTGTGCAACCTAGCTACCATGACACGATCGTTACAGAAGGCCTCAAAGTTGCGAGAGGCGCTCTGAAGCATGGAGACCGACGCATGCGCTGTCACCTTTATCGTCTTCCCCTCGAAGTTCGATTCCGTATTTTCGAAGAACTGTTCAAACACGATGGTAGCCCCCTTGAAATCGGAAGACTTCAGCGCACCGGCGTGGCAAATCTATCAATACTTAGAGTTTCGCACGCAATGTATCATGAGGCCACAATAGCTCTTTACCACTGCCTCAGTTACCGCAGGATATTCCTCCGAACATTTGGCGCTTTCTCCGCGAACCTCCTTACACGCTTTCCCAAGCCACTCCCGTGCTGTGGAAACAGACAATACAAATGGGTGAAATTTCCATGTCGCACCCACAAGCTTGGATGGCATCGGCCGTTGGGATCAGTTCTGCTGTTGCTTGGATCGGATGACTTGAAAACAGCCATGCAGCGCCAGTGGTCGTTCACGGAATTCATCGCCGCCTTGGCAAAGCACGACCCTGTGCATGTCTATAATCTGACTATTGTTGTCACTGATAACTGGAAGTCCGAAGATTTCGACGAGAAACATTTGGTGAAGGCTCTGTTCAGCGGCGCATTCGAGATCCTCGGAAAGTTGAATTTCAGGGGGTTTAATGAGGAAGAACGTCACCACCTGGGCAAACTAATTCACGGTTTGAAGCTTCCGAATGTGCAGATTGAACGAAAGAAGAGGAAGATACACGGGGCCGGTTTCTGTATCTGGATTTGTAAGTCCACTATTCCGTCCCTCCCCTGTCCTGTTCCAATCTCCTAGATGCACTGGAGAACGAGATCAACCATAGCGAAGAAGACATCTCGGTCAGCTCCGGCTGTCTCCAGGCCTAGGCCAACGACAAGCAGACGATTTTCATGCGGTGTCTTGGTCACAATGGCACTTGCTATCTGACGAGCGTATAGCTGACCAACGACTTCATGACCAGGAGCCCGACCCCCGAGAACAGAGGTAGCGGTCAAGTTGCTCAACGGAAGAAGGCCATCATTGTCGACGTCTGAAATTGTATGGAGGCCTTCTGTGCCTGGATTCAGGTTTTCCAGGGGAACGTGAAGCTGTGTTATGTTAGCGCAAGTCTTGGATTATGATCAGATCACGAACCCAATGACCAAGACGGCCGTTTTGTGATATGGTGATCAGGATCTTGTCGCTGAATTTAATGGATGTGACATCTGTGCGAATTCCCTTGACGTCTCCGGATACTTGCTTGGTAGTTGCGGGAAATGGAAGATCCAGAGGTTCTTGGAGACGGTTCATGTCGAAAACGTCTGCCATTTTGAGTTAATTGCGATAAATTGACTAGCAGGAAGTGTTTATTCCAATGTGATCTAAAATAAAAAAAGAGCAGCCCTAGTATGCATCTGATAAGAACAGCTACAACAGCATAAACGATGGATGCACAGGCGGTGAGGCTATCATCCGTCAAATATGGCAGAACCTCACCGCCACCTAAATTTTCTAGATAATGCCCAGTATCAGCTGCAAATAACAACTTCGGCTCTAAGATTCATAGGTTGCTCTTTGCTCTAAGGAGAGAGTGATTTAATTATGCCGAAGTTTGTCCCCCGCCAAAGGAAGCAGAGGCATCGGCAACAGCAGGCCGCGGATGCTGCGACCGACTCCAATGCGGCGGAGATAAAGCCTCTCCCCAAAAACGAAAAAGAAGCGAGGAAGCAGAAACTTCGTGATGAATTGAAGGCGCAACATCCTAAGATATCTGCTAAGAAGCAGAAGCGCTTAGACAAATATATTGTGCGTTAGACGTCTCAATGACATCTACTAGATCCTAACTGTGTACAGGACAACAAATTGAAGAAAGAAGAGAACATTGCGCTACTCAAACAGCTCGCAGAATCACAAGTCGAAGTCGCCGGTCTTGAAAAATCCAAAGAACTTGGGAAGCGGAAGCGGGAAGAAGATGGCGAACCTCCGAGACATACCGCTGTGGACGCCGACGAACGCCGCAACGAGCTGGGTTGGGATAGCGATGAGTCGGACGATGGATTATCTCGGGCAATGGTAACAGGGCCTGGAAAACACATAGTACCAACCGCTTTGGCTGGCATTGGGTTAAAACGTCCTCTCGAACTCGGTCCGGACGGATTCCCGATCCTCAAAAAGCGGAAGCGAGCGTCGAAGGTCAAGCCTACAGCTACACCGACTGAGGTACCATGGGACGGTTTTGGATCGGACGACGAGATGGAAGAGGACAAAGATACATCCATAAAACACGCTGAGGATGAAGCGGAGAAGGAAGAGTTAGGCTTCGATGACGCTTCGGAGGATGAATCGAGTCATGAGAGTGGTGACAGTGACGATGATGAAAGCGAAAGCGACGGGGATGAGGATGAGGATGGAGATGAAGAAGACGGTGAAGACGAGGACAAGGACGAGGACAGTTCAGACGAAGATACCAATGGACGCATTAAACCCCGACAATCGGCTTTCAAATCATGGGCAAGGCAGCAAATCAATGAATCCGTGGGATTTACCCCTTCTACTGGTCCAATAACCGAAGAGCCACAACCGGATATACCCAAGTCTGCGCTGCCGGTGAGAGCTGTGGAGGAAGAGCCGTTACCGGCAGAGCTCCAGGTAACAAAAGGAAACCCCTACCGGAAAGCATTCAGCGTCCACGTTGACCGTCCAGAGGACATCCAAGAGGCCCGTCTAAAACTGCCTGTAGTCGGTGAGGAACAGAAGATCATGGAGGCAATACATAATAACTCGGCTATCGTTATCTGGGGAGCCACTGGAAGCGGAAAGACGACGCAACTTCCGCAGTTCTTATACGAAGCTGGACATGGGAATCCTGAAAGTGGAAATCCTGGCATGATCGGAGTCACTCAGCCCCGTCGAGTGGCTGCAGTAAGTATGGCGAAGCGTGTGGGCGATGAACTTGGCCAATTCTCAGACCAAGTGTCTTACCAAATCCGGTTTGAGAGCACAGCTTCGAAGAAGACGGCAATCAAGTTCATGACCGATGGTATTCTCATTCGAGAGATTGCTGAGGATTTTTCTCTCAGCAAATACTCTGTCATTGTCATTGATGAAGCTCACGAACGAAGCGTCAACACTGACATCCTCATCGGCATGATCAGTCGTATTGTTGACCTGCGAAAGACCATGAGCGCAGAGGATCCTTCAGTGAAGCCTTTGAAAATGGTGATCATGTCTGCAACTCTGCGCATTTCCGATTTTACGCAAAACCCTAGCCTCTTCCGCCAGGGCCCGCCACCTCTTGTACAGGCAGAGGGCCGCCAATACCCTGTCGCAGTGCACTTTTCTAGGCGGACACATCGTGACTATGTCGAGGAAGCATTTCGAAAGGTTTCAAGAGGCCACCGCAAGCTTCCTCCGGGAGGCATGCTTGTCTTTTTAACTGGCCAAAACGAGATTCGACAACTTTCCAAACAATTAAAGCAGTCTTTTCGACCGACACAGCGAGTGGATGCAACTCACGCCAAAGTTCACATCTCCGCAAATGATGCCCCGCTGGAAGCGGAGGACTTGGAAATAGGCGAAGCTGATATCTCCAACACCGCTGATTTCGACGACGATGACAGTGATCTCGAGATCACGGGTCTTGATGACCCTGAAGAAGATGAGGAGTTTGACATCGGCGAGGGTGAGGAAGCGATGGATTCATCTACGAAAGTACACGTATTGCCATTATACTCACAGCTCCCCACCAAGGAGCAGCTCCGGGTCTTTGAGCCGCCCCCAGATGGCTCACGACTGATTGTGCTAGCAACCAACGTGGCTGAAACCAGTCTTACCATTCCAGGCATCAGATATGTCTTTGATTGCGGCCGAGCAAAGGAAAAGCAATACGACCTAGAAACCGGCGTGCAGAAGTTCCAGGTCGACTGGATTAGCAAGGCAAGCGCAAGTCAACGAGCTGGACGTGCCGGTAGAACCGGACCCGGTCACTGCTACCGAATGTATTCGTCCGCTATTTACGAGGGTGAATTCGCCGAGTATACAGACCCAGAGATTCTACGAACACCCATTGAAGGCGTCGTCCTACAAATGAAGAGTATGGGTCTCCACAACGTCATCAACTTCCCCTTCCCGACACCCCCCAGTCGCCAGGGCCTTGCGAAGGCCGAAAAACTTCTCAAGAACCTAGGCGCCCTCTCAGCCGACGGCAAAATCTCACAAATCGGCACCAGCCTCGCAACATACCCCCTCTCGCCTCGCTTCGGTAAAATGATCCACGTCGGCCATCAACACGGCTGCATGCCCTATGTCATTGCTCTTGTTGCCGCCCTAGCCGTAGGGGATATGTTCATCCCCGAGAACCAAATCGACCCTGTCCCCGCCACCACCCAGAGTGAAGAACGACAATCATCCCCCGAAGACAGGCCCAGGGTGTACAAAAACTCCGACCGCCTCGAAGACACGGCCCGCGAACAGCGCCACAAGGACTATGCACGAGCACACCGTCTTTTCAGCAAACACGACGACGCCTCCGATGCCCTCAAATACCTCTCCTCCATCTGCGCCTACGGCTATGCCTCCGATGGCGATTCCTTCGCCGAGAGGATGTTCCTCCGCGCCAAAGCCCTCAGAGAAGCCACCCAACTCCGCCGCCAACTAACTGACATCGTCCGCACCAATAACCCCGGCATCATTGGGGCATACAACCCCCGGCTCCCAGAACCAACAGAGAAACAGGTCAAGGCACTCAAACAGATTGTCACGGCCGGGTTCATCGACAACGTCGCCATCCGCGCAGACCTCGCACCCATCCCGCCAGAGATGGCCCGTACCCCAAAACGCGCAATCGATGTGCCCTACTTCACGCTCTTCCGATCGCGTGACGGACCTGCACACACTCAGGAGCTTAATGAGAAGGCTGTCTTTGTGCACCCGTCTTCTATCATTGCTCGACTCTCGCCGAAGGAAATGCCCCAGTATATCATCTTCTCTCATCTCCAGCAGGCCGCGCCGTCTGTTGTCGCGGGGGATATTCCGAAGATCAGAATGTACCCGCTCGTCACGCCGAGTGGGCTACAGCTCTCGGCGCTAGCTCACGGGACGCCGCTGGTTGAATACGGGAAACCAATTGGCAAGATCGAGCAGCTCGAGGGTGTTCCTGAGAGACGAGCTTGCTTTGTGATTCCGGCATTGATAGGCGAGATCGGGAGTACGGGGTGGCCGTTACCGGCGAAGAAGGTGATTCAAAAGAAGGACCCGAAGCAGGGGTGGGTGATAGAAAAGTTTGCTTGAAATATACCCTGTATATAGAAATTCCCACTTCCATATAATTCTGCAATTCATAAAGATGTAATGGAGCCATGACATGATAGTGGACACTCGAACGCCTAGCCCTCCTAACCCAGTGAAAATAATTTAAGAAGAGAAAATACACCTCACTCGGGTGATCGTGATCTCGCGCTCTCCCTCCCCCTCTCGTAACTCCTCTCGCGGTCCTTCCTCTCAATATCTCCCCTCCCACTTGAACCCCCAAACCTATCAGGACCACTCAACCCCCCGTCCTCCCGAATCCCCAATGCCCTCCTCAAGCGCTCACTCTCCTCGATCTTCGCCTCCGCAAGCTCATGCACCTGATGCGCCTTAAACCCTCTCTTCCCCTTCCCATCTCTCCCCCCAACCCCCCTATTCCCCCTTCTCGCCCTCTCCTCCATATCCTTCACCAACCGCTCCCGCAACTGATCACACCGCTCCTCAATCTCCTTCTCACTCAAAACTTTCGCGCCCTCTTCTCCCTTCCCCTCTTCAATCTCATCATTCTCCTCCTCAAGCTTCTCCCTCTCCTCGAAAACCTTCACCTCAATCTCCCGTCTCTTCTCATGTTCCAGAATAGCCTTATCGGGTTGTCTCTGCTGAAACCCGCCCTCAGACCCAAAACCTGACCCGAATCCGTCGTTTCCAGTAGACGAAGGAGGCGGGTATGGAGCACCGCCAGGGCCGAAATTGCGTGGTTTCAGGAAGGCGCTGTTGCGCTGGACATAGCCGGATGTTCCGCTGCCGCGGGGGGTTGTGAGGCCGACGTTTGAGGACATCCTTTTCTCTCTATTTGGTGGGGGAGGGTCTTGAATTGTTCGGAGTGTTGCTCCGGTGGGTGACTAGAGGATGTTTTTCGTCGTTGAGAGGGATGGTTGGAGGGTGGCTTCGCGGTGAGTGTGGAGGGTGTAGAATCTATAGGTAGACAGTCTGGCCTGTGGGACAATAAGAAGGGTGGTTTGTCTTTATAGTGGCAATCGAGACGAAAACTTGAAAGTTCTGGGGTCCCGGAGGGACGGTATCACGTGATATCAATAAAGAGCCGCCGTCCACGCCGTCAGGGTCGGACACTAGTCTGGTACTTACTTCGTGGTGTTTGTTACTTGCTGTCTTGGCTAATGTAATATTTTCAAAGTGACAAGTAACTAGGAATAGCGTAGTTTGCTATGTACTCCCTAAATACCACCTACGAACGCCAGCAATTTATCTAAGCAACCTAGACTACCTAACTACACAATCTCAGTGACGCAAACACTTTTCATCCAGCTCCAGGCAATCCTTATGTCCATGGTCTCAGTCGGGAATTGCAAGCCCGTGATATCATCAAGTTCAGCGTTGTATTTCCCATCCTTCGTTCGCCAAGCAGGACGCCGACCCTGGAAAAAGCAGAAACATGTCACAGTAATGACATATCCGCATGTTTCACGACACATCAAATCAATAGACAAGAAGATAATTAGAATCCACAATTAAAGGTGGTAAACAGGGGTGAGGAAGTATAGTTGAAAGGGGGTAAAAATAAAGTACTCCAACCATGCCCATGTATTCATTTTTTTTGCGCCATCGAGCCGTGAGGGAAATTTGTAAAAAAGAAAGAAAAAGGCGCATTCCACTCTGATCCGAGCCCACGTTAGAAACGATTAAAGCAATTAAGGAATAGCGAAGTCAAAGCAATTAGGAAACAGAGAAGAAAGAGCAAGCAAAAATATGTTGGGAGAAGATAAAGCCCGAGGCTTATAGGGTCATAGCCCCAGAGCTAGAAAGGGGACCGTCGAGGGCATTGCCATTGCTTTGGTTGTCAATCGGCGGTGGCGTTGGGGGGGTTTGCATGAAGCGACGTTCCACTGGACGCTTTGATGGCTGTGGCGAGGATTTATGAGAGTTCGGAGGCGTCGTAGAAGCATGGTTCGTAGTTGGCAGGGCGATACGCGAAGGTGGACTTGAGGGTCCAATGAACTTTTCAATGGCTGCGATTTGCTTGCCGCAGTAGTCGGTGCTTTGTTTGCCGCAGTAGTCGGTGCGTTTCTTCAAGTTTCCGAGAATAGGCCTGATTCGATCCACCAGCTCAGCTCGCTCCGCTCCTTGCAGTTGGCCAAGAATTTTCTCTGCGGCGACAGTCAGCAAAATTGTTTCCCGAAGATAGACAGCCAAGGGTAACTTACGGACAACATAGTTTCCGTATTGGTCTTTGATCAAGACAGTCAGGAGCTCTTCGTCAGTAGTCAACCCCTCAATGATGGCTCGGCAATGAGTCTCGTCTCCAAACTGAATGCTCTTTTCGACGACATTGCTGGCAAATTTGTGTATAGAGTATCTAAAAAGATCACGCAAGACCATCTCGATCATGATAGATCTGTCTTCCTCTTCACCGTGTTCGATGACATGTTGTATCACATAGTTTCCGTACTGGTTCCCGATGAGCCCAGGGACACAAGGAAGAAGTTCGGCGAGTATGGATCTCCGGTCGTCTTCGTCACAGTGCTCAAGCAGCCGTTGGATGACACGGCACCCATAAGCATGTGTTGCTTGCTCCTGAACCTGACCCCTGAATGCGTTGACGATGAACTTGGTGTATTGATTAGGAACCCTCTCAATCGCCTTTTGGATGACGTGATTTCCGTTGCTATCCTTAACACAATCCAGAACACACGGCTCAAGTTCTCTAACTAAGCATGCTTGTTGGTCAGTGAGAACATGTTCTAGAGCCTATGCGCCGTCAGCTTAAGCTAGGATCTGGAATAGAAGGAAATTACCTTTTGAACCACACGGCACCCATATGGTGACTTGGACAAAAGCAAAACCTGTCCCTTCATTTTATTGGCTAATGCTTTCTTCTGAGATTGATTACCGTGCTCGTAAATTTTCTGGATCACATAGTTGCCGAATATGTCCATCGCAAGCTGCATATAGTCGGGGAAGATTTCACGGAAGACCCGCTCTTTGTCGTCGCTGTTGGCCGACTCCAGCCTGAGCTGGAGAAAGCGAGAGCCATGCTGGTCACCGCTGAATTCAACAAAGAAGCCATAAAATTCCTGTGGCGTCGTCAATTACACCGTTAATTAATATTAAGCGTAGTGGGAATTTACCTTGAGCTCGAAGTGAGTGTTGAGACGGTGTTCTTTGTAGTGTGCCAGGGTTGGGCTGTCGCGGGGCAAGCCAGCCTCCTGTGAAAACTGAGGAGCCACAGCATTGTGCTCTGGAATATGGGAGAAACCTCTTGCTAAAATGGCCGAATTCTGATATATTTCTTGTGCTGGCGGCATCGTCTGGCGGACAAAACCATTCGCTGGCTGATACGTATGCTCCATAGACTGATGGGGTTGCAGTCTATTCTGTAGCAACGCCGCCCGATTGTCCACCACATTGTTCGCCGAGCTGTTCCGGTGACGCTGCCCGGTACTAGGACCATTAGGGCGGACGGTATGGTTGTATGGGCTGTCCACAGTCAGAGGGTAGTCCGCGAGCGAAATATTGTCAGACTCCGCAGGGCGCGAAGAGAGCCCAAATGAGTATCCCCTCTGGTAGCCTGGGTTTTGTATTCCTTGGTAGCTAGGCTCGTTACTTGAATTTTGGTACCCAATCCTATCCAAGGTCGAATCCCAAGATGCATTGGAGGTATATGGCGGGCGGCTCGGGGCATTATTTGCCTCGCTTAATTGAAGTCTGTCCAGATTGGCGCTGATATCTACAGAGCCGCGGCTCCCATACTGAACCTCCGACTGCCAGGAGGGATATGAATTGTGCGATGGCTTCGCAAAGGAAGCCGAATTGTGGGAAGAATGAGCATAACCGTTGCGGGTTGTCCGTTGTGTCAAAGCATCGTGAACTGGCTGTTCGTCTGCCCTTGAACTTTCCATAGGGCTTGAGTATCCTCTTCCAAAAGAAGGGAAACTACCTATGTTGCGTCTGCCGTGTAGATTGCGGCTACCCATGGCGCTACCTTCTCCAGAGGGAGAAACATGTTCCGACCCGGGGTCTAGATAATTCATGTGGCCCGTAGTGGGCGAAGGGCCCATTCCGGATGAGGTCGGTCGTCCGAGGTAAGCATCACTGGCATCAGTAGTGCTCCGATCAGTCGAAGGATTTTGAATCGGAGATGTGGCCATTCCACTGGTCTGACTGAATGCCCATGGTTCCCGATGGGTGTTCCGCCCATCAGACTCCGAGTGGGCTAGGAGGGAGCTGGAACCGGTGAGCCCATTCAAAGCAGAACTTGTATGGATGTCTAGAGAAGATATTCTGTGTTAACAAAACTCTGGCACGATGGCTAAGAAAACTCAAAGACGTACCATCTAAACCATTCCAGATTCCATTATTACTCCAGCTCGAGTTATTATTAGGCCGTCTTCCGCTGACACTTGCGTTGAATGCCCGAAGTCGCTCTATGGTACCCGATGAGCCCATATTGCCGGTTTCACTTGATCGCATCTGTGAGAATCTGTCAGTTCCCAGTACGAACAACGACCTCTTAAAATTAGGTACTGACCCTTCTTGGATGTACTGAGTTGACTGTCATCTTTTCAGGCAGTCACAGGTATTGACAATTATATAATCGCGTAACGAATAATCCGTCAACAATTCCGGATGTATTACTCGCTTCTTGTACCCTTCTCTATCAGAGAAACGAGATTTCTGTATGAGACGTGAGGACGCGGGAACCCTATGGATCTGGCAAACGGCACGAGGGTTAGTCATACGAGGAGCACGATCCTGCCATCAATTCGGGGGATCACTCACTAAGGATGGGCTCCTAGACGAAGGGGTAGTTGTGCAGATACAGCAAAGGCCCGAAGATATGTTATGTTTGATTGCGGAGGCAAATAGCGTTCGACGGGGATGGAAGGGGGATGAAAGGGAGAAAGTGTGTGGCAGGTAAAAGGAAGAGGCGATAAATGTTAAATGGAGAAGTATAAACCGCGAGAAACGCAAGGTGACGGCAATCTCTCTTTTTTCGTTTGCCAGGCTAAGGTTCAGCAACTAGCCGCAGACCAATTTGATTGTCGAAAGGCTACCACACTCCGTGCATGCTCAGCAAGCTCCGGTTTTGCAGGACGTCCTCGTAAGCCTTGTGGACTCGTGAGGGAAAGAGAGCAGCAGTGAAGGAAAAAGACGCGGGTCTGTATAATCGACAATCGTTCGAAGCTTGAAATGATCGTAGCGGCAAGGGGGATGGAAGAAAGGGTTGAGAGAAATTGCAGCTGGTATGGAAGGAGAATGTGCTTGTTGCGCAAATCGAGAAGCAATCCGACGTGATTAGTGGAGCCTCGAAGAGTGGGAATGCGGGCGAAAGACAAAGCACGGCATTAACGTCGAGCAGCTGTGACACAGGCGAAAGCAAGCATGACACCCAGAACGGGGCTGGATCTGATAGATCGATGTTTATCACAGGAGTCCGTCGAAGCTGCACGAGCTGGGGGAGGAAGACAGTCGGCGATGTCAACGGTCCGGGAGGCGAGATATACGTAAGAATATTGTAAATAAAAGGTAGATAGAAATGTGAGGATAACGAGGGTCGAATATCGTGGAGGAGGGAGGAGAGTGGTAGCACAGAAGCAGTGATTAAAAAAAAGAGGCCGGAGCAGAAGAGATCGGACAAGGTCAGCAGCGTAGGTGACAAGCGACAGAGTACTAAAAGTGATTAATATGGTTAAAAGAAGAAAAAGAAAATATGATGAACTTTTAGACAGTCGGGGGAGGACGACTGATGAAACAGAAGGGAAGGTGATGTGATGGATGATGAAGGGAACCTTAGGAGATAGATAAGCTCCAGACTCTAGTGGGAAAAAGGTGATGCCGATGCGATGCCTTACGAAACAAGCTCTGGCTGGTGGGCTGTTGGCACACTTGGTACTATAACCTTCAAAAGTCTAGCTTTTCCAAAAGTTTACCATCCTTTCTCTCCACCACTTTTTCAAGCATGATAGTCTACTCCGTACTCTCGCTGCAGGTCTCATTCATTCCACCCCGGTACCTTAGCTGATGGCCGTTGCGTCATCCATCATCCATGGATCCCAATCGCAGGCACTCCCATATGAGCCAACTTGGAGTTTTATTCTGCTCAACAAGGACAATGGGCTTGCTGATTCTCACGACTCGCCTTAATTCAGGATTTACTTCCACTTCTCGTCCGTGAAATTGGATAGATGACCCTTGAGCCTCAGCCCTAATGTTCGAATCTTGATTTACCAATTCCGTGCTAGTCTACGATCAAGGCCAGCAACTGGGTCCGCTAATTTAGCCTGATTCACGCAATCCAGACTGCTCTACGGAGTACCAAGTACGTACCATCTATCAGTATCTCGATACAATGTTCGATCTCAAGGCGATGACTCGAAGGACGGTGATGATGCGTGGTCTTTGAGTCTACTTCAGCATTTGAACCCAGAAAAACTAAGACTGCAGACTGAGAATGATGGATAGCTCGACACAGGGTCCACCGTTCCTGCTAAAATAGTATCAAAGCCACCATCCCTTACAGTTTCTTACCCAACCATCAAGGGTCCGCGCCATCTGACTAGCAGGTAACTAAAGGTAGTAAGGTACCCTATGGCATGGAATGGTGATCGGGAGAGCGGATTAGCGGGGAATATCCCGCCTAGCCACCCACCCCCTTACCGTCATCACAGCTCCTACGGCCTTGAAGAGAATATGATGTCAGGGTCCTAAAGACTCTAATTCGAAATTTACGCGTAAGTCTGGCAAATGCTTAAACCCTGTGTCTATGCTTTGTTTAAATTAAAGATGTAGAACAAGTATACATTCCGTACATTCAGTCATAGGACCATGGGTATAACCCCAGACCGGGAGAAAGTAAATACGTATCATCAGGTCTGCAGATAGTGCTTGCGGTCTTCAAGCTGAGCTGTACAGGAATATATACCCATGGCTGTATTTTCCACTTATCAGTAACTATACCAGGTACTATTCCTACTGTAAACTGATTTCTGGGTATTGCTGCATGTAAAAAGTATCTTTGAGGTCCACCGTCAAAGATTAAGGTTGCTCTCTTTCGTGGTCTTTTGCGTCTCCTTAACTACATCCATGTGTCCATCCATGGTATCCAGGGCTGGTTCGAAGCTTGATCAATCATAGATACCTAGTCATACTATTGGATTCTCATGATGGCGTGACCGCAGGAAAACACAGGCCTGTCCAGCCTGTGATCGATGGTGACGCTAGTTTCGAGCTGGTGCGTAGGTAGCTGCCCGGTCTTAACTTAAGCAGGTAACTTGAAATGAGACATCACTTCGTCTCGTCCCAACTGAATGCGAATAGGTCCGCGGACAACCAGACATATAGTCGCCGGGCATGATGCTTCATGTGCTTTTATCCCTTTGCGAGATCTATTTTTCCCACTGAAAAAGAGGATACCTACAGGAATAGAAATATTACAAAACGTCACGGTTGCCACACCACGACAGTGAGGGTCAATTCATGACCTAACACCCGTGATATTTAGATCGTCCCCATGATGATGGAGATAGGCGTAGTACGAGCTCACTTAGGAAGTACTGCGGTGAGTGGTCTCCGGAACAAGAACCCAATCGGTATAGCCTTTGGCTTTCTATCACCTTCGAACTCCCGTAACGAACTGAGCGATCCGGCCGCAGATTGCCTTTATGAAAGACCGCCAGGGGACTTGTACAACTAATCAATCGCATACCTAACGAAGAGATTGTGGCGCGGAAAAGAGTGTTTATAGTGACCTGACGATGATGTATTGATCCCAGAATCGCATTGTACTTAGATTAACATTAGAGCGCGGACGATGGTATGTTTTCTCATCTGTATAGAACCATAGCTGCATCATATGATACCGATATTGACGTCATCGAACAGAAAAGGATCCTCAGGCCTATATAGCACATGAAGGACTAGAGGTCGGATCGCTTGAGGTGTTCTACAGAGAATTAATGACATACAGAGCGAAGAACAAAGACGCCCTCATTCCCCTGGTAGATACTAGATAGCCCCTAGCTTTACCATTTGCTTCTCCGTTCTTGGAGGGTTGGCCGGACCCAGCGCAGGAATTCTGACAGGGGAAATGGACCTCGCCTGGATATGGTGGCAGGCGCGACTACATGTAGTCACTATACCTAGCCGTGTCCCAAAATCCCATCAAACCAGCACTGCATGCTGGGTTTCATATGTTGGGTTCCTGATGGCTCACCAGACTGTTGAAAGCAGTGCTTCATATAGTATACTTGAAATAGCAGTTCGTGTTGATGAAATAGGTACAAGCCGACCTCCCCAATCTGAATCAGGGGCTGAACTTGGATTGCACTATGGCCTGGGCGCGACGGAATTTTGGGCAGTGATTCAGCTGACTAGATGGCGAAAAGAGTGGTAAGATTTCTCGACTTCTCAAACAATCAATGCTTTGGAACGGATAAATATGATTGTGTTTGACGACGTTGATAAGAAAAGATCTCATGATGACAATGGGATTGACGTGGGACTCCTCCGTAGAGTGAGCCGAGAGCTCCACTAGAGGTTCGACCCTGGTCGCTTTGCAACTTGGACACCGATAACAGGTATGACAGCTTTAAATAGAACGAACGCACTGGCTTTTCTGGAACATATGCTGAAGTTCCAGGGGCCTGGGGCTGTCAAAAGTTCTTGCGATGAAGCCGGTCAATTAATTTACAAGCTAATGTTAGCAATGGGGTTGAGCAGGGGGCAGCAAATGATAGTGGTCGAGGAAATTGGGATGACGGAGGGTCAGGAACATTTTGAGTCTGATAGGCTGAGCCACGAGATTGTCGGTGTTAGCCCCATTGAACGGACAAACAAACAAAGACCAGGTGGACTCGTTCACTATTAGTTTCTGTTAGATCGACGCCTCAGTAAACTACTGCAGAGCCGGCTGCGTTCTGGCCCATCACCATTTTCGCCTAAGCGCCCTTGCGCCTCGTTGCTGTGTGCCAGCCGCTCTCGCGCTCTCTCCCTTTCTCCTCTCCTCGTCTCCCTCCGCTCTTTTGCTTCTCCTTCTCTTGCCATCCTCCCCTCCCTTTTCACTCTATCCTACCACACTCATTCCACATCAAGCAGGTGTCAGTTTCACTCTTTCAACTGTCCACCTTGCTGTCCATTCTTTCCTCACCCGGCCTGGTCCGTTTTGCTGCCCCTTGAGAAACCAACCGACCCAACCGACCACCCGACGAATCATTCACCGACCCCGTACATTCTCTCTTTCGAATCAACCCAATTACATCCGAGTAATCTTTGAATTTCTCATTTTATTGAGACTCGCTGAAACACAGACTACGCCGTTTCTATCACAGGAATCTGAGCCTAGCATACCAATCGTCGGCACAGCAACACCTTCGATTCTTGAATCTACTTCCATCGTCGATAATTCCCACGTTGTCGAATCATACACGTCTCTTCATAACCGCGATCAATTCTACCGTTCAAAATGATGCAAAAGTTCCACCAACTCGTTGTGCGAGGTGCCGATGAAGGAAACGATAGTGGTTTGTCTGATGCTATGGTCAACTTGTTGATCTCGCTTTTGGTCCTGGTTCTGCTCGGTATCGCACTCGTTGCCGCCCTTCTAGTTCTACGTCGCAGGCGTCAAAACCGCCAGCAGTCCGAACTTCCGGTGCACAATGGCCAATGCTCGACCCACCACCGTAGCCTTACCATCAGCGCACCACCATACTCCAAAACGGACTCCGTCTTTGTTATCGATGAGAAACGCAATCTGATGGAGAACTCCTCAAGCCCGCCGCCCAGCCCTGTCCCTGAGATCCGCATCACGTTCCCCGAAGAGGAGGACGGCGCCGGAAAGCGCAAGTCTGGCCGAGTCGTTGTCGTCCGTATCAGCGATGCTGGAAGCGTTGGCCTTGAGCCTTACCAAGAGCAGCTTCCCCCCTACCAGTCAAGTGACGCAGATCGCTTCCAGTCCCTGGATATCGAGCGCATGGGCGGACTAAAAGAGAAGGATGATGCAAAGCGATGGGGTTAAAGATAAACTGCCTAATAGAGCATGGTTCTTTACGCCTTCGTTGCCCCATATAATGATTGGCCATATTCATCTTATCCCCCTCCGCATCTCCACGGCCACCCTCGAGCACGACCATGTCCGGGCAAAAATTCCGCTTCGTTATTGCTGTATATCTCCACAATCTCGTTCCAGCGTGCCTTTGCAACTTCCACATATTCGGAATTTGTTTTGACCTAATCGCCACGCGGGACGAGCTCGCTTACGCAGTCTAACATCTCCCATGACACCCATTCAAGCCACCTGGTGTCAGTCCGAAGAATCCCCTCCGAGGCGGATCAAGATTCGACTTGTATATTGCAGTAGTTGCGGGTCCATTTTCCCTTACACACATTTGATTTCCATTTCTCGGGCGTTCAATTCTCGTGCTTGGCCGCTCAGCATCCTTTCCACCCTGCCACGATACTAGGGCTTGGAGAGAAGTTACGTTCTGTTTTTTTTTTTTTTTGTTGAAGCTCATTACCATTCTTCTACGATTCTTCTTCTCTTCTACTACTATTCTTTTGTTACTACTTTCACCCTTACTTTTTCAGTCCCTTTTCGGTGACTTTTAGCTGGATAATGTATGTACTTAGTCAAGTCAAAGCTATATATTGGACGGCCGCCCTTTCGGTGTGAGCCTCGATGAATATACCTATTGGTCTATTAAGCCTCTTGTACTGGACCCTTTCCTAGATAGCTTACCCTGTCAGTGTCTGATGATTATTCCCCTGAGTACTATTGGTAGTAGTCTGTAGCATAGGGCTTTCTAAACAATTGTCTAAAAAGGGAAATGACCCGCCTCGACGGAGATTACAATTATCCGAGCCGTCACAGCCAATAGAGGAGCGCCAATTCGTAGAATGAGCTGCCGAAAACGCCGATTCCCCCACGTCACGGGAAGGATTTGGCGGCTTTTACTCTCTAAGAGTGTTTGATCGCACGAACATCTGCAATTGTGCTCCATAAACCCCTATTTCTTGGAACCCGACGTCTTCCGGTGTACCAGATGAAACTGCCACTGTGATCATGAACTTTTTATTTCCTTAAACAACCCCGATTTACCACCGAGACGGCTTCCAGGTTTCGAACATAAGTGCTCCGAAGGGGATAAACCCCGGGGGAAAAGGCCATTTTTCCAAGCAAGAAATCCCTCATTTCGATGATCCCATTCTTTTCAGTTCGGATACCTTACTCGACACAGGTCCAAAGACTCCAAACTCGCAAATCATAGACAGGACGACAGTTACCGAGTCCTTTGTCACCTCCGCGACGAGTTGAGACTTGCCGATTTCACCGAGTTTCCCGAGTTAGACCGTAGACGGACAAGCCTCGAAGGCCCAGGAAAACATTATTGGGATGGCATCCGTAGCCAACTCGTCATCACGGCCTTCAAACCCCCGTGATTCTCGAAGAGCACAAATACCCAAGGCGCTGGCCGAAATGCAATCGCAAGCTGCCAATAAAAGCAACCCAAGAGATGTTTCTGCGAAGGCTGCCGAGCAAGAGTTCAAGCATAAGCATCTGAGCTTACTGGGCATATTTGTGTGGATACTGTGAGATTCTTGGATTGTTGCGGGATTGTTGCGAATGCGAGACTAATACGTCCCTTTTCTAGGTTCATACACGTTGTTGGTATACTTTTCTTTACCAAAGGCTTTCTCCTTACTCGAATGGTACTGGAAGATAAGTCGTCCTGCGATGTCCTCCCCTTTAGCGATTTGCCCTCGTCTCCGATATACCAGTCAAAAAGTGATGAATGTTGGCACCAAAAATCATTTGACAAGGCCATTATAATCATAATCGACGCTTTACGATACGACTTTACCGTTCCATTTGCACCGAGTGCCGAGACCGAGAACGCTGACCTTTTCCATGATAACATACCGGTGCTGTATGAAACCGCCGTCAATACTCCTCAAAATGCTTTTCTTCTTCCCTTCATTGCGGATCCGCCCACTACTACGCTACAACGGCTCAAGGGGTTGACTACTGGGACTCTACCTACGTTTGTTGATGCAGGGTCTAACTTTGCTGGGACAGCAATTGATGAAGACAACCTCGTTGCGCAACTTAAGGTAGCGGGGAAGAATCTCGTTCAGCTTGGAGATGACACATGGCATGCTTTGTTTCCCGGTTATTTCGACCCTGACCTCACCCGGCCTTTCGATTCTTTCAATGTATGGGACTTGCACACTGTCGACAACGGCGTGAGTGAACATCTGTTCCCTCTCTTAGAGCCCCAGAACTATACAAGATGGGACGTTATATTTGGGCACTACCTCGGTGTTGATCACGCTGGTCACCGATACGGTCCAAGCCACCCGGCTATGGCAGAAAAGCTGAATCAGATGGACCAGACTATCCGGGAACTCATGACTAAAATAGATGATGACACTCTGCTAGTTGTAATGGGCGACCACGGAATGGACTCGAAAGGAGACCATGGAGGAGAATCCAATGACGAAATTGATGCTGCCTTGTGGATGTATTCCAAGAAGGGAATATTTGGCCGTACTAGCCCAGAAAGCCTATTGCCACCGAAGTACGCTCGAGACAGATTTGTTCCCCAGATAGACCTTGTCCCAACTCTGTCGTTGCTGCTTGGAATCCCTATTCCTTTCAATAACCTCGGCTCGCCAATTGAAGAAGCGTTCGCTGGGCCCAAGGGAAATGACTGGAAGAACTTGCTTACCGTTAATCGTCTGACGTCTGCCCAAATCAAGAAATATCAGGTTGCTTATGGTTCAGACGATGGTGAGGAATCACAATCACTAGGATACTGGGAGGCCGCAGAGAAGCAATGGCAGGGTCAAAGCGGCATCTTCAACACGAAGAACTTGGTTCCGGTCTACGAAGCCTACAGACAATACCAACGGCACACTCTCCACATCTACCGCGGGCTTTGGGCCAAATTCGATGTGCCAAGCATGGTGCAAGGAATTGTCATACTCCTTGCAGGAGTTGTTCTACTGATCTTCTATGCTCGTGGAATGCAAGCGGACCGAATGGAAGTCACGGGCCCCTTCCTCTCGCGCGTGGGATTAGGATCGGCTGTGGGCGCTGTGGTTGGTGTCATCGCGGCCGTTGTTGGTGTGACGGAGATGAAAGTGCTTGAATCATCGGCCTTGGTGGCCGCCATTGGCAGCATTTTCGGCGCCTCTTCAGTGATTTTTGGTAGTTCTCAACGCTTATCATTGCCTCTACCCAAATCACTATGGGGTTGGCTTGCAGTCATCTTTACTGTCAGCCAATCTATTGGCTTTGCGTCTAACTCTTACACCATCTGGGAGGATGAGATCCTGCTCTTCTTCCTCTGCACGTTCGGTGTTATTGCTGGTGTTTCTTCAATGCGGCAACAGTCTACTAAGGACAGAGTCTTAGGCGTCTATCATTCGATTGTCTTCGTCCTCCTGGGAAGGCTGGCGTCTCTGTCTCGCCTCTGTCGTGAGGAGCAGATGCCGTTCTGCCGTTCAACTTACTACGCTTCAAGCACATCCTCTATTTCTGCTCCCTGGCAGCTCGCTATTCCTTTTCTGGTGATGCTCCTGCTGCCAGCAGTCATCAAAGGCTTCTACGATGGATCGAAATCTTACGAAGGCGCAGCCAAACTTTGGATTGGCATTGGATTCCGGCTCGGTTTATTTGTGACCTCCATTTTCTGGATGCTTGAGGGAGTTGACGGCAAGGACTGGCTACCTCTCAGCGACGAAACCCTACAGTCAATTCGAGTCTTCCTAGCCCAGCTTGTTCTCGGTCTAGCATTTGCGGCCGGTACAACAGCGTTTATCTACTCCAAACCATGCGTTAGCATCAATGTCGCTCAGGCTGCCGCAGACCCGGAACCTACCAGCAACCGCCCGTCTTCACCTGGCGAACAACAACTTCCCCGGACAACAGTCACAATCCTCGGTTTCGGCAACGTTTACGGTACCCGCTTCTTCTTCCTCGCCATCAACTTCTGTCTAGCCATCACCCTCATGCAAAAGCCCATGGGCCAAGGCACCACAGCCCTTTGCCTCTGGCAAATTCTTTCTCTCCTTGAAATTCTCGACACAAACAATCTTGTAACAACAAATTCCTCCATCGGCCCCATTGTCCTCGCCCTCCTCGGCTCCTTCTACTATTTCAAAACAGGCCACCAGGCCACCCTGTCAAGCATCCAGTGGGAAACAGCTTTCATCCCACTAACGACAGTCAAATACCCCTGGTCCCCGCTACTCGTCATCCTAAACACCTTCGGCGCCCAAATTCTCGCCGCCGTCGCCGTCCCGCTCACAGCCCTCTGGAAACGACCCCTCCAGCTCAACGACAAATCCTCTCAAAAATCAGCCATAAAGCTCCTCTCCGACGTTGCTCAGGCCGCGGCCACATATATCCTCTACTTTGCGACTATTAATCTCGCTACGACTATGTGGACCGGCCACCTCCGTCGCCATCTTATGCTCTACCGCATCTTCAGCCCGCGTTTCATGATGGGCGCTGCTGTCCTCGGCGTTGTGGATGTAGTCCTCATTCTGGTCTCTGTTGCCGGTGTACGGTGGAGTACATTGAGTGTCGGTGAAATTTTCGGGTGGTAGACTGCTATCATCTAGAATGCAAGCACCGTACTCTGTCGGATTGGCATGATGAATGCCGTTCTGTCAGACTATAACTACCGAATAGGTAGATGGAAGACCTATATCTTATAGATCTCGTCCCCGATCTGATATCCATGGAATGAGATAAGAAGAAGCCTACATCTCTATATTTATCTTCGTCATGAGAAGGGGGTTGACTTTCCATTCGTCTCAATCCTTTTCTTTTCAAAATCTCGGGCGAGAATTTCTAGTCCGCTTTGGTATATATATATAAAGTGTTTCTTGTTACATTGTTCTATCCGCTTTCATTTCATGTTCATATTATGGTATATAGGACAATGTAATTTTAGATATTGTAAATCTATGTATCTATAGGGGGAAATGACTAAAATAGAATGGAAACAACGTATGAATCGCTTCATGTTAAGCATGGTTGAAGTCTTTCCCCTTTGCGAACAACTCTCTTTTCTATAGGTGGTAAAGGACATAAACATAGCAAATCCGACTTCCTACACACATATATTCTGGAGCTTTTATTCATTACAGAAAGGAAAGATGAATCGAAAGAGGCAAGGCCATAAATCAAAGCAAAGAGGGGGTGATATAAAAAGCACAAACCGCTGTTCATCAAGTCATAGCAAAAACACAGAACTTTTGGTTCTTTCGTTCATCGTAACAAATGACACGCAAAAATCAAAACTTTTTCCTCCTCCCAGAGCACTTTCTCCAGATCTGGACCTGGAACCAGCTTGTTTATAAACCCGTCCGACTCCGTTGTACAGTAGGTGGTATGGTATACACAGTAAGAATGAGCAACACGCAAAAAAAAAGCAGTCGAAACGCTGCAGAGATTCATCAGATCCGTCGTCAGATGCATAATGAGTTTCGTGGTAGAGGCTTTGATAAGAGAAGGAAAACATGGGGGTATGTGACGTTATAGACGCAGGGGCGCTCGGATTGAGCAAGCGGTAGGATGCTCAAGAAAAACAACAATGTACTTTGTATATCATGGTGGAGCTGTGGACAGTGGAGCCATTGATCTGCTTGTATGATCGGTCCGGGGTCGGTTATCGCGCCCAACGTGAGAAGTCCAGGTTTTGGAGAATATTCGTGTCTGCTGCTGCATTCCAATCGGTGGCGACTTCGGACCTTTCTGGATTGCTGCGGACCGGCACTTCCTCAGAGAAAATGTTGGCTTTGGTGTTACGGCGTTGAGTTGGGTAAGTGGCATCCAGGGTATCTGGGGCCTGCGATTGAGTATCCAGGGCTCGTTCACGTAGCCTCTTAATCTCACGCAGTCTGTTGCGCCAGGATGAGATATGCTCACCCTCGCTGTTCCAAACCAGTGAGAACACAGAAGCATTCAATGCTAAGATGCGTACAAATGGAGCAAGGTTCTTCCCAGATATGATCTTTGGTGACGCAGCAGGCGATATTTCGGGGAACCCAGGCTTGCTCATCACCTTGACGCAGTAGAACATGCTTGCAGGATCAGATGATCCTATCCTGTCGCCTTTCGTGAGTCGAGACACGGGGCTGATGACAATGTTGAAGAAGTTGAATTGCGAAGGCACCGTGTTGAAGTTGAACGGAGCATTAGAACGATTGAAGATGATGTTCACAAAATCGTTGCCAATGTGGCTCTTCTTTAGAATACAGGCCGGGTCGCTATCGAAATTGGTGGGCATCATTGTCGTGACATGGTAAACAATTTCTGTGACACGATCGCGCCAGGCATATGTGAAACCTCCATCCGTTTCAGGGTGTAGGCCTTGGGTATTGAATCTGGCCCCCTCGAGTGAAACCTTGGTGCCTAGTCCGGAAAGAAAGTACTCATAATCAGGACTGCCGACAGTGTTGGAGAGGATCTCAGCCTCTGTAGTCTGGCCATCATCAATATATATGACCCCTATCTTATGACCATCTACAATGTCATTCCGATCAAATGTGTTTAATGCTCGGCGCGTCATGTCATCTTCCGGCAGCGGAATTGGCTGGATTGCACCGGGTGTAGGAAAAGCTGTCGCCATCAATTGCAGCATAATGTGGCTGGGTAGGACGGTGGTGAGCATGTTGTCCGAATGGAGATGCGCATCATGGGTGGCCGGAATTTGATGAGGAAGGGCGGGTGCAGTGCGCTGTTGGTAGACAGCATAAGTAGTCCCCGATGCTTGTCTCTTGGTGATTTGCGTTAACCCTGCGACACCAGCAGTTTCCACCGTAATTATACTCATGCCGACAATCCATGATTTCTTGACCGCTAGTCCATCTTCGGGAGAAGGCGGGAACATATCAAAGGGAACAGTTTCGCCCAAATCTGAGAAGGCAGCTCGTTGCATTAGATCAAGGAAGACCTGGCTTTGTTCTTCCACTGTCTCCTTCCCGTGTTCATCAGTGAATATAAGCCTGCTGGTGATCCAATTGACATGTTTTGCGCGATCTTGCAATTTCAATGACAGAAACCAGAACACCATGACGTGATGGGTCGAAGCGTAGATATATCTAGACATGGCTTCCTGGATCGACGGATCCGATGCCTCGCTGCCAGGCAGACTGGCAGTCTCGCGAACAACACTCCCGGATCTCGATGCGCCTTGAGAGGAAATTCGCGTTGGTGATTCAGAGGCCTTAAGCCTGTGCTCCCGGGACGTCTGCAGAAGCCGAATGCAGATTCCAAAAACTGTGCGGATCTCTTCCTCACGCAAATTAACATAAACTTCAGGTAATCGTGCAAGTAGCGCCAAGAACTCCAAGATATGGACAGCAAGATTAGACAGGGTAATCACTTTAGAGACCTTGTCGAGAATCCCGTTCAGGGATTTAGTTACTGAGAGTGGAATTTCATGGCAGCAGACAGAGAGTGCATGTATACACCCACGAGAAGAACCTCCCCAAGAGCCGATGATTCCCATCATGAATGAGCGTACAAGTTCGTCCTCTTCGCTTTTTGCAAAATGCTCATGGTAGCTTATCAGCACGCAGAGAGATTCGAATATGTAGCCCGCCACGTCGGACTTCTTCATCCCAGTAGTAGCCGGTGGCTCACGAAACGATTCATTCTTGATCTGATCACACAAAATGCTGCGTAGAAGCTTGATTTGGGGGACGGCATTGCCGAAGAAATCTTTGTTCTGTAGTTGTGAAGCGAGATGTGTTAGGACATAACTGTACATGTCCCAATTTGTTTCACGCTGGAGCAACATAATGATCGACTCAACCCATACACTCGCTTTCAACGCGACTCCCTGAGTTGAGTCCGATTCTACATGTTCTGAAGGATTGGACGGTGCGTAGGTGTATACAAAAGGGCTGGATCCATCCGGCGGTTCCTCGGGAAGGACTTGTGGAGTATTGAATGCCCACACTGGATGGGACAGTTTCGGCACACGCTGAGAATAACTCGTGCTACGCCCGGCAGATTTAGATAGACCACTGGACGATAAGGCACGGATTGGGAGTTTCCTGTGGGGCACTGATAGACTCAAGTCATTATCTGTGTTGTTATCCCCGACTGATTCTTCCACATCATTCGTGAGGGAACCAGAATCCAGAGTGCGACCCGATACACTCATCCTAAAATCATTTTCAGGGACCGATATAACGATTATAGAGCCGGAGGAATCGCATCGTAGCCTAAAGAGCATCTTGAGCGAAGTCAAGCGTGCATCCAGAGGTCGCTCTTGAGACTCCGCGATCCTCAAAAGAGCTTCATAAGCGGTAACAGCTTTGACCGCTGATAAGTTCAAGGACCTCAAGAATATTTTCACAAGTCCGGCGCAGCAGACGTTGGTCAAAGAGACCTCTAACCCGGAACTCAAGGACAGGCCTTCTGGAGATGACGCGGAGAGTGAGTCTGACTCGACCGTGTCTGAATCTTTAGTCATTGGCGAACTTATGATATCAATGAGGAACTTGAAAGTAGTATCATCACATGCAGGAGTAAGATTGTCGACGATGAAGGAGACCAGCGACTCTAAGAAGAGGATGCTGTCCTCGTCATTGAAAGTTTCTAACATCAGTTCTAGAAGTCCTTCTTCTTGGAATAGGACCAAGGACTCGTAGCTCACGAAAGCCTCTTTCAAGGTGTCCAAAGCTACGATTCGAATCTCAGCTTGCTTGGTGCGGGCGCGAATAAAACCGTTGATTACGGTTCGACTGGTCTGCGCCCACCCAGGAGTTTGAGTATCGCAGAGCTTCTCGGTCCTCATCGTGTTGAGAATCAGCTCTGCCTGGGCAGGTTCGATGTGCTCGCAGACATTCATCAAGAAGTTCGTAATATGCAATTTCTGCTGTGAATCCAAGCTGTCCCAAAGAGAGCCTACAGCCGATGCAATATGAATAATATTGGTCAAGATGCTAGGTTTTGCTTCATCGATGACACTCCCTTTTGAAAGCGGAGACTCAGGACTGAGGGCGGGTGTAGTGCTGGCTTCAGATTCCTCGGCAATCCTGGTTGAACAGAGGTTTAGAACGGCGACATATGCTGTCCAATTCTGTTCAAGGGTGACATGGGCGAAGTCCCCCTCCAAAGCATTCAAGCATAACTCCAAAATGTCCGCTTCTAATCGGGCGTCGTCCTTCTTGACCACCACTTGAAGAGAATTCATGAGCTGCTCAAAATGAAGCGGTACTACACCCTCCTGACCGTGTGCCCGGATAAGGTCGGTAAAAACGTACACCACTCCTCGCAAGACATTGAGATTTTGGCTGTGATCTCCGGAGGACTCAAGCAAAAATGAGTGTAGTGTATCTACCATTTCAGTGCGTCGCCTTGATTTTGCCAGGTTTCGAACTGCTCTTGAGGTTGGGCCAGACAGAGGCCTCACGGAGGCATGGATACTGCAGAGAAGCTCGAGCATGGGAACGAAACTTCCGTCGGGGACATCTCCATAGAGAATGACTGCATCGATCACGGCCAAAGAGTGTTTAATATCGGCAGCAACGCTAGTCTTTCTGCAAATGATGATAACTTGATCCAAAAGTTCCTGAATCTCTTCGCTTTCTGGTGGTTTTCGCTGCAAAGTAATGAGATCCACTGCAAATTGCAGAAGTTCGTCGAACACAGCATCTTCATAGGCAAGCCCGTTCGCTTTACCGACTTTCGTTTTTCTTGCTTTTAATCGAGCGGAGGAAATTACCTCGTAAAGCGGGACGATGAATGAGGAGATCAAGGGGAGAAGGGATGACGTTGCGAATTCCAACCGTCTACCATGGTCTGACAAGGATATTAGAGACTGGGCTCGTGCCGGGATAACATCAGGCTCTGAAGGTGAAGAGATGAACTCGAAGATGGTGCGTCGTGCTGCCGGAGAAAGGTCGTGGCGTGCTGAGATAGCTGCTAGTAACAACGAGCCACTCCGTCGAGCCTCGGGAGATCTCACTTGGTGGATCAAATGAGAACCAGCTTCCCAAAGCGCAAGAGCTTGATCCGGAGTGTAACACTGGAAAGCCTTGCATATTTGTTCCGCTTCGTCACTGGCATGGCTCAAATTTTGCTGTTGTGTCAAAACCTTGATAGATGTCTCAAAGTCCCGGCCCCCCGAAGCATCCGAGGCGCTGGACACGACACTTCCACGATGCATTGAATTATTCCCTATTGTGCTCCAACTGCCAGTATATCCATCCGTAAGCTGGTGGAGAGAGTCACAGCTATCCGAAAGTGAAGCCGCGGAAGAGGATTTGGCTCGGGCAGAGCTTAGTGACCTAAAGACGCCCGCAAAACTGGATGTTGAGTATTTGTAACGCGGCGGAGATGAAGCATCGTCAGGAGGCATGCGTCCCTGTGGACGGGCGGAGATATATATGATTCAATTGAGTCAAAGGATTATATAAAAAGCTGGATAAGAGGCGGGTTGATTAGCGATAAGACACGTTGATAACAGGGTTGTAATGGAAGATGATAAACGTGCGGGCTTTCGGAAATATGAAGATAGCTCACAGATAATTGCACCGTACCATGAAGAGATTTTAAGGACAGGTGGGCACCATCGAAAGGCTGGAAGACAACGATGATGATGAGGCTTGGACTTGCGTTGCTAAGAGATAAGAGCCGCAGTCACAGAGGCTGTGTCCAAGAACCAGCACATGAAGGAACGAAAGGTGTCACACCAGCGAAGGTAAAGGAAGAATACTAAAGCTTGAGACAGACTGGTGCTCTTGAAGAAGTAACACTCTAAGGACAGACAAGTTGGAAAGAACGAGATATCTTCAGATGCACATGAAGCTGCGCCAAGGAGACCATTTCCCCTCTGAGCACTGAGCACTGACCAGTGACGCTGATCAGGCGGAGACGGAAAACTTTGATTCCGCCCACATCACCTGACTGGCAAAATCACCCCGCGGACTTGCTCTCACCGCCTGTAAATAATTCCAAAGCAACCGCCAAACAAACTGCCTGTCCAGGAATCAAGCTTGTTTTTGGCTTCATCTTTTTTTGGGGCAAAAGAGTAACTCAAGAAGGAGCTATTCAGCACGAAAAGATATCTTATTTCCAGCTTGAAAGTCTACCGACCAGAGACATCCTCCACTTTCCTGTATCTTCTCGCGGGTCTCTTAGTACATATCCCCCTCCAAACAATGGCTGATGGTCTTGGGGCGGTTGCCCAGCTCCTCGAGGCAAGCTTGGATGCCAGACAGAACAAACAAGGTAAGCTCAACGTATGAGCACTATACCTGTGCTCATGATCGCCTTTGAATGATTGACTCTAACATCTGTTAGCTGAACCCGCTCTTCGCCAACAAGAGACCAATCCAAACTTTTCGATACAGCTTCTTCAAATAACCGCGTCCGAAACTTATCCCTACAACACTCGCCTTGCCAGTGCGCTATTCTTCAAGAACTTTATCAAAAGGAGTTGGACTGATGAGGATGGAAATTATAAACTCCCACTGGAGGTTGTGGCGACAATCAAACAGGAGCTCATCAACTTGATGATCTCGGTGCCGCCGGGTATACAAACTCAACTGGGAGAGGCTGTCAGTGTTATTGCCGATAGTGATTTCTGGCAGAGATGGGACACGCTTGTTGATGTAAGTTTCTGTTCAACCCTGATGGCTTTCATCAAACTTACATCTCAGGATCTCGTATCGAAACTTCAACCCGATAACCCTCCTGCCAACAATGGCGTTCTACAAGTTGCGCATTCAATTTTCAAGCGGTGGAGGCCTTTGTTCCGTTCAGATGAGCTCTACATCGAAATCAACCACGTTCTGAATAAATTCGGCCAGCCGTTCTTGGCTCTTTTCCAGGTATGTACTCCCCTAGGCCGATCATAAGTGGCGTATACTTATAGAATAAATATGTAGGGATTAGACACGTACCTCGAAGCAAACAAGACAAATAAAGCTCAGCTCGTTCAAGGGTTCACACAACTCAATCTGATGGTCAAATTGATGTATGATCTGTCGTGCCATGACCTTCCTCCGATGTTTGAAGAACATATGAGCGGAATTGCACAGCTCTTGCTCAAGTACCTCGCATACGATAACCAATTGCTTCACACCGATGATGACACCGAATCTGGTCAATTGGAGTTCACACGAGCAGGAATATTCGAAGTCCTGACACTCTACGTGCAGAAATACATGGAGGAGTTCCAGCCCTACGTTCAACAGTTCGTGGAAAGCTCTTGGAATTTTCTGACCACAATCGGTCAAGAAACCAAGTATGATATTCTTGTTAGTAGGGCGCTGAGGTTCCTGACCTCGATCGCGGGGATGCCCCAGCATGCGCAGGTTTTCCAAGCAGAAGACACGCTGGCTCAGGTTGTCGAGAAAGTTATTTTACCAAATGTCAGTCTCCGTGAGTCTGATGAAGAATTGTTTGAAGACGAACCGATTGAGTTTATCCGACGAGACCTCGAAGGATCGGACAGCGACACACGGCGGCGGGCTGCTACGGATTTCCTGAAACAGTTGACTGGAAACTTTGAGGCTCTTGTTACAAAAACCTTACTGCAATACATCGAGCACTACCTAAACGAACATGCAAAGTCTCCTCAGATGAACTGGAAGGCGAAAGACACCGCAAATTATCTTTTTATCGCACTTGCCGCGAAGGGAACTGCCACTGCCACTCACGGCGTCACGGCAACCAACAGCCTTATCAGTATTACCGACTACTTCCAGAAACATCTTGCTGCTGACTTGGTTGCTGGAGAGAGTGTGCATCCAATTCTCAAGGTCGATGCCATTAAATATCTCTACCTCTTCCGCAGTCTCGTAACAAAGGAACAATGGCAGGAAGTACTTCCCTTGCTGGTGAACCATCTTGGTTCTTCCAATTTTGTCGTCTACACCTATGCCGCCATTGCAGTTGAGCGGGTACTATATTTCACCGACAGCCATGGACAGCCAATTATCTCCGCAGATACTATCAAGCCTCTGGCTAACGACCTGTTGGAACACATTTTCTCCCTGATTCAGAAGGATCCTGCTCCCCAGAAAGTGCAGGAGAATGAGTTCATCATGAAGTGCGCTATGAGGGTCTTAATTGTGATCAAGGAGGGCGTAGTTCCCATAACTGACAATGTCCTCAAACATCTAATCAACATCACCAAGGTGATAAGCCTCAACCCTAGCAACCCGAGGTTCTATTACTTCCATTTCGAAGCCTTGGGAGCTTTCATTCGGTATGTCTTGGGTCCGTGAGGTTTGTCTTCACGTTTTCTTATTGACTTTTATAGGTTCGCTGCACCCACAAACGCTTCAAAACTCGAAGAAGCCCTCTATCCTCCATTCTCTGCTATACTCCAGGGAGACATTCAAGGTATACATAACCCACCCACCCGCGTTATGGTTTCCCTGCGAGCTGACCTGGGTTAGAATTTATTCCATACATATTTCAACTTTTTGCTGCCCTGCTCGAAGCCAACCAGACAGGGGCATTACCTGTTTACTACCAGGGTCTTATCGCCCCTATCCTTGCACCTCAGGTGTGGGAACTAAAAGGCAACATTCCCGCGCTTGTCCGGCTTTTGTCGTCCATCATTAGTCGGGGCTCGCAGCACATTCTGGAGAACAACCAGCTTATCAACACGCTTGGTATCTTCCAGAAGTTGCTTTCATCCAAAGCTAATGAGAGCTATGGGTTTGATCTTCTGGAAGCCGTAATTGAGCACTTCCCTTCGTACGTCAAGTTCCCAATGCCAACGAAAAACGCCACTGACTCTGCTTTTAGGAACACGCTCGAACCTTACTTTGGTGATATTATGCAGGTCATTCTCACTCGCCTTCAGGGCTCCAAGACCGAGAGCCTCACCCTGCGATTTGTCCGTTTCTATCACTTCATGTGCGCCAATGATGCCAAAGGATACAGCGCAGATTTCGTCATTGGAATCATTGACAAATTACAAGAAGGGTAAGCACTCAGGATAAGTCATGCTCCTAGCCGCACTGGTCACTAATTATTTATAGTTTGTATGTTCAAATATACCTAAACATCATCCTACCCGAATCGCAAAAGCTCGCACGCCCGCTGGACCGTAAAACCGCCGTTCTGTCTTTCACCAAGACGCTTGCAAATTCCGAGGCCTTCGCCAACAGATACAAGAAGGGTTGGGGCTTCACTTGTGAAGCTCTTCTCAAGCTGTTGGAGCTCCCGCCGCTTCCCGCTAGCAAGGACGATGCCATTGCTGAGCATGACGTTGAAGATATGGCATTCGGTGTTGGCTTCACAGCCCTCAACACAGTGCGGCCACAGGTTAGAGACCCTTGGCCCGAGACTGGAGCTGACCTCAAGGTCTGGGTCGGTGAAACCTTGAAGAGAGTGGACCAGACGAACAGCGGAAGGATCTCAGGGTTCGCTCAGGAGAGGCTAGGTGATGAAGCGAGGGCGGTTCTCAGCAGCTATATTGCATAAGTGATCTACTCGTAATAGTGAAAAATATTTCCAGTTTCATGACATCTATTCCATTCATCTCAAGAGATAAAGAAGCTCCATACTAGCACTATACATACGAAACGATCATTGTCTCTGGTTATACACTGAAAAGCCAATATTGAGCCATGGTATCCAACCATGACTACGAGTCACGTACTCGATAGACCTGAATTAAACGAGAGCATACCGCGCAAAGCATGAACTTTGCTCCTTCATCGCCGATTGCCCTCTGCCGCTCCCCGTTCAGGCCCCTCATGCACAGTATCACCGACACTACCCCTACCTCCCTCTTCGCTCTTTGAATTTTCCCCTTCTTCCTTTTCTTCCGCTGAACCCTTCCCATCTAACTCCCGATACTTCCTCCGCGCCTTCTTCACCCGGCTCGCCTTCTTCTTCCGCTCCCGCTCGGCCTTCAGCGCAACTCGACTCTCATCCCCTTTTAGAAGCTGCTCGACTTTATCCGCCAACAACGAGCGGGCGATCTTCTCATTCTGGGATCGCGATCGGGTGGCTTGCGACTTTATGACAACCCCGGTGGGTTTGTGGATCAGTTGGACGGCTGAGTTCGTTTTATTCTAGGCGATTAATCGGGTTAGCATTGGCCGTGGAAAAGACAGACAGAAGCTTAAGATTGAAAATTGAGGTAACGGAAAAGGGAATATTGGGATATGTACAATCTTTTGTCCTCCTGGCCCCGAGCCCTTGAGGTAGGAAATGGTTATGTCGGCATTGTCGAGCTTTATGCGCGGGGGAAGGGCCTTTTCGGCGAGGCAGGCTGAGATGGAGAGGGTCCGGTTTGGCGCTGGTGATATTCGAGGGATTTGAGATAGATTGAGCGTAGGTAGTCGCATGTAACGGAGCATTCTTGGTGTCAACCTCAAGGCATATTGCTGGAGCTGTATCTGGATTAGAAGGCCGAAGCGGATGCGCTCAAGCTCAGGTGGTATCGAACTCGGAAATAGTACCACGTATACGATACACAGTGATATTATGAAATAGATTGTAAGATTATATGTAATTGTTGGAACATACGCCGTAGCACATGAAGATATCCTCGCATTCGGGTAGGATTTTCTTTAGATGACAGTTGACGGCTGGACCCTGGAGTGGACCATGATCGAGTCACCTAAAGTTCTAAGCCTTCCGATTTATTTCTGGGTCTGACACATTATTGATTGCAATCGCAGACATTTATAGACACGGTCGAAAGACGTGCTTTCCTTGAACTTGGCCGGAAGTTTCCTCCCCGCATCCGCAGCTCGAGCAATCGAGAATATTTTCAACCTTCCGACACTCTCCTCCGTACATCCGCAATCTACCTACGCCGTGAAGTTCCTAACCTATCCTTCCACTTCCTCTGGTCCTAAATCCTCGTTCCCATTCCGCCCTTCCTACGACCTGTATCGACTCGAGCGTGTCCTCCTTTTTCTCCGGCCGTGTGCCTTGTGGATATTGTTTCTGCAATCTGCCCCTAACATTTTCATCGGAACTCGCCCTAGACACCTTGACGGATACAACTTCATCTCGCCACATCACTCGCTTATTGTTCGACAAACAAAGCTGCCGAATTCGCCATCATGACCCTCCTCTGGATAGCCGCCGCATTCGTTCGCTGGGTTCGCCTGAAGATCTATCAATATGAGGTGACCTTCGCCATATACATGCTGACTCCTATTGAGAAGTTTATCTTCAGTATGTCCTACTCTTTACATTCTCGTGGGGTCATATGTACTGACAGGTGCAATCGCTAGATTCCCTCCTCCTCACCCTCATCTCTCTGATCATATCCGCGCTCTACGTCTACCTGCCCGACCATCTCCGCTCGATATACAGCCACCTTTACTACTACTGGGCCGGCGAACGTCCATTCGGCATGCAGTCGCTCAATGCGGTGTTCCGTGATGGCGGTGTCCAGACCCTGGAGGTGATGAAGAATGCAGCCGCAACGGCTCGAGCTTCAATTTCAGAGTTGTGACGATCCATTCTTTTACCCTGGTCTAAATGTTCCCTTCTTTGGTGTCTCTAATATGTGCTGCCACCCCTGGACGCTCCTTTCGCCATTCCAATGTGGTCATCTTCTCTTCATTCGCTTTTGCTTTCTCCCTATCTTTATTTAATCATTACCATTCTTACCCTGACCAGGGGCTTCACCTTGTTTTGATAGTGGCGTTACAGATTTGCTTGTTTCAATAGATTTGAACCACTGCAAACTGGCATTTCCTCGGAGTTTCAGGATTTTTTGACTCGAATAGCATTGTGGTCCTATTTACTCCATCGAGGCAGCTATTCTTATAAAAGAATACCCTGGCAGTATTCTTTCTTATCGATGTTAACCAGGGGGTTTTGGAGGACTGCCTTGTGGTCCTAATGATTCACGAGAATACAAGGACATCATGTTTGTTAAACAGCGGATGATTATTGGGGTTTGCGGGCTATATCAACTACCTATTATAGTAGTTTAATCAAGAGATTTTGAACTTCACACCAAGATGATATAAGTTAAATTATATTCAAACAGACCCTACCAAAATGCACCACTAACTCCACAATGCTCAGGAAGAGTGTTATACACCAGATAACCAACCATCCATACTGTACATGTAACACAGCCTTAACTCCATGATGAATTATATCACAATACACCACTATGAAACCCTCAAAACAACAAAGCACCAATTTCACTTCTACCCACAGTAATTTGCCATATCATATCCGAGCCATGTTCACTCCGAGTCCTGACTTTGTACCTGGCTCTGCGACTGAGCTTGAGAAGCCTGCATCTGCGCCTCGAATTTCTCCCTCCGGTCTCTTCGAGCCGCATCGGCCATTCGCATCCGACTCAACTCCTTGTCTATATCCTCCTTTTCCAACGGAATTTTGTGCGATTGTTCTGCCGTAGGCCAGAAGCCGGGGACGCTGAAGCGCTCATCGAGGTTTGTGCCGAAGTAGTACATCCAGCCGATAGGGAAGATTACGTACATGCCAAACTGGATGGTGTTACTCAAAAGACTGGGATATCAATGTGGTGTCGAGAGGATGCTTACCTTGGCGATTTCGAGGTTACCCCCTTGGAGTCTGCGGAGGATGGCGGACATTGTGGAGGTAGATGTAGATTGAGAAGTAGATGTGAGGGGTTAATCCGTGGATGGTCTATTCTAGATGTGTATGTGGTTCCGTCGGCCGCAATTATTCTTGGTTTTCGATTGAAGCTCGTTGATTGTCCGTAAAGTCGTCTCTTGTGATTGAATATGGTCCGATCTCTAATCCGAAGCTATTCCGATAAACTTGAAGAATCCCGCGGGCCCGCTCTAGTTAGCCTATGGCTAAGCCCGAATTGATGTTATCACGGATTATTTGACGGGCCGAGAGGAAGAAAGCAAATTGAGCAAACAGCCATGGGCGACTGCCACGTGACCAAGCCCTGAGCCTCGGCTGCCCTTTCGGCCCGTCGGTCACTCCCCCGCAAAACCACGGCTCTTACGTCGTAAGTCCCAGTTTGACAATGTTGATGTGCAACTTACGGAAGTCATATATTATAGAAGGGTGGCTAGTCAATCCTCTACTTTCTGCTATTGTCATCTCCATTGTATTGGACCCTTGAAACATCTTTCGACTTCAATTACGAGACACAAAGTAGAGCAATACAAAATGGCCTCCGAACAAGACATCACCCTCACCTACAAAGATCGCATCGCTCTTATCACTCTCAACCTCCCGCAGAAGCTCAATGCCCTAACCGCAGATCACTACTATCTCCTCGGCGAGCGTCTCCGCGAAGTCGAAAAGCGCGATGATATAACCATCACAGTCATCACAGGCACGGGCCGGTTTTTCTCAGCGTATGCCTTCTTACCATCAATGCTCAATCCATTCTCTTGTTTGTCTCTAACACAATGTTATCTACAGAGGCGCAGATGTCAACTCCACCCGCCCCGGCGCCGGCCTAGGGACCTCTCTCCGCCGCGAACTCGTCCGAAACTTCGTGACCAACAACATCGACATCACACACACCTTCTCCCACCACTCCAAGATCCTCGTCGCAGCCCTAAACGGCCCTGCCGTGGGCCTCTCGGCGGCTCTAGTCGCCACCGCCGACTTCATCTACGCCACACCACACACATTCATCCTCACGCCGTTCTCCTCGCTGGGCCTTGTCGCAGAAGGTGGTGCCTCCGTCGCCTTTGTTGAGCGGCTGGGAATCGCAAAGGCGAACGAGGCGCTTATCCAGAGTAAGCGGATAACCTGTGATGAGCTTGTGGCCGCGGGATTCATAAATAAGGTTATCAAAGCGCCGAGTGGCAAGAGTGATGATTCGTCTGGGTTTTTGGGCGCTGTGCTTGAGGAGGTGGAGGGGAGGATGGGGAACCATCTGAGTCAAAGTTCGTTATTGAGGATTAAGGAGTTGATTAGGAAGCCTGGGAGGGAGATTATGGACCGTCAGAACACGATTGAGGCGTTTATGGGGCTGGAGAGGTTCTTGTCGGGGATTCCGCAGGAGGAGTTCAGGAAGTTGGCGAGCGGGGAGAAGAAGCATAAGCTGTAGAGTCTTGACTCTAGTGGCTATAGCTAGAGTAGTACCTTGTAGATATGGTAAAGACCAGGATCCAAGTATAGTTCGAATGATTTCTAATCGAATCTACTACCTCTCACTCTCCGTATCCGACTCCTGCGCCTGTCTTGCCATGATATCTTCCCACTGACCTAGGAACTCGCTCATTCCGCCAGGACCAGATATTGAAGCATCAACGACTTCCTTCGGCATCTTGTGGGCTGAGTACTGGGTCGATGAGAATGTGTAAGCTTCTGGGTCATCACGCTTCACGAGGCGGAATTCCGGAAGGAACGGAGCGGCGTCGTCTTCTTCGACGTCTTCTTCTTCTGAGTCGGATTCAGACAGTTCCTCTTCGGTTTCAGGCAGGTCACTAATATGTCCATTGAGCGAGAGTCGAACAAATTGTTCTTCCGCGCCGTCGTCTTCCTGAATCCCAACTGGATCTTTCATACGGAGGACCTCAAGCCAGCTGAATAACAGCGGATCTGTCCGTTCGGCCCATGGGTTAATGTCGATGAGCCAAATGCGCTGGTGTGGCGGAGGGATGTAGACGTCAAAGACGAAGCTTGAGTCAGGGAATGTATCCTTGAGCTTCTCATCGAAGAAGGACTGGATGCGGGAGCGGAGGGAATCGAGCAGCGGGAAGAGGAAGTCGAAATGATTTTGATCTCGCTGGCACATACATAAAAGTACCCTGTTGCGCACGAAGCATCGGAATTCGAGGGAGGGGTTGAAGTTGACGTATTTGCGGAGAATGAGGTTATATTGAATTTCGGGAAGACTGGGGGTCAGAGTGAGTGAGTGGGTGGTGTCCGAGACACAGTCGTCGAAAGGGTGATCTAAATCGTGGGTGATGAAGTCGCTGCTTTTAAGGAGGAGGTAGATGTCATTTGGTGTCTGGCATTGCAGGTCGTTCGTTGCGGACATCCAGGTGGCATCTTTAGGTGCACTCCAGTTCAGTTTCGGGGTGACTTTGCCGCCGAATTCAGAAATTGTGGATTTTATCTGAGAATGTATCTCCTCCCAGGCCTTCGATGGGTCTGGTTCCTCCTCGGCGTCGGAGTCATCTGAGAAGACGTCGAGATTGTCATCGTCGGTTGGAGGGGTATCTTCTTCTGGGAGGACGATCCCGTCTGCGCGGAGGTAGGAAACGAACGGACCGGACAAGGGTATTATTCGGGACTTTGGCACAAGCGTGCGATATCTTTAGAAGGTATACAATGTTAGTAACGTCAACGACAGAGATTGGGGCAATACAAACCGTGGTTGCCAGTAGTCGTAGGAGCAATGCAGTATATGTGAGTAGGTAACGGGAGGGAAAGGCAGCCTTTGCGGTGTTTCCGCTAAAGAATCGGCTGTGCTGGACTCAATGAAAGGCATGATTGCTAGACAAGTAGTCGTGATATGTTCAACTACAGTTTCAAAAAGATTTAAGAGACAAGTTCTGCGGGGGACTTTTTTGATGTCAAGATATTTTCCCGATGTAGAATAGCGTTATCATTCCGGAAGCCGCCACGTGCTGCCTCAGGCACGATTCTCGCGGCCGATACTTGTTCTCAATCAACAACCAACTTGAAGACCTTCAGGTCAGCGTCCTGCCTTGCTTTCATCATGGCATCTGACGGCCTTGATGCACAGAGCCTGAAATCCTGGCAGGATGCGTTCCAGTACCCAATTCCTAGCGTGCGGCGCATGGAGCAGGAGCTCCGCCGGGACATTGCCAGCAATAAGGAGAAGCTCCGGGCTCTCGTTGGGTATGCCCTTGTGAAATCTGGACTATGTCTACGGAAGCTAACTGCGTCGTCTATAGTACACGATACCGAGAGCTTGTTGGCACCGCCGAGAACATCGTATCTATGAATCGCGAAATGGAGGAAGTGGATACCACCTTGGCCGACATTGGACGACGATGCAACCCACGACTGATGGGGAAGAATTATGCGCATTACAATCAGATAGATGGCGAGACTACGGATTATGGTACGCTCTGTTTCTGTTGTAACTGGGCAGTTGGCTAACGTGGTGTAGATGCTAGTAAGCGAGCTTTTGCGGCCCAGCTTGCGCTGCTTCATCGCTGCTCGGTGTTGATGTCGAAGATGTTGAGGAAGCGCAGATCCCCATTGTTGATGGCTAAGTTGTTCGTCATCTCCGGTCTTCTTCACAAGACTCTTTCAGAACATAAACCTGCGCCGCCATTCCTTGAAACCCTGCGCAATCAGCTTGCCTCCGTCAAGAGCGGGCTCCGCAACCGGATCAATAAGTGTCTTTCCCGCGCCAAGTCAAGTGTTGACGAGGTTATCGAAGCTCTGGCGGCATATTGCTTAGCCACGAGATCCTCTTCGGATGATGCCGTTGCGTACTATCACAAGATCCGGTTAGAAGTTATTGGAAATCAGGTGGAGCTTGCTGAGGCGTCCGGTGATAGTATCTTGAGTGCCTTGCGTCTCTATGTCCAAACTCTCCAGGTATCTAAAGTGGTTCTCTCTCGGCGGTTCACTGATGTTTTGGATAAACTAAAGTCTCAACCTCTCTTTGTGGATCCCGAGGTTCGCAACATCGATGATCTGGCGCTTGATGTGCTGGGTCGCTGGGTGGCTACCGACATCACAAACTTCACCCCGTGGATCAAGCTTGACCAATTATCTAAACAGGATACGGAGAGAACCATAAAAACGTGGTCAAAAACCGCTTTTGACGAATTCGTACGGCGCTGTCAAACTAGCCTTGCGAGCTGGGTGGATTTTACGCAGCTATTGGAACTTCGAAGGCAAACGTTGGAGCTTTGGCTTTGCTCCTGGAGCTCTACGCCTACTCATTCGGCTTTACAGGTGTTAGAAGGGATTCGAACTATGTTCAATGGCCGTCTTACAAACATACTGTCGGACCAAGCAAAGGGTTTAGATGTATTCGGGCAAGCTGTTGAGTCGGCGATCTCACACTGGGGCAACAGAGAGCATGGTGATACCCAATCCCTTTGGGACCCTGAACTTGTCTCACTTGACTATTCCAATGGTGCGGCTGCTTTCAAAGAAGCCGTTACGGATAGGCTACTGGGTCGAGACGAGAAAACCCGTTCCGTATTGGAAAAGTACCGAAACTGGCTTTTGTCCATTGAAGTTCTCAGAGAAGCTATTGACGCTCTACGAGATGTGCGATGGCCTGACATTCTTGACGAGGCCGCCGATGAAAATCTCGATATAGATGTCGCAGCTATCCTCAATGAAGATGACAGAGAGCTTCTATGGGAGGCTCTCAGGGCGGCGGTTGGCCAAGCATTTGATGCCCTTCAGATCTCACTTAGTGGAATATACCAATCACTTGGGGATACCAATCGAGGTGAGAAGGCGGGTTTCGTGTTAAAGCTCATCCGCCTGGTTCGGAGGGACCTTCCCCATGATATTATGTCAAGTGATATTGGATTCTCAAAAGACATCGTTCCTGGGCTACAAGACGTACTCGCGACGGAAGTCATCAAGCAGACCCGGCCCTTGACGTTCCCATTGAACCCAGGGTCCAAGCCAGTGGCTGGAAGGACACTGTGGGAAGGTGAACCCGAGCTTCCTATTCAACCATCGCCCTTTACATTCAAATTCCTGCGCAGGATGGTGCAGTCCATGGATCGATCTGGGCCTGGGCTTTGGGATACGTCTTCCGTCCATACCCTCCAGGAGATACTGCAAAGAGAATTAGCTGAACAAACCACATCATTTCTTGGGGGTATAGATTCTTCCGCAAACGAAACCCAGCCGATCCCCGAAGACGACACACCAATCCAAAATGGTGACAACCATCCCGTGGACAGCGCCGACAAGGCACAAAATCTTCAAGACCTCAAGCTCCAGCTATACTTTGATGTCGTGTTTCTTGGTAGCGCTTCGACTAACACAGAAGCCAAACAGAATCCATTGAAGAATGTTGCAGAAATGCTTCGAGATTGCTTTGGATCGCAGGCGGAACAGACAACCAAGACCATGGATCAGAGGGCGCAGGACTACTGGTCCAGAACACGATTGTTATTTGGCTTACTAGTGGTTGATAGTCCCTCAGCATAGAATAGCGTGCATGTATATAAAATATTCATAGATTCTTGCACATCAATGTCAAGAACAGTTGGTAGTTTGTACTGTATACAAGTTCCCGCGGGGGAACCTCACCGCTTACGTCACCGGGCTAAGTTCTCCGCGGAAAAAAGGCGGCTCAAGACAGACAACTTCTTCACGTTTCCGTTATTGCTAGTACTATTACACACTTTACATCCTTCGAGTCAGACGCGTTTCCTCAATATGGCGTCACCAAGACTCCCGTTTCTCTATCCGAACCTAATGCGGGCCGTGAAATCCTGCGAGCCATCCACGTATCGCTCCATTAGAATTCCAACAAGATCCAATGCACGTCGAGCTCCGTTCCACACCACTCGACGATATGCTCAGGGGTCAATTCAGCGAAGATATGGACCGGCCGTGGAGCCGAATATTCCTCCACCAGGGAGACCGATAGATGAGGCTGTTCCCGGTCAGGTTGACAATTATTCGGAGGAGGCGAAGAGTGGTGATGATGGCAACACCCCACCGGAAGAGTTACAGCAGTCGCAGTCTCGCGAAGTCGAAGATACATCGCCACCCTCGTCGCAATTTCAAGCGGACATCGAAATTATAGGCCAACCAACTGAACAAAATCACAATGACCCGAACCTAAACGAAGAACAAGAACAAGACCCAGAAGATGACTCCTCAACACCCGAGCCCCTTGAAGCAAAGCAACCCCCTCCCGCTGAAGAAAACAGCACCAGCGAGCAACCCCAGACCAGCGCCCCAATGCTAGATGGAAATCCCCTCGAAGGCGTCCTCCACATGCCGGCCCCCTCATACTCAGAGCCATTAACAACACCACACAGCCAACCCCCGAATATGGCGCCTCCGCCCTACATCCACCACTTCGACACATACACTCTCGTTCGAGACCTTGCAAATAGCAATTTCAGCGAGGAACAATCCGTAACAATTATGAAAGCCGTGCGCAAGATTCTGCAAAACAACCTCGACTTCGCAAGACAGAACCTAACATCGAAATCTGACGTCGAAAACGAGACGTACCTCTTTCAAGCCGCCTGCTCCGAACTCCATTCTTCGCTCCAGACAGCGCGGAACTCTGAAGTTCAGCGCCAACGTGCATCGCGGACGTCCCTGCAGCATGAATCCGATATCCTCTCGCAGCGAACGAACCAGGAACTTTCCGGGCTGAAGGATGATATCAAGGGCATGTTCAACGATCATAAGATGGCTACACGTGAATTACAGCGGAGTATCGACACCTCGGTGCAGGAGCTGAATTATAAGATCACGGTATCCTTGAATAGTGATAGTAAGAGTGAGATCGAGGGACTTAGGTGGATTCTAACTCGAAGAGCTGCGTTGGCGATTGCCATCAGTGCCTGTGCGTCCTTCCAGTCCCTGCTACATATTCTGTTGAACCACCGCTAATGATGTTATAGTCATGATCCTCCTCTTTCTAAGATACTCATCCGGTCAACGAACTCAGAACGGCGTGGAGAAGAAGAAGGAACCGCAGCCCAAGGAGTCGACTGAGACGCGCACGCCTTCAGAATTCGCCAATCTTCCTCAGGAGCAGGTTGCTCTTGCACATCTTAGTGAGTCTCTGGGCTAGAGGGATCCTTGTACGGAAAGCTACAACTGTATATTATTAAATTTTGTCACTATTTTTAGATTAGACTTCACGGGCCCTGCCCTTTTCAAATACGCTTATTTCCCTTTGTCTGACCACATCGCCCATTATGTCTCAGGACCCAGCATTATATCCGCGCTTGAGGTCATTCGGAAGCACAGCTGTAAGACTCCTTGCGTAGGGATGCTTAGCGACGATGAAGGATAAAATAAAGGGCTTGGTACTTGGGGGATTTGGTCAGATCACGAAAGACACCACCATCAGAGGCATATATATAGGTAAGTGTGTTATCACGTTATCACGAGAACAGGAGCATTAATAGAGTTGAGATCGGTAGTGCTCTTTCCCTGTAATTGCAGTGGGGTTACAGCGGTCGCAGAACATGGAGCATCCTCTCGACTTGTCTGCTTACAATTGTTCTGTGCTGTTGGACTTCTGTTTGTCCTAATATTCCCGTAAAGTCCGATGGCTGCTGGAGCAATCTTAGATAAGTTACATTTCGCATGCATTCGGGTTCTAAGGCCAGGGTTCCTCCTCATGGTGGCAATGGGACAGTGGTCATCAGCCAGGAAATCGGTCAAAGTGAGTTTCTTTCTTTATATGCTAGACGCATCTAACCACGAGTATGCATTTAGGAGACTATGTGGAAGTGCCGGGAAATGCGCTTTCCCTTGTTGGAGGCCTCTAAATACAGCTTTGCTCCAAGGTTATCCTTTCAAGACACTCCAAGTGTACAAGAAGAAGCATTAGCGATGCTGAAGACTTGGTGCTCCCGCAATCACACGGAATGCAGTTACAGCGCCTCGCTAGGCGAATCAGGAATATTCATCCTTCAGAAGACCCCCCGTTAGACCTTTCCCTCCTAGCACTAGGTCCGGTGTCAATGGTGTGTGTGCTCTTTACTGTCTGTCTCGAGCTTATATCCTCGTCGAAGACTTTATTTTGTTGAGGGATATGCCTAAGTCGGCATTCCAAACGGTGGAATGGTCGGTTTATGTTCCTCAATGGTAGTAGGTAAGGATGAGTTAGGGCTATTTCCTTGAACCCTGTTATGCCCATTCTTCTCGTATAAGAACAACATACTAAGTGACTCTGTGCAGGCTTTGATATGATTTGAGACAATCATGCCAACATAGAAATCAATTTGGCGGATAGTCGTTTGACGCTATAAAGTGCCAATGTGACTAAATCGACAACCAACCCTGTTCTTTCAATCAAGCCTCGTGTGCCAGTCGCAACTACAAACTACAGCATTATAGAACCGGGGTTCTCTCACAAGATATCTCAATCATTAAACAATTACCTACCTACTGCCACCAAACAGAATCCGTCTGTCTCAGGGTATTCGTGCCACAATGCACCTCGCCAGAAGACGTATGATGACCGAAGTAGTCGTCTATAAACGTAACACCCATACCAGCACGGGCATACACAGCCTCGACCGCCTGCGCAATCATATCAACACCATCAACAACAGGCCCGAACGGATTAGGGCTTATATAATGGTGCCCCACGACAACGCCGTTTATAGGGCCGGGGAGAAACGGCCCGACTTCGTACTCGTCTTTCAAAACAGGCGGCCAGTAATTATTTAGGCCGTCCGGCCTCACATATATACTTCCGGTGGATGTGTAATGGTACAGGCTGGGGACCTCGATGACGTCCTCGCGCGCGAGTGGGATATCGCCGAGTAAGATGTCTAGGTTGAAGTCGATCCATTTCTGGGCGTAGGCGTTTACGTCCAGGAATGTGGAATTTGCGAGGATGTCTGTGACGGTTAGGTTCAGGAATTCGGGTATTGATTCGTTGAATCGGTTGATCTGCGGTTCTGCGTTGAAACTGATGGCGAGGTTATCGCCGTGGCCTTTGGATTGTGTCTCGTTGTAAATTTCAAGGGCGCGTCTAGGGCTTGCGATGGAAACCGTGAATCCTAGATCGTTGTCGTAAGGTAGGAACTGCACGAATTCATCGATGTGGCCTACGCTCAGCCACCCTGTCTCGAGGAACAGGGTCGATTGGACCCCCTGGCCGAATATCAGGTCTCTGATTGCCTGCGCTGGGTACTCTTCATAGTGCTTCCCTTGGATAACTCTGCCGGCCTTATACAGAACACCGGATTTGGAGCGGTATGGCGGGACCGTCTCGAGGTTGCCGTAGCTATTGATGGTATGGTAGCCTAACCCTGACGCTGCAAAGCCTATACCTGATGCGCTTCCCGGCTGGAAAGAGCCGAATCCAGGCCCACGAAGCTGCTCCATGATCTGGCGGCCCGCGGTACGGGTTGATTGAGCGGAGCGAAGCATGATCCGAAGAGAGATTGGCCCGTCGGGCCCTGGCATACTCACGTACGCAGGCTCGAGGATATCCTGGGCCCAGATGTCGTCGGACTGGTTGAATAAGAGGAGAGGAGCCTCAATGCCCGCGGCTTTGCGTGCCGCATCTAACTGTTCAATGAAGTACTGCTGCGCTGGGGTCGTATCATTTGCATCTGTCGTTACTATTCTTTCGACGCGTTGCAGGTGATGGTGGGTCAGAACGGGGGCGACTTTGAGAGCGACAGAGTCACGGACATGACTGGCTGAGCCAGGCGTCTCGTAGACGTCGAAATTGACAGTGACATGTCCGTCCCAGATCTCAGCGTCCTTGACAAACTCGCGGCCGTCGATGCCGAGGATGAGACCGTCGCGCAGCTGAGTGGCATTGAAATTGAATTGGCGATCAACAAGTCTCCATGACTCGGTTGTATTCGGATGGTCTACATCGTCCAGGAGGAAAATGCGAACTCGCTCATAGGCAGCACGGGGTGTGGCGTAAATGTGAGCGGTCACGCCGTCCGAAATATTCGACAAAGGAACAGTCTTCAAGGGAGCAACGTATTCGGGTGCTAGAAGTAGATGGCCAGAGCCGTCGTTGCAGTAAGCGAGCTCATCGTTACTGAGGGCGTTGCCAGCCAAGTCCTCGGTTGGACAGCGCATGTACTTGTCGCCGACATTGGGCAGGAATATGGCACCCCGGGCATCAGACCAGCTTGCTTTGGAGTGCACGTCTGAGTTGCCCTTATCCCACATGGCCAAGAGATGCCCAGCCTGGGGACTCTTTGAACTATCCATTACGGAGTAGTTCATATGCTGGCTGACTCCCAGCCCAATGACGCTTCTTTCCGATATCTTCGTCTCTGCAAGGTACGCCTCTTGATCGTATGGTCGATATCTTCTTTAATCTCTACTGTATTACCTTGTCGGAGATGTTTCATACACTTGGTGACTACAGCGGTACGGATCTTCAGACTGTGCCTACCTCTTCGTGGCTAACCCTTTCCTCTTCAAGACGTGAATATCGTGGAAGCATCCATCAACGAGCTGCAAGATGCCTTGAGTCTCGGTCGGATCAATGCTGTGCATTTGCTTGCGAAGCAACTCCATCAAGCTGCTCGTCTAGACCGCAAAGGGCCTCGCCTCAGCGCCATCTCGATCATCAATTCTCACGCTTTCCACATATTCTTGACGGACTGAACTTGAATCTCTATTGAATCTCTATTGAATCTCTATTGAATCTCTATTGAATCTCTATTGAATCTCTATTGAATCTCTATTGAATCTCTATTGAATCTCTATTGAATCTCTATTGAATCTCTATTGAATCTCTATTGGACCTCTATTGCATCTCTATTGGATCTTTATTGAATCTCTATTGGATCTCTATTGAATCTTATTGAATGTCTATTGAATATCTATTGATCTCTATTGAATGGCTTTCACAAAGTGCTGAGAGCTGGTACAGCTCATCCTGTCTTGCAGCTGCCATGGAATCAAGATGTTTCAACAACGGCTACGGGTAAGCAAACAAAGAGAGTCGCCCGTACATAATCACCAACTCACCCAATTAATAATGGTGACTTTTAAGGCTCAGATCAGATCCGAACATCATCGTTCCTCTCACACACACCTTCAATTTCAACAAATGGGCACCCGTATGTCCAACAATCCTGTGGGTCATAGCTCCCGCAATCCTGGTGGAGTATGATATCTCAGGGAGTATGACTCTATGATTGATCAAATTATTTCGTACGATCTCACGAGTCACCAGACATGTTTCATCGTACTCCGGAGTACAAGGCAGTGAGGACACCGACGTCATCAGCGCATAAATATTCCTTGTGCTCCCTCTAGTTAGATTCTCAACATGTCTGACAATAAAGTGGCCTTGCGTCTTGACTATCGACTCTACTCTATTGACAACAAATACTGTTCGTCTGCAGGACATATTCCAAGTGCTCGGTGACTTGGTACTATGTTATCCTGGGCTTTGTGGACTGAATCTTCGCCATCGCCTGAGCCTAGCGGCAATGGCCAGACTTCAGAGATGCTAAAGGCTAAGAACTGAGAGCTTCATATATGAGTAGTCAAGGAAAGTCCAATTTCTCCGTACCATACATACATGACGTATTCTACCTCACAAAAGGATTTCAGTGTCGTATCGGACGATCAACAAACCTGAAAGTAGGGCCCATGCACCTCCTTCCAGAAATCGACTCCTGCTGCCTGAGCGATTATTATATTTCCACTTGCCGGCAAGCCAGGGTATAGTATCGCGGACGACGTTGTCTTGAAAAGAGGGGGCTCCCTCATTGTATAGGGGATTTGAAATAAGATAAGCGAGCAGATGTAAGATATTAACGAAGCACGAAAACCGCAGATTAATGAATCAAAGTGACAACCACGTTCGCCGATAATGGAAGAAAAAATGAGTTGAAAGAAGCACCGGAAACACCGTACCTTCGCCCCTCGTCTAGGAAATAGCCATGAGATGATAGAGAGCAAGATCATTTAGTAATGTCGGGATAAAGGTCAAGGCCATGCATAGCCTGGATCGATCAAACACCATGGCCACTCATGTTCTTTCTCTATTTTCTTTCTTTTTTTTTTTTTTCTGGAAAGGCTTTTTGCTGTTTTCTCGAAGGGGGGAAGGCAACGCCATCAAAAGGATTAATAGCAAGGAAGAGGAGTATTGCGAGTATCGAAAAGAGAAATCCAGTAGGATATTCGAAGCCAGGAGGCTCTGGATGTACAGAGGGAAAGAGATCTTCATGTTTTGCGGAGGTATACAACGAAATCGAGGTATAGGTGAGATGATCGTTTGGGGGGATTCGCTGGGTATCAAGGAAATGCCGAGAGGAGGCTCTGCGCAAGGCAGAGCAATGGTCTGGGCTTCTCCATTACGTCGAGAGTATATGCCTCATTTTAAGCAGTGGATTGATGCTGGGGTGGCATCCGGTTACCCACGGGCATGCCAGCATATTGCCCACCAGCCTGTTGCTGCTGCTGGAGATTTTGGTAGTAGGCCATTTGCTGTTGCTGTTCGTTTGTCATGTAGCCCGGGTGCATGCCCGCAGGCCGAGGGATGCTCGACTGCTGAGCGTTGACATTGCTATGGCTCACATCCTCCGGTGTCTCGGCAGGGACCTCGGGGGCATCGACGCCATTCTCGCTGTTGGTGGGATCCGGGGCGTTCAGACAAGCCTGGGGGTTAAGGGGTATTAGTCTCAGCCCAGAACGAGTCGGTCTGTAGGATACTCACCTGAATGAGATTCTTGCCTTCGGGTTTTGTTACAAGTGGCTGGAGCTTGGGAGTTGTGAAAGTGTAGACAAGACCGGTCTCGGACACGACTAGGAGGAGCACTTGAGTGCCAGTGAGGACGGAGAGTTCGTATGCCTATTATGCGACCGCAATGAATTAGCAGGGGTTCCAATGGTAGTACTTGTAGGAAATCAGAGTGGCAATGAGGTAATGCATGGGAGCATGCATATGGTTGCGAACTGTGCGTAGAGGGAGAGGTTGTTTCGGAAGCCGCACCTTCTTCATGATTCCCGCCTTCCGCTTGGAGAAGGTAATGTGGCGACGCGACTTATCCTGGATGAACTTGATCTCAATCTTCCTGCGCTCGCGACCGGGCTTATCCTCATCATCATCGTCATCATCGGCGCTCATGCGAGAACGCTTGTTACCACGGTTGTCAGTGGCGCCGTTACCGGCGACCTGCTGCAGCTCGTCCTGGGTGGGAGAAGGGTTCTCCTCACCAACAGCGGAAATGTCGGCCATGATGGAGGTAAAATTGAGAAAGCGACGAAAATAATTGCACGAGAGAGGTCGTTGTATAGTGAAAGGAAAGATCTGGGTGACTTAAACACGAATGCCCAAAGAGGAATGATGCTTTTGAGGGGAAGGGAAGATGACCAAATCGAGTAACGCGTTTGGCTTTCGCAGGGTTTGGGTTCAGGACGGAGGAGGAAAGACTGAAAGAGGGAGAAGAAGTTCGAAGAAGGCAAAGTCTCGGTGCAGAGAGGAAGGCGGTGACTCACGTGCGTATCTTTACCGTACTTTACATGCTCCACATGTCACTTTTAACTCACTCCTTCAGCTTGAAACAACTTATCTATTTCATCATCTGCAGGTGATGGCTTTTCTTTCTTAAACTAGGTAGCACTTCGCCCTCAGTGACTTGGGATTATATCTTCTAAGTATTATCCTTTCAAGCCCCTTCAGACAAAGTCCATGTCACAGTTGCGATCGCGCGGCACGTTTGTCCAGAACTCCCAGTGGATCTCCAACTCTTGGCAAGCTTATTATTGGATCAGCCCCAGTACGACACCGCAGCTGTGATTCGATAGCCACCACATTCCCCACCGATAACGCGTAAAATTACCATGGACCGGTACGGCAACCTTGTTGAAGTCGTTCAACTAGGAAGATCCCTCCTTAGGACCTTGACCCTGATCTAGGAGGATGAGAATACCCTGTTCTAACGACGGAGTGAATAGAATAGCCTCAAGCCCCCAGCCGAGATGCAACTCCCAAGTTCACCGAGTTTCTACAGGGTGTACAACTAACAAACAGTGGAGTCGCATACCAACCTCCTCGAGTCTTAGTCCCGGGAGACGCATCTCTGGCCCCCCCAGCATCACCTTTCACAAACCAGCACGAACCTAATCCACGAGAGCGGATGATCAGTGGGTAAGGAATGCAGGACAGTACATCCGAGTCCAAGTTCCAACGGCCGATTGATTGCTGAGCGCAGAAGTACGAGTACCTCACTCATCTTCGGAGGCTCTCCGCAGCGAACGCTGGACGGGTAGACTGTTGGAGTTAACTAACGAACGATGATCAATCAAAAATAGTACCATAGGCCGGAGTACAGTTGCATCGCCGAACATCCAGACTTTGAAGGCTGAGAAATCTTAAACTGGCTAAGAAATGGAATGACGCCGGCACTATCGGCCATACATAGCGATAGTCCACCCAATAATTCCAACGCCGTCCCAATAATATCTGCACCAATATAGTTCACTTTACCTGTATTCTATTTCATCTGCAGCCAGCAATAGCATCGCATCGAAATTGCATTCTACAAGAGCCGACCAACACGAGGCATGAGCAGCTGAGCCTAATCCTGCGTCTGATCGGTGCACACTGCAAACAGCACACTCGATCTAATCCTCAAAGACTGCCTTCCTGAAGCTTACAGTACGGAGTACAGTAAGCTTATATCTCCCCAACCTTTTTGCTGCACATTGCCACATGCCACACGCATAGATGCTCCGTGAGTCGGAGCCACCAGACAGCCATAAACTTCTTGAAATACCTTCAGAATTTACTCTGGGCTGCTGGACCGAGCTGGAGTACGGAGTAACTATAGAGAACATCTATCCAACTCCCCGGTCACAGTCAGACTGTAACCCAATGGGTTGACTGGCTATGGCATGCTGAGTCTTGCTGCAGGTTCTTGAATACATACCGGACGGAGTATAGGATGTCCAGGATGTCAACCCATGTTCATTAAGCTCTCAAGCCTGTCTTGCTATTGCTATATGGAACTTACGTACTGTATGTACTGCCACCACCATATCCAAGGACGCTGTCGTATCCGTACTACGTACCGAATAGAAAGGCCTCAGTTATGTTAACATACGGGCTATTATTCTATTCAATTTACTCCGTATAATTATGGAATATCAGATTCGGATTTTAGTGTGGAAAGGTGGGCGCATACGGAGGTAGAAATGTTGACGGGCACTAAATATGAAACACCAGGTTCGAAAAGAACGTAAGCCTACGCAACATTGAGAGATATGTAAGGATTTGTTTCATATATTAGCTATAGTAGCGACGGTATCCTGACTGTAATAAGATCTAGACTTAACTCATCATATTGTTGGTTGATGACATATGTCAATGACCAAGCAAGAAATTCTATTTTTACATATGCATCGAAAGCAACTCGCCCCAAAAGTAAATGACAGGCACGGAAAGGTCGCTCGTGAGAAGTGACTGAAGCGAAAATGAATTGCTCATCGCTGGAAATTGCCAATTCCGATCTTGACTGCGCCATCTGTTTCGCCCAAAACAACGCCGAGTTATAGCCAATTGAAAATGCGCGTGTCCAACTACCTCGGTTGTTGTTTGAAGGGGACACCCATCTTCTGCTGTTTCGTAGATGTCGTCCGTCTTCGTTGTTGGTAGATAAGAAAAGATATAGTCAAAAAAAGGGAAAGAACAATGAATGTAAATAATGTGCAAGAAGTGAAGACGTCCTCCCAGATCCCAAGGTCCAGCCTTAGTATCGCATTTATAGACACCAGAAACTTAGCGGATGTTGACAGCAAAGTCCCTGATACCGGCACCACCGCCGCCCTTGGGACCAAGCCAAACAATTTCAATCACACTGTGGCCTTCATCTTCCTCGCGCACATACCATTGGTGAACGTTGTCGCCAACGACGAAGGCCTCACGTAGAAGCCACCTGTCTTTGATGACACCTTCCTGATCCCGAGGTCGCAGAGGTCCTAACCGGGACTCATAACCGCGAGGGTCTTCATCCCATGTTTTTTCGGAGTGGTCAAAGTTGATGGCATCATCGGGTGTGTTCTCATCGTACGTGTACTTGACAAGCGAATACCCATTTGTGAGGACCCAGAATGTCCTGACAGACTTTCCAGTGGCGTTGTTCACAATTTCCTCCTGGTCGAAGACCCAGCGGCGGAGGACAGATCGGCGACCGGCTGCGGCTGCCGAGGCGGTCATCTTCACGACATCCTTGCTGTACCAACTGTTCCAGTGATGGAGAGACTCAATTTTGCGACCGGACTCGTAAACACCGTCGACGTCACCCTTCATGTCCATCTGGTAAAGAGATGGCCAAAGAGTAAGAGGGGTTTCCCCATATCGCTGAATACATTGGCCAAGCTTTTGGTCACCGGGCTGCTCACCCCAAGACTGGCACTCATCGTAGTAGTACTCCAGGGTGTCAAGGAGAGGCTTGGATACGAACACGCCGGCTCCTCCGAAAGCAATGTGACCGAAGGTGTCAACCTGCCAGCTGGCCTCCGATAAAGCGCCAATATAGTGTTTCTTGCTCAGATCAAACAGTTTCAATTCTTGGGCGATGGTCGGCAGAGAGAGGAAGAACGTATCATCATCAATGAAGCCAAGCCACTTGGTTTGCGGGCGTCTGGTTCGGATTACTTCAGCAAAGGCCTGCACGAGACCGAAATAACGAGCAGTAAACTCAAGAGGGGACTTGATAAGATTCAGGTCGAGGCCTCGATTGCGGAAGTAGGTCTCCTGCTTGTCAATGTCGTCGTCAGAGTCGGGCACAAGAACAATGATACCGGCTTTGGTGTTTCCGTAAGAGTAGAGCAGAGAAGGAAGCAAGCGATCTAGGCGGTCTGCAGATGTGGCCAAACCGAAGAGCATCTTGTCAGTCTCATCAATATCATGGTCGGCGGCGACATCCACGTCAATAATCGATGGGCATGCCATAGCATCTTCCGCGTTACTCGGTGAGATGGTCATGCCACGCTCGAGTACGGTGGTAGGCGGAAGGACAGAAACATTAATATCCTCCAGAGACTTGAACTCGGTCTTGGGGGGCTGGAAATTGGGGCGGAAGTAGGCACGGGTGTAGTTCTTGCGCATGAGCCATTCGTTGAAAGGCAGAGGCGGCATAATACTGGGATCCGCCGCACATTGTTTTGCGGCGGGCGGCGTGGTCTGAAGCTGGATTTGCGGAGCACCAGAGTTGGTGACGCGATCGACTGGGTGCTTGAACCGAAGGAGGGCTTCGCGATCGTAGCGCTCGATGCACCAGAAAAAGAGCCCTATCGAGAGCAGCGTAATAAGGGGAAAGACAGTTTTCAGGCGGAATGTCGGCATTTTGGGCGTATTATTAAGATTGTTCTTCAACATGGAAAAGAGTTTCGAGGAATTAAGTAGTCGAGAGGTATGTTATAACTCGTGGTATCGAAGGATCATCGACCGGGCAGAAAAACGCTCAGGGGATTCGTTCTCGCAGCTGACACCAGGAAAAGGAGGATGAAGCCGACGATACGAGGATCAAATGAATGGATATGGCAGACGAGGTTCGCCAAAAATAAGTTGTCAACGAAGGACTGGTGGTGTCGAGACTTGCTTGACGGAAAACACAGCGCAGTCAAACAAGTCAAGTCGAGCCGCGGGAGGTGATCAAAATCCAGGGGAACGCGCGTAGAGGAAGCACAGCTGGACGTCCGCCCAGGGCGTTTGTAGAAGCGTAGCAGGGGGGAAGGGAGGTGAGGATTGTCGAGGACTCGAGTCTCTGAATGTTGAGAAGAAGAGAAAGAAAGAGGGGAGAAACGAAAGAAGTGGGTGGAGGAAGGATGATGAGGACAGACAGGAGTCCGTCTACGGCGATCCGAATGTGAATTCCACACGGCTGGTAATGTGATCTGCAAATACACAAGCCCGTATTTTTGAGCCTAATTTCGGCTGGCGGAATATGATTATTCTAATGTGACCTTTGAAGTTTGTATCCAGGGAATATACAACTGCCCTCTGCCTTTGTTGATGCCGATCTTGAACAGAGGGATGTGCAAGAATTCAAAGTAGGTGCTGCCCTTTCCAACTTCGCTTTCGGGCAATTTGTGAATTTACAGACCCAATGACGGTACTTTCCGCCTGGACCCTTGCCACAATCACTGTTCTATTCTTGTAGATACCCGAGGATACCCTCATGGTCGGTGAATATCCCAAGGAGATGATTGAGCTCGGGTCGGTACCGCGGACAGTCGATGTCAATTGCAAACCAAGTCTACTCCGTACCCGTGGGACATTCTAGAATTTCGAGTCTGGACGGAGCAAACACTATACGTGAGAATAGGGCTGACGACACTATGGGGTACGGACTCAAGTCATTCCAACTTCAATCTCCTGATCGTCGAGTTATAAACATGCAGGTACGGAGTACTGCGAATCAAGCACGAGTCTCAATTCTAAAAACCCGAGAACGGAGAGGACGTTTAGGAACAATTGGAATTTTATGTACGGAGTAAATGAGGCTGCTATTTTTCCACCAAATGCAACTTGTAACCTGAAGGCATGCAGTGCTGCTTTCATACATGTCGTTGTTTCATGCTCGATTTGCGTCTGCTGATCGCCGTTTCCCTCGAATTGCAAATTTGACAATTTCCATTACCGTTTTTGACAACGAGAAGGCGGTAGGCCGAAGTAAGACAATTAGATTTCCTGGCACTGAGAATGTTCCGGTGGCGGTCTTCTTCTATTTTTGCTCTGTGAAGGTCGAATTCGGGCCATTATTCATGACCTGGACGCAATACCCCCATGGAAGAAGCGCCATCCAGCAGGAAATCACGCAGGTGGCAGAGAATAATGGGTAGGCTGGTGTGACCCTTGAAGCAAAAATTGGAAGTTGTGCAATTGATCAGCGCGGGCCCCCGTCAATGCGGCCAGTCAGCGCTGACCGCCTGGGAGTACTGCCCCACGGGCCGCGTGTCCCATGCATGGCGCCTCTCCTCCTGACTCTGAGACCAAGTGAATGAACACGAAACGCTTGTCAATATGTTGTATTTTGTCACTTGCAACTTCCAACTTCCAAGCCACCGATGGTCATCATCCCATGAATCCTGACGCCTTAGCTCTCGGGAGCGGCGCAACCACGGGTTCCGCGCTTCTGCATCGGACGTTGTACCGCAATTACCGACATAGGGACGGAAAGACGCCTGGTGTCTTTAGATTGCACTGAACGTGATTTCCGAGGACATTAATCTCATAAGGTCACCAGGGCCACCTTGTCAGCCTCAGAGGGCAGTGTTGCGCAGTGTTGCGCAGTGTCGCCTCCAGCAGTGGATGCGGATCAGCACGGTCCAGCTGTTGACGCGCAAGATGTTGAGATGCGCTGTCCAATCATCTCCGTCCAATTCACATACATACTCCGGCGTACGTACTTCGTATCCAGACTTCATATTGCTTGCGTATCACTACAGAGACAGGGTCTTCTCAATAATATAAGATGGCTTGCGATAATCACTTCGCATGGTGTGGAAGCACTTACAGAATACCCGTGAAGAAGAGAGTCCAACCTGTTGGCGGATTACGCCATCTGCGGTTCAAGCTTGACCTTCAAACAATGATGAAATGCCAATACGCGAATCCAGATTGTTAGGGCTCGACCTGAATCATAGACCCATAATCATATACCAGAATTCGCAAACAAGAATGTCAAACATAGATAGAGATGGGTTTCAGGGAGAATGCGAGATTCGCAAGCCCGGCCGCCTGGAGCTGATCACAATGAACCATCCGTACGGATAATGGAGCTAGGTTCCACCGTCGTACGCTAACTGACAAAAAGGGTCCGGTTCTTAAAATTATGCCAAGTACGGACCCTGATTTCGCCGTCAGATAAGCTGTCAGTTGTTTCAACTTTCGGCCTCAACCGAAAAGGGGCATCGGTAATCGGTATCCCAGGACCTAATCTCACGCGCACGTCGCAAGGTTCAAGTCAGGACTCACAACTCAGTCACAAGCTTACTCTGGTGTCCATGCAATAACGATGGGATTTCACCTATGCAACGCTTTTTGTTTGCCCTTGGGCCCCTTGCCCCCTTCTGTGGAAATCGCCGCCAAGCCTTCAACATGTCAGGGACCACCGCATCTTGATACATAAGCCAAGCGCGCTGCGGACTGAAGAACGGTTTACGGGGTATTCCACCTCGTCAACCAAATCTTCAAGTTAAGCGCCGAACGTCCCATCGCAATGCTGAAACATTCAATCTCGATTCTCGACGGAGTCCAGAGTATCAACCCCGGATCTTTCTTGCGATGTCCTCAAGGCTCAATAATGTAGTACTCCGTACACTCCTTGTCCTTTCATTCTTGACCAACTTGTGTTCAGCCAACCAGCCTAGTCCTGATATCCAAATCATTCAGAGATGCCGATACTCATATGAAACGCGCGTCCACGTTCATCCAGCTCAGCACTGGTTTCGAATAAATGTCTTGAGATAGGGAAATGAAAGTAATTCAAGGCGCGATATGTCGCCATAACAAGATTGGCTCTGACGTGATCGACGTTCGAATAGGGGTCAATGACAATGACTGGACAGAGTACAGACTCCAACTTATGTAAATACAGACGACATGGTATAATCCAGGTGGGTAGCGGAAAGACCACGGTTGTGCGTGGTGTTGTGGGAGATAATCGTGGTGATTCTGTATAGGCGGTTTCAAGTTTAGACTTTCACTGGATGCTTACTCTTACTCAGGGGCGACACCAGTGGGCAAGACAGCAGCGGAGAGCATCTTAGTATCACCAAAATCGTTCTTCACTGAGTTATCCCCGTCAACTTAGGTTACATCTGGGGTATTATCATGACATCTGGCCAATTCCCGCATGGATAAAGCTGAATACTACATTACATCTGCTATGGCTTCGGCTGCTATTCGTTTGGAATCGGATCCCTTAGGCCCTATACTGCATTCGAATTGAAAAGGCCGTTTCTAGATTGTTATGGATTATGTGCGCTACTGTATATATTGGTCCGGGGCATATTGTCGCTCTGATTTAGTAACTCGGGAAGGGTTAAAATAGCCCGAGTCTGATACTTCAGTTATAGCTGACTATACGGAAAGATAGACTCTGGGAGATCAGAATTAACTTTCGAATGTTTATATATCTCCCCTAGTTTTAATAATAAACAAAGGTGGTAGAGGGGTTTATAACCTTCTGAGCCTCCTGTATTGGAAAACCGGCCACAATGAGCTATGTACCTAGATAGGATGCCGAAGCCATTCAGCATGTGAAAATAAGCTAGCCCGCAGAGCAATGCTAGATGTATTACCTGAGATAATGGGTGGCGTTGGTGACTGGAAATTCGTGATACTATGACCACACGGTAGTTACTTTACACCCGCGAGAGAGTGTGGGAAGAGATACCTAGTGGAAGAATTATTCATTTCGACTATAGCAATTCGGAATGAACTTGATTCTAACTGATTATGAGCATTTACCACTGCCATTTCTCCGGGTGGAGGTACCAATTTTCTTCTTCACTCGGCTCTGCCAGTTCAAACTCGACGTAACGAGCCTCTGACCATTCAATGTTACCGATAATTGGCCATCCCGTTCGGAACCCCGAGATGTGTCTAAAATCCGTTAGTACATATTTTCAACGCATTTATAGGGCATCCCTGACGTACAGGTTGCCTGTGGACTGATCAAAGATGATTTTCGAGATCCTGGATTGGCCTGGTGCTATCCCGCAACTAAGTAGCTGTCTTTTGATTATGTCAATATCCCATCTACCTGCCTGAGATTTGCATAGACTTACTCATAGGCGTCGCGGAACTTAGCACGGATGTCTTTGCGTGCGGTGATATCCAAGCCCCAGAAGAATTCCTTTGTTAGAGGCTCCCCTGGGACCTTTTCCCACACAAGATATCTAATGTAGCCACCAGGAAGGAGGTCGTTGTCTCCTTGTGTACTTTCTGCGTGGCCAAGAAAGCGAGGAGCGGCGCCACAGCCTCCACTCTGCAACATTTTGAAGCACTCAAGCTCGCCACAAACTCCAGGAGCAACGGCTTGTCTAGCGAGAGTGTCGTGGTCAGCGTCTTCCATTCCAGTGATAGGAATCTGTTCATAGATTCGCATGAACGCTATCCGTTTTGGGTCCCCTACGAAGTGGCACAGGAACTTGCCAACTGTCTTAGCTGAACCGCGGCCCATCTTGACATCGTGATCTGTCATAGGGGCTGCCCTCTCCGTGAGTTTCTTCGTGATGACCCACGTTCGGGAGACTGCTGACGAGGTAGACACGACAGTTGTTGGAAGTGTAGAGGGTGTTGTAGATTGTGGTGACGCATCATCCGAGACAAAGTCGTATGTGGTGACCGTAGTACCTACAAGGCCGCGGAGTAATCGAGCATCGAAGCAGGTCGTTCTGGTATTAAATGCCATGGCGAGGACTGCAAAAAGTAGGATTTTGGAGAGCAAGATGGCTTGACAGTGATGGGTGTTCAGTTAAGTGTAACACAAGTGAACATGGGGCAGAATGTGAGGCCAGATCATGGAAACATCTATCACAGGACATCCACGCCTTAACAGGGACACAGTAAAACAAGGTTCAGAAAAAGCTCATCCGGGTCTGACCATCCCGCCAAGAAATCCCAGACTCTGCTGTAAGCCCTATGATGGGAACATAGGGAAACCTACGGAGAACATAGCCATGACTATGCCGAGCATAGGCAATGATATATAAAATTCCTATATATAAGAAAGCTGTAGTATATGTCACTCACCGCCTTTATGCGTGACAACATTCTGCCACAGAAAACCTGATTTTCTTCGTTTCGCTCAAACCGCTAGAAAGCTACGACTACTGCCCAGGTAGATTCAAAAAATTAGGATTTTGATATCCTCAGAATCCGTGACGTTGACAATATGGCGTCGACTGCTTCAGCTCCGCAACCATCATCTCTATCCCTCCCCCCCTCACAGTTCGCCCGGCTCCAACCTCACGCCTACCTCCTCGCCCACCTATCACCCCACGCATCAAGTCAACAGCCTTCCATACGAGCCAATGGCCGCCTCCCTTCTCAATTTCGCGTCACCTCCGCAAACACCGGCTCACTAACACACACAAACGGAAGCGCCGTGGTGCGACTCGGAGATACCACCGCTGTATGCGGCGTCAAAGCGGAGATCCTCCACACTGAAGATATCGCCTCTTGGAGTGTTTCACACTCATCTGCCTCCCCAACATCCAACAAGCGACGGAAATTGATAACTCCGATGGAAAACCCCGGTGAAGATCATGGGGATAACTCCAACGAAAACGGAGACGGAGCCGACGATGACTCCCATATTGAGGACTTCAATTTACTCGTACCTAATCTTTCTCTGAGCACCGGGTGTGCACCAGGCTTCATTCCCAGTGCGCCACCTTCAGCGCTAGCGCAATCTCTCTCACATCAGATCCTTTCATTATTGCATAGTTCCCGTCTAGTCCGCCCTGAGGATTTGCAAATACGGTATGAATGGCCGGATTTCGGCGCGGGGGAGACAGAGCGCCTTAACGAGGACGAGCAGATGGACGTGGATACTGAGCAGGGTAAACCGGTTGAGACCACCTCGCAAGCCGGTGAGATCAAAGCGTTCTGGGTCCTCTACATAGATATCATGATTATCTCCCTGGCAGGAAACCCGTTCGACGCTGCCTGGATGGCCGTCCTGGCTGCACTGCGGGATACAAAATTGCCGCGTGCATGGTGGGATATTGATAATGAAACGGTCGTGTGCTCCGATCTTGTTTCGGAGGCTCGTAAGTTGTCACTGCGAGGGTTACCCGTTGCTAGTTCTTTTGGTGTTTTTGAGGCCGATGCGGCAGCTGGATGGAGGGCTGTCATTGTTCCCGATGCCGAAGAGGAGAGAAAGATCGCTGAGGAGGATCGGAAGGGTATCCAGCGGAGATGGGTACTGGCTGACCCAGATGGCTACGAAGAAGGCTTAAGTCAGGAACGAGTATGCCTCGTTGTTGACAAGAAACAAGCGGGAAATGGCAAGGTCTCCATTGTGAAAATGGAGAAGAATGGCGGATTTGCTGTGGATAGGAAAGAACTGAAAGATTTAGTGGAAATATCCACCCGGAGATGGGAGGATATTCATCAGATCCTTCAGCAGTGTTGAGGGGACAATATAATTCAAATGATACCACTCCTATAACAGTAACTACCTCCTGTTCACGGTCTCTCACTAGTACTGCCTAAAAACTCCAATACCCAGATCAAACGCCAATATCTGCGATCCAATCATCTCTTCATCAGAAAGAGTACTGTGCCCTTACTGGGAGGGTTCAGCAGCAGCACTCAGGTTCCTCGGACTCCGTCGTCGTCGCTTAGCAGGAGGTTCGTTCTCCTGTTTTCCGACACTGACATACGACCAACTTTTGTCATTGGGAGTAGAGCCAACAACATCTTGAGCCTGAGGCTCCTTCGATGCTGCTTTTCGAGGAATATAAAGAGAAAATGAGAAGATGTCCAGGTTTTTCGGGTCCTCTTTGCCTTCTGATTTGGGTTTCGCCTCGTCTTTGTCTTCAGGTTTGTCCTCAGTTGCATCGCTCGGGTTTCCAGATGACGCTGTGGAGCCCTGTTCTTGCTTGTCCGGGGCCCTGTCAACAACCGGGGAGGCTGCAGTTTTGTCGTGCGAAGAGAAAATGCTAGCAAAGAGACCGCGGCTTTTTGGCGGATTGGTCACTTTGTTCTTCTCGCTTGCATTGCCTTCCTTCTCGCTAATGTCCTCACTCTCCTCTTCCGAGTCGCTAAACTCCCACATTTCGCTTATCTGGCCTTTCATCAAGGCGGTGCCCCATAGAGAAAGTAAGATCCCAGGGACAAGATACAAGAGAGCCGGCTGTGGTTGGTCAAAGATTTGCATGACGGCAAGCGTCGTGACCATCCCCAGAGTGTATCCAACAAGGCTGGCTTTGAAGTACGTCTTGGGGAAAGAACGGGCGTTGCGGTACGGTGCCTCAAGGTCAGGTTCATTCGTCTTGACTGATGGTGCCCAGAAGCGCTCTCCCCATCCTCCCATCGCCGATTGATACACCGGCTTAACAAAAGCTAAATCTTTGCCCTCGGCTTGTGCTTTGAGCATGCCTTTCTGTTTGTAGTAGAGGTAAAGGTCGAATCGGAGTGCCAGCCCTACCATCATGCCGGGAATGATGATATCACCGAGGCCTAGCATGGCTAGCGAAACCGTACCAGGAGCCTCGGTAAGAGCAGGTGGCCGAGGGAACAGAAGTTTGATTGGGACGTCCAGTTTCGTCGCAACAGTCACCATCAGAGGTGTGAAGTAGACAAAGTAAATGTCATAGAAGAATAGCGAGCTGAGAATGAGCGAGCCGGTGACGAAAGTAGATGGCGACATTAACTGCAAAGTACCATAGCAGAAAGAGAAGCCCAGGAAATTAGTCAACCACCACGGTTTCGAGACGAATGCGAAATAGGCCACGGCGGGTAAAGCAACGACTGCACTCAAGATATCCAGGCTGCTTAGTGAGAAGTCTAGGTGGAGGACGCGGTGTACATGAATGCGAAGCTTCGCTCGCCAATATAGCATCTCACGGCTGGCCCAAAGTACCCTGAGGACAACACTAGGCAGCTGGATAACGCCAAAGATCCCTGGTAGAGGCGACCGTCGTACATCAACCGGCTCTGGAATGGTCGGGCAGGGTACAACAGCAAAGACACGTTTAGATGGCCTAGGTTTCCAGGTCTGCCCACCGAGTGTGTACTTCCGGGGGAATATGAACGACCTCACAACCGAGAGGGCATCTTTCATGAGAGCCATAGCAAAGAAAATGCCCATTTGAGAGAAATAGAAACCGAGAATTTTGTTCAACATGTCGGCGCCCATCCACTTGATTACCAAGTACAGACTACCAAGTGTGAGACCCGCAGTCAAAGGGAACACCAGAGCATCGCTAGGCCCAAGGCTTTCCATTTTCTGATTGCCATCTTGACTTTCTTCGTCCTCTCCGTCATCCTCCGACTCGTTTTCGACATCTTTATCGGAGAGTTTGGCCGGTTTGGCAGCAGAGCCCGGCCGCGAAAGTGATGCGTGAGCCCCGATGTAGAGGGGGAAGAGAGCAGATATTATTACATGTCCGTAGGTTGGCAGCAGTGGTTTGATGAGATCGAACTGATAAATCGCCTGGCCAAAGAGCTCTGCAACTGGACTGACTTCAGCCATGGCAGTGTTTACAGCTTAGCTGTTAACAAACCAAGCCGTAATAGCCAAAGAGGGAGAGAAGGGAGAAGGCCTTGGATTCGCCAGAAGACAAGTATGGATCAGATTGTTGGATAGAAGGTCTCAGTCCATGTCCATGAGAGTTGCGATGTTGAAGAAACAAGAAATAAAAAGCCGCAGTGTCCAGAACAACATTTGATGCCAAGACTCCCAGCTCCGCTTCGGAGCTCAAACTCAACCGCCACCTCTTGAGGCTCGAGAGCGCACACGGTCTATGACAGCGTTCATTCTCTCCATCATGGCGACAGATGTGGCTTTTGACACGACCATGGTAAGCGATAGCTCTTAACGAGTGATTCGCATGCTAATTCATGACAGGGGTCGTTTACGGTAGAGCTCTACAACTCCCATGCTCCTAAGGTCAGTCCGCAGTCGCAACGTCGTAAACTCAGCGTTCGAATACACTAACATTTGGCTGGTTGATAGACTTGTAAAAACTTTTCGACGCTCGCGCAGCGCGGTTACTACAACAATGTTATCTTTCACCGCATCATTTCCAACTTTATGGTGCAGACCGGCGACCCTACTGGCACTGGGAGAGGAGGAAGCTCTATCTACGGCGATAAGTTCGAAGACGAAATCCACGCAGATCTGAAGCATACAGGAGCGGGAATCCTGAGTATGGCGAACAGCGGACCGAATACCAACGGCAGCCAATTCTTCGTCACGTTGGCCCCGACTCCGTGGCTTGATGGGAAACACACAATATTTGGGCGGGTGAAGAGCGGGATGAGAGTGATTCAGCGCATGGGCTTTGTCAAGACAAACAACGAAGACAGACCGGATGACGAGGTCAAGATCATCCGCGCAAGGATTGTGGACGACGGGAGCGAGGAGTGAAAGAAGCTAGAACGCAATTGGTACTTAGGTGCCGACCTTTTGAGAAGAGGTTCGCAACTCATTATCGCATCCTTCTATCAGGATTCAGAGGTGAAGTATGAGCATGGCCATCATCCGCGAGGACATCTAGGCCAGATTCCGCACGCCTCGATCAAGACCCCGAATAATCGCCAGGTCCGGCGTGCATTTACCGGGGAATCAGAACATTACGTACACAGACATCACTGTCTCTTAGACAGACTTGTGACCTGAAATGGGAGAGCTTGTAATAGAAATGTATCACTACAAAACGAACCGCTTCCATCAGATTTTCATCCAGAGCAGCAGATACAGAGTGACAATTCTTCTACCACTCCTTGAGCGACAAGACCAGTGAAGGCTTGTTCGGGACGACAAACTGCTACGGTAATTCTGGCAGTCTGCCTGTGCAAGCACTAGGAGTGATGTGTAGGAGGAAAAGTTCTTGTGCTGTGGGAGAAAACTAAAGTAGGCGACCCGACTCTTCCTGGTCTAGCCGTATTTGGGATAGTGGATTTGAAGCTCTGGCAACATGGATGACGAGAAAGCTCAACTTCCGCGAACAACACTAATCAAAATCACTGTATAACTGTATTAGATGAAGCCTGAATCTATCTTCTTCACAAATTCCGGCTTCAAGCATGTCTAACTCTGCAGTTTGTCTCTGCGAACATGACTTTACATCCAAATCCGTTTCCCTAGCGCATCACGTGAGCATCGCGGCTCCATTTTGTATTTCTTCGGCGCGCTTCGGATTCCCTCAATAATTCTTTCTTCCCACAGTCAATGGGACAAACGACCTAACTTCTCAACAAATGGGTCGTTGCACTCTTCGAGGGCTTCAACTGACTAGTCAGCCGACGTGATGATAGTTGGGACAGCATAATCATATGCTAAATAAGACGCTACACTAAACACACAGCCTTGTTTCCGACCAGACAGCCGGACAATGGAGTCCCTGGCGGAAACCCAATGGGATGTAATAATCTCTGGTACTGGGCTTGCCCAGTCACTTTTGGCGCTGTAAGTCTACCTTTTCTTGCCCGTTGCCTCTCGAAACCCCGTTGTACTAACGTTCACCCCACCAGGGCTCTTTCTCGGTCTGGTAAAAAGGTCCTCCATGTGGACAAGAACTCGTATTACGGGGGTCCAGAAGCCGCTCTGAGTCTGCAGGAAGCTGAAGAATGGGCTTCAATAGCAAATCAAGGTGAGAATACCTTGTCTATTTTGTCAATCTTCATTGCTAATCTCGATTAACAAGATAGGGACCTCACTGTTTCCGTTTGAGGATGCCACCATTATGTCACCGAGCTCCTCAGAGTCTAACTCCAGACTCTCATCAAGGGCGTATACACTATCCTTGTCACCCCAACTTATCTACTCCAGGTCCCAACTATTACCCACCCTGCTATCGTCCAAAGTCTACCGGCAGCTTGAATTTCAAGCTGTTGGAAGGTGGTGGATATACAAGCCCGCGGAAATCAGAGATAAGGAGCTATACAGGGTTCCTAGCAGCCGTGAAGATATCTTCGCGGACGATGTCATTAGCATGAAGTCGAAGAGGACATTGATGAGATTTCTTCGTAATCTGAATCAGAGTCAAACGAATCAGGATTCAGCCGAAGACAATCAGGGTCTAGAGGATGAAGCCCTGGCCAAGCCTCTTTCTGAATACCTCACTTCCAAATTCCAGGTCACGCCTGACCTATACGATCCCCTTCTTTCTCTTTCGTTATCTCAAGCCCCTCCCCAGCAGACTGTAGCCAGTTATGCCGTACCTCGCATTCAGAGGCATTTGGCATCTATTGGCATGTTCGGACCGGGGTTTGGCAGCGTCCTGGTAAAATGGGGAGGAGGTTCTGAAATTTCTCAAGTAGGGTGCCGTGCACTCGCGGTTGGTGGTGGCGTCTACGTCTTGAAATCCGGCGTCGAGTCCGTGCATCAAGGCGAACCAGACACCGAGAACTCACGCGCTCAACTACTCTTATGCAGCGGCGAAACAGTCACGTCTAAGTTTGTGGTTGGTTCCGACTGGGATCTCCCTGCACAATCCCACCTTCAACATGAATATAGCAAAGTCTCACGATCGATATCAATTGTGTCATCTTCCCTAGATGACTTGTTCCCTGTCACGGCAGAAGGCGGGCCGATACCGGCGGGGGCTGTTGTGGTGTTTCCGGCACTCTCACTAGGGTTTACCGACGAATCGCCGCCCGTTTATATTTCTGTGCACTCTAGTGAAACCGCGGAGTGCCCATCTGGTCAAAGTAGGTATCAACCCATCGTTCCTCTCCTACTTCACTTGCTCCTTATGATGATTTCTTTCAAACTTATCTACATTGCCTGAGTTCACGTTGATGAGAATTCTACGAAACTGATCATGGAGCCTGACATTCTTGATTACACTTGCCATCTTGCTTGCGTTACATGCTAACGTTTGTACAACAGGTGTATTATACGGCAGTGTCAGTATTCCCGGTCAACAAGGTCAATCCTTGATTGAAGGTGCTATTGCAAGGCTACTTCAGTCTAGTGCGGGATCGGATGCCGAAGTTCTATGGTCTTTGCGTTACACACAGCTTGGCCGGGCCGTTGATGGTAACACTCGCCCCGTCAATGCTGTTTCGGGCAATGTCATCCGATTCCCTGCGCCGAGCCTTGATCTTTCATTCGATGATTCCGTCATTGACCTGGTCAAGGACGCGTGGACCCTGGTGATGGAGAACGATGCTTCTCCGGAGGAGTTCATGAAGTTCACAGATCGAGAGTCCTATGATGATGAGGAATGATTCACGTAGACAATTTACTCTTGAATATGAACATTTTTATGCCATTAGGCTGCATGTATGGATTTCTCATTACTTACGAAGAGACGATCTTGCGACAAGTCGTGGATAATAATGGTGTATAGAGGATTGAGTATTCTCCTGTGATCTTGTCGTCCACCACTTACGATACCACTTCCCCTGTTGTTTCTGTGAAGCAATGTTTTTTCTATGTGGGGCCTCAATACGTTGAATCAGGGGCCGATCAAAACATGTCAACAGGGTGGAATGTGGATATCTAATGTTTCAGGACTTCCGCACATTCGAAGTAAGCACATCTTTGCCCCAGACAGGTTTGCAGCGTATTTGGTTGCAGTGTGAAAGCTATTCGTTACTCATTTGAAGTGTATGCCGCAACTCCTAGACCCTATTTGTTTGTGCGGCCTGCGGTATGCGGACTTGCTTCTTTCATAGAGGGATACAATGGCATGAAGGCTTGCCATGCGCGGAATACGATGCGACGGAACGTTCGAGTATGTTTCATTGGCAAGAGACGTCAGTGCCATCAGCTGTGCTCACAAATAGTTATCCCAGACATGGACAGCTTGCGTCTGAGTTTCTCAGCATGAGGACTATCCAAGAAACAACACGTGCATGCCCTGGATGTTATGCTGCCACGGAAAGCGCTGGAGGATGCAAGTATATGCGATGTATATATTCCCCCAGAAGCATTATCGAATACGAACTTGGGTACTAATTCGTGTATCTATAGGCGGACTATGCTGGTGTCGGGACTGAATCCATTGGAAACGGAGGCATTTCGGCGTTGAATGTTCAATATCCCAATGACAGCTATTGATATCTTTGGTGACAGCTTGAGAAGCTTTTCACGGTCATTTGGCAGCTCCCCGTGTTTGAATTATGTAGCTTTCGGTCAGCTTGCCGGAGCTCAGGATCCTAGCGATCGGAAATGAGACTCAGTGGTATATAGTTTTCTCGCATAATCATTTCTGTTTCTCATCCATGTCTACAGAGTAGAACTCCTGTCCTTGTGGTCAGTACTTTGTTTGACGGCCAAGTCAGGTGATACCTATGCAGGGTGGAAAGCCTGAAGTCCATCCGAGATCTTCCATGCAACGACAAAACTCAAGTCGGTCAACGAAACCACGAAAATGAATGCTCGAATCAGAGACCTCAGATGCACATGAATGCTCATCAATTAGATACAAACTGTGTCAGCTTCACCAGTCTCTCACCAAGGAAACGCCTATCACCGACACAGAGCGAGTAAGAAGGCCTGGCTAACCGCCGACCCTTGGAGGCACTGCCCAATCATACTCTTAGAATGTTCTCAAAAGGTGACGAGCGCCCAGACGCTCGCAGTAGTGGGGGATCCAGCTGCAGAATGGCACACCTTTGGCCATCGATGGTTGGCTACGGCCTGAGCAGGAACCCGTGCATCCAATCTACTCTACCGCGCTGGAGATCTCCCTGCAAGCATATCCTTGTGCCGAACTGACCCCTCCCTGCATGAAGAAATGTGATAGCCAATTGTGAACCAGATATACTGGTTGCCCAGAGAGTTTATCATGGCTGACCGACTCAAGCCTGAGGGTAAGCTCAAGTCCGGCTGGTTTTCCCCTCCTTTGACATGCGCCTTTTCATCTCCGGCCTCCCACAGGAGATATGGCTTAATTGATTCCTCCTCCAAAGCCGACCATCTACAATTCCTTTCCATATAACGCTTATACACGGTTCCCTACCGCAACTTAAGACAAAGAGTCTTACAGGCTGTTAGGAGTACATAGAGCCGGCTTACGTGGTATGGTTCCCAGCACTCGCTCTGCTCAATTACTTGAGTGAGTGATTTGAAGACACGAAAAGGACGAGACTTACTATATACTGAGATAACTTCCCGAAGCTGGTCTTCTGGAAGGCCATTTGGGCTCCAGTCATTCATCGCTGGTTAATTCAAACGCACACGAGATCATGTCCTGGGACCGCGCCGCTTCGATTGTGAAGCGTATCAACATACCATTTGACGGTGCTCACCTTGCAGATGCCACCGAACGTCAACGCGATTCATGGGCTCAAGCCGGCAAGTATGGTAGAGGCTGGGTGTATTTCTCGTTAGTGCTATTGGCGATCTCGACACTCCTTCGTTTTTACAATAGCTGGGGAGACCGAATCAGACTTGCTCTGCATAAAGAGACCCCGGCAAAGGAGTTTCAATCGCCTCAGGATGAATATGAGCTCCCGAGCGCTGCCACCGATAGCTCGACTACTCTGTTCTTCCCTGCACAGGGACCTCTTCCTCGCAACATAAAACAGCAGTCATCCGTTTCAACAATTTCACCCTTCAACAAGGTCATTGCACTCGCGCGGTGGGTCTTCTATAGGTCGCTCCCGGAGGTTCGAGTAGGGAGATATCGCATTGTTTTCCCCTCGCTTGGGGCCTCGGCGATTATCTTTGCGGCATTGACATTTGTTACGCTTTACACCTTCCTTCCACAGCCGCTTTACTACTCATCTATTACTGTTGGATCTCCTCCTCTCGCCATCCGGGCGGGTATGCTCGCCGTCGCGATGGTTCCGTGGATTGTGGCCTTGAGTACGCGGGCGAACTTTATCAGCATGTTGACCGGTATTGGCCATGAGAGGTTGAACGTGCTGCATCGGTGGGCTGGCTACATTTGCCTTTTCCTAGGTCTGGTCCATACGATCCCTTTCTATGTCACCCCTGTCTGGGAACACGGAATGCTGGCAGCGTATCAGCAATACCTTCCGCAGAATATATACGTCTATGGCACGGGATTGGCGGCATTGGTACCTCTGGTCTTCCTATGCATACATTCGCTCCCAATCCTTAGGGACTGGATGTATGAACTGTTCGTGAAAATCCACCTACCCGTGTCAGTAATTTTTATTGCGATGCTTTTCTGGCACACAAAAAATTTCCTATCCTCTTGGAGCTATCTGTGGGCCACGCTCGCGATCTTCCTACTTTCATACGCTGTGAGATTGGCATACCTCAATTGGACGAACCCGTTACGACTTTCGTTCATGATTGGCGAAGATTCCGCGGTGACCATCCTCCCACAGAATGCGGTCAAGGTGACAGTTCCAACCCAGATGAGGTGGAAGCCTGGGCAGTATGTGTATCTGCGTATGCCAGGGATCGCTTTCTTCCAGAATCACCCTTTCACCATAGCCTCTCTTTGCAGTGGTGATTTCCCATCGGAGTACGGCGAGGATTACCGAGATCTGGCCCTTGTATTTCGTCCGTTTGGTGGTTTCACACGCGAGGTCCTACTTAAGGCTGCTGAGTACGGACCATTCAAAATCTGGACATCTTATCTTGAGGGGCCGTACGGGGGTATGCGGCGTCAGATGGCGGCTTTCGACGACGTCATCTTCTTTGCTGGTGGAAGCGGTATCACCGCTATCGCTAGTCACCTGTTGGACCTGATAAAGAAGATGCGTGAGGGAAATGCCGTCACAAAGTCAGTCCGAGTTGTTTGGGCCCTGAGGGATCCGGAGTCCATCGACTGGTTTAAGGAAGAGTTGCGCATATGCAGAGACCATGCGCCTTTCAACACAGTGCACTGTGATTTCTTCCTTACGGGCACCAAGGATGATCGCGGACACCCGTTTGCGATACAGGACCAACAACTTTACCGCGATATTGTACAGGAGAAAATTTACGACACGCTGCAGGAAATTGAGAAGCGCAGCTCAGCGTACATCCGCGAGGAAGCCGCAGGTGACGAGGAACGAGAGAAAGAGCTCCGAAGAGAAAACGAAGACGCACTCACGGCTCTCCCTCCGCGGATATATACTACAAATCTACCACGCTCCTCCAATTATCAATCCCCTGTTCAGACCACCGGTTTCTCACCATATCAGTCTCCCTCCCAATATCAATCTCCCTACCAGTCACCTTCGCAATATCAGCAATCTCCTTACCAATTCCAACAACAACCCCCTTACCAGTTCCCCGAAAGCCCTGGAAACGCCCCCTTCGACTTCGGCTTCAGCCAACCGCAGCCGCAACCTCACCCCAACCCCCAACTCCACATCCAGACCACCGTACCCGCCGCCCCAGCACACACAGCTCCAACAGAGACGACACCAACCGCCAACCCCCGACCAAATCTGCGCTTCGCGTCCCTCCCCCTCCAACGGCGCAACGGGTGGCGAATCGAATACGTCCGCCCCGACATACCTAAGATGCTCAACGAGTTCTCCAAGACCTTCGGTCGTCGGACCTGTGTCTACGTTTGTGGCCCCCCGGATATGCGCGTCGATGTTTCGGATGCGGTTGCAAGATTACAACATCTAGTTCTGACGGATTCGACCAAAGATGAGGTTTTCTTGCACGCGGAGAATTATAATATCTAGTTAATTGTTTGTTCATGATTTTACGTGCCTGATACCATTGGCGTTTTTGGCCCATGTGTGCATATTCTATTCCTCGTTCAATTTTGGTTAGATGGGATTGTTACCGGGCATGACAGGGTCATTCATTAATGTATATTCGGAGCACATGTTGGACATTCATATACGTATTCAACGCGGTCACATAATAGGACTTTCCTTGCTCATATCAATGATCTTGTAAAATGAGATAGTACTCTAGTTTAATTGTATTGTGATCTGACAAACAAAAGGGTATCCTGAACAAACCACGGAAATGCAAAAAAAAATTGATAAATATGGAGTGCAGTCACAGAGAGTACCTGAAGAGCAGGTTTGGATACTCGGTCCAACAAAAAACAAATTCTCTACGGCTCCTCATCAGCCTTGCGCTTTCTCCGTGAGAAGTCATCGAAATCGAACAATCTAGACCCCGTTACTGACTGTACACCAAGTTCGTCTGCGTCTAGTTCATCCTCTGCTTCGACCTTTTCCCAGTCATCATCGGGTTCCGGAGTGAGGTTCCCTTCTTGACGCGCTTGTTCTGACATCGGTGGAGGGTGGCCAATGGCCTTGGTAGCGTTGCTATTTGAACTACCGTCTCGCTGGAGGGTAAGTTTAACGATCTTTGCGCCGGATGGCTTGAGACGACGATAACAGTTTTCGACAATCCCATCCTCTACTTGGAAGCCGCGTGAAATGTACCACTTCAGGCCGTCGTCGTTCGCCTCGTGCACGTGCGCGGTGACAGTGCGGATGTTGTAATGTTTCACAAGCTCCGAGACTTCGTAGTCCGGTTGCATACCCGAAGGGGCGATCAGACTATATGGATTTGCGAAGAGCAATGAGTTGAGAAGAGAGGCTGCGATGCCATAGCCACGATATGGAGAGAGCAGGTGCAGTGTCTGGATATAGAGATTTGTAGGTTCCTGCTCTTGGCCTTGTGACTGGTGGTTTTCCGGCGACGACTGGGAGGCGCTTTCGAGTCGGCATCGAATCCCTCCAATTACTTTGTCGGTCCCCGTGGCCGAGGATGCGGCGGAGGCTGAGGATAGTACGGCAGTGAACGGGTGATCATGGTATACGGCCACGCGGGAGATGGAAGCGATCACGGGATCGGTGACAATAGCGGTGTAGAATGAATTTGGATAGCGGATGGGAAGAAGCAGGCCGGTAATGCGCGATAGAGAAGGAATATGAGCTGTGCTCACTGGTTCAATTGTAACATGTTCGTGCGGGGTGGTATAGCCGGGTTGGATGGCATGAGGGTAGGCGGGAGGTTGCAGGGACGCGTCTTTGGCGGTTGGCGGTTTCAATTTGGCAGCAAAATTGACAGACGACGGTGTCGAGGGCGACGACGACTGAGACATGACTATGGGTGTAGGGTATTTCGGAGGCCGACCATGAGCACTGAGTGAGGGTTGCGGGGATGAGGAGTGCTGAGGGAGTGGGGGAGAAGCGGAGGACGGCCTTTTGGCCTGGTGGGCTTTGGCAAAGAATTGATACGCCATGAAGAGTTACAACAACAAACAGAGATCACTTGTATAAGCGAAACTGTCAAGTAAAGCTAACGGAAAAAGCGAGAGACGGTGATCAGTGAGCAAGGAGCAGCGCTTAGAGGGGCTTGGGGCAGAGAAGAGGATGACAAGGCGGAGATGTCGATAAGATAAGATCGAACGGCAGAATGAATAAGATGGGAAACCTGAGGCCAACACTGCCAGCGGCTCTTCACCACTTCTCCGGTCCATGACTGCCCTCCATTAACGACAAATCCACGCTTCTTTCTGTTTGGACTTCATACTTCTTGTGTCTCAGTCAGAGCACTCTGCGATATATATACAATAGATACATTTCTTGTGGCTGTCTGTTGTGGACGGTAAGCATACTCCGGTTTTGCCGTTGCCGTGCGAACACTGACACTCCCTTGGGTTGGCTTTCTAGTGTTAATGATTACAATAGACGCCACACTTCACTGGTCGTTAGACTGACAGGTTGAAGTCAGCGCAAACTCTTTGTGTACTTCATCGCCCCGGCGCCTACCCATTGATTCCCGACACTCCTTTGTTCCTCTTTTTGACCACCGCTTAACGACTATAATCTTGCAACTGCGCCTTATCCACACCATCGAAACCCTTCGCGAATTTCGAACATACTGCAGCCTTATCCTCGCTCTTCTTGTCGATATCCTGCCCGGGTTCCGTTCCAGTACATGGAGTCACGCTCCCGGGTCTAAGGCTTGCTCCAGCTGTCCGCTGGGCCCGATATTTAGTTGTTTGGTGCGAGGGAACATAGAGAGCTTTCTGGATCTTGAGGTTAGTTGGTCAAATGGACAGGGTATTGCTGTGTAAAAGGACTTGGTACTGGCTTCATACTCCAGCGAGCGGCCCGCCGCGCGGCCCAAAGCTATCAGGTCTCTTGGACAGCGTGCTTCCCGGATCCGATGAAAGTATTCGAATCTAACGTTCTGTAGTCCTGAGGAGCCTTACAATGGGAGAATCAAATGGGACAGATGCCTTTCCACCGGGGACAGTCGCGAAACTAGTGCGTTGAAGCCTCCGTGGTCGTTGAACGATGCTGATTCATTAGACATGCGACATCCTGAACGACACCTTCTACAACATCATTCATGACATTGTCGCAAAAGTTCATCGAGACGAAAAGGTGGCTCGAATGCGTTCTGCTGTAGTCATTGCGCGACAGAAAGCCGAAGAGGAGGCCGTTCGGCGCCGGGAAGAATCTGGGGTAAAGCCCGCTGGCCAGGTCAAGCCCGGTGACGAACCTGAAGATCTTAAGGGTATTCGTGTTGAAACCGACGGGGCTATCTTTGACGATGGCAAGGTTTACATCAAGGGTAACCCGCTTCAGACGACCAAGGAGATAATATGCCCAGACTGTCGATTACCTCGCCTCTTATATCCTGTGACTGGAGCGGGAGCTCGCCCACCTCCTGATTCTTACAGAGAATATTGCCAGAAGCAACCAATGATCAGTAAACCTGGGCATGACGTCCACGGAAACCCGTTTGCAACTGACAAATTAAATCCGAAGAAGAAGAAACAGACGAATGCGACAAATACACCAGCGTCGAGCCCTCCGACGACACCTGATGGCTCTTTCAAGCAAGCGGCCCCGGAGAAGGTGTCGTTTCCAACCGTCAAGTGTCCAAATTGCCCTCGTTACTTTGTTGTCACACGCGTAGCACAGCACTTGGATCGGTGTTTGGGACTTTCAGGCAGACAAGTCAACCGAAACAAAACACCACAGGACAACGGCACACCAAATTCCACTCCGGCAAAGCGCCCCTTGGACGAGGACACTCCGACAACGCTGCCGAAGAAAAAGAAGCTGAGCGCACCGAAAAAGCTATCAGGAAAGAAACCGCCGCCTCCAAGCAAGCTAAAAAATGGCATCACCGCTGAGGCGATTGAAATCAAGACTGAAGCAAACGGCGACGCGTAGCTGTTTCCCCCCTTTCTCTTCCCTTACAGACATGCAGGTGTGTCTGCACAAGGCTGAACATATTATCTTCTACCTTAATGACCTCGACGTAAATATCGGCATCTCAGGCGTCAACGGGGCCTGCTTTTCATGTCTAAAAGTCTGCGACATTGATGTGACTTTCCTTGTTATTTATTTCTTTAGGTTTCTGTCCTGGACTTCTTATCATTTTGCTTTGGGAATAGATGAGTATGTGGTTGTATGAATGTACAATAGCCTAGTATCAGGTTTATGAAACAACAGTCAAGATTTCTCTCCATTGGTGTTTATACTCCGTATCTCCAGATTTCTATGCAGATACTGGTGCCTGAAAACCATGGCAAAGAATATACCTTCATCACTAGTTATGATTCATTCAAGCTTCCCTCATCTTCTTAAATCTCACCATTCCTCTTTTAACCCCTCCAAATCATGACAACAAATACACGTTCGCCTCCCTAACAACAACCAAAATGTCATCCTCCGACTTAATAGCCTGGGCCACCCCCCGCCTCTCCCAAATCCTCCCACTGGACTCTGATTCACTCACGCAGATCATCACCTACGCCGCAGCCCTCTCAAAGGAAGAAGGCGCCGACCACCTAAAAAACCTCCTCGGTGACTCTCCCGCCGCATTAGAGTTTATATCTGCGTTTAATTCACGACGTGATGATCCGACCTCTCAGCGCCAAACACAAACTCAAGCCCAGACTTTTTCCGGAACTCCCCCGTCCTCACGATCACCTGCTCAGACGCCGAGTCCCGGGCCGGCTTCAGCGCCGGGCTCGAGAGGAAAGAAGAATAAAAAGACAAAACCGCCGCTACATAGCGCGGGGCCGCCGCGGATACCAGAGAACTTTGGGAATGTCGCGGGGGGTTATTTGAAGAGGGACCAGGAGGATTATATGGCCGGTAGTTCGAGGAAAGGGGGCGCCGCTGCTGTTGATGCACTGAGGATACCTTCACGGCAGGGCTCAGCGGCATCGTCGCGGACACAATCGCCTGCACCTCCGACCTCGACCTCGCTGGGGAAACCCCCGCCCTCAGCAGCGGGACCCGTCATATCAGATTTACTACCTAATGTTAAATCCAAGGCCGCGAAACCTTCACGGAGTGCTGGAGGTGGATCTGGATCAGGGGCACCGTCATCATCAAAGGCATCGCTCACGACGAGCAACATCTCCGATCTAACAGCCGCGATTGCGGCGCTAGAAGTATCAACTAATCCGACACTCGGCCCTGAACAACGAAATAAATGTACATGCTACGGGATGCTGCATCCGGTCTTTGATCCGGCTCCGAACTGCTTGAACTGCGGGAAGATTATCTGCTCACTGGAGGGACTGCAGCCTTGTTCGTTTTGCGGAACGCCGTTGATTTCCGGCGAAGAAATTCAGAGCATGATTCGGGAGTTGCGTGCAGAAAGAGGACAGGAAAAGATGCGCGCACATAATGATAGTCTGCATCGCGAAGGTGGACCTGGGATGTCTGCTTCTACTCAAGCTCAGCCTGGTAAGCTTGACGCCGCGAGGGCGCACAGGGATAAACTACTACAATTCCAAGCGCAGAATGCGAAGCGAACACGGGTTGTCGATGAAGCTGCAGACTTTGAAACCCCGAATGTCGCATCTACCCTCTGGATGACACCGTCGCAGCGAGCGCTGGCGCTCAAAAAGCAGCAACGGACCATGCGCGAGATAGAGGAAAAGGCACGGCCCGAGTGGGAAAAGAAGAAGACGATTATGAGTTTGGATATCTCAGGTGGTCGGGTTAGAAAGGTTTACCAAGCTGCCCGCGCGGATGCTACTCCCGTTGTGGAAGATGAAGAAATTGAGGATGCCACCCATGATAGAGGTCAGAAAAGCGGAGGCGAAGCGTTCAGTCGTAATCCGCTTCTTGCGGCCGGTGGGCTTATGCGGCCTATCTGGAAGGCGCCCGAAGAGAAAGAGGAAAAGAAAGAGCGAAAGCAGACGTGGCGGAGGGTTCAAGACGATAATGATGAAGACAACGAGCAGTGGATTCTAGACGGGGGGTTACGCGGTCATGGTGAGGCGGAAGAATGATGTATATAGATTGACATTGCCGCGAATGATAAATCCCATGGCAATATAGAACTAGACAGCATACACTCTCTTGCAGCCACTCCTCATAACTCGGGAGTATATATATTGACGGTGGTGGCTGTCCAATTCCTCCCTACTGCGGGTGACGCGTTTCCATCAAGTTGGGTCTTTGGAACCATATCCACTCGTACTCCTATCCTCGAGCACTTTGACGTACATGGATATTGTAGAACAACATAATACTTTCTACATACTTTATTTTCTATAAAAGTGGAGCGAAGTAAGCGAGGGTTCTGTTATTCCCCATACCCCATACTCTACCCAGTATAAAATTGAGGACACGTGCCCACACGTGTCTAATTGACTCCTTCTCCCTAAAGTGACAGAAAATTGTCTACTTTGATACTTCACCCCAAAACAATATCCATGCTTCTCAAGCTCGCCCATTTTCTCATTCGTCTTATTCAATGACACGATACAGTATATGCTGAGGTCCACGGTCGAATTGAAAGAAATCCATGCGATGCCCCAATCCCCCCTTATAACAACCCTGATCCAATCAACCTTCCTCAACGCCCTCTCCAACATCCTCGCTCAATTGATAAATCAGTATCTAAAAAAGAAAGATGTACGTCCCTCTCTCCACTTCCCCCTGTCTTCCTACCCATAGACCATAAGTTATTACAAATTCTCCCTTGTATAAACAACCCAAACACGGAGTACAAGAGAGAAGGTTAATTTACGAGAAGGGGTTCACATTCACTCTCAACACATTCGCTCTTCTCCAATTTCTTACCTATGGAGTCCTGATTGTGCCCATCAACATGGCCTGGCAACGGTGGTTGGAGGTGACGTATCCCGGTTTCTTGTTTGGATCTCCGACCTCTTCGAGCTCAGCAACAGCACCTTCTCTCCCGCTCTCAACCCAACACTCAGTATCGCCAACCCCAGCGCCTTCAGAACCAGGGATTGAGCTCGTTGAGGTGAAAGAGAAGCTCGTCCGAGCCCCAACATGGAAACCGGCACCCACTTCATTAGAAACCGGGAAACGACGCCGGATCATGAACTTCGCAATGAAGTTTTTTCTTGATCAAACTGCCGGCGGGATTTTGAATATCATTCTATTTGTTGTTTTAATTAATCTTCTGAAAGGCGTTCCTTTGGGTCGGTGCGTGGAGTTGGTCAAGGAGGTAACTTATCCGACCCTCTTTCTTCTCTGCTAAAATACCTTGATGCTTTTGATTGACAAGAGGCTAACGAGAGCTATAGGACCTCATGCCAATTATGCTCGCTCGACTTAAGTATAGACCTGTTGTCTCGACGCTGATGTACACGGTTGTTCCGTTAGATCGGAGGGTAGTCTTCGGAAGTGCGTGTGGAGTTTTATGGGGGGTCTATTTGAGCCTTTATGCGGTTGTTTAGACTCCTACAAGGTATTCTGCTTTTACATTTGATATCTCGGTTCTTAGATGGGATATGGGACGGAGTTGGGGGTTACTTGTGTGTTTGTTTCTGGTGTTGGGCGGTTGATTCAAATTGGTTCTATACAATCTATTAATGTAAAGGTGGCGATAGTTCTAATCATAATACATGGTCTCATACTCATCAAATCGGTATAGATAAAGTCTCATTGATCCAAGATGTCTACTGCGCACGGGCCCCTTTGTTTACATTTAAAAAGCTAGCAACGACCACTGTATTTTTTTCAACTATGTTCTGACAACACCCTGATCTAGCAGTGGATAAACTTTCTACGCTGAATTGGAAGGACAGTGACTACTACTGTCATCACCCTACATTGAAGAAAGAAAGAGATGCCTGTTTCGAAAGAGTAGACTGGAAGGCTCTATGTGGCTACGCCTCGTCCAGGAACCAGGATAAACCCTGCAGTCTACTCGACAATGATACAATGGGTGGTGTGCATCTCATACGGCTTCTGAAATTTAAAGATAACACCCACTGGATTGCTAGAGTCCAGCTTGCTCCAGCAACTCCAGCAACAGCAAGCACACTTCAGGCTGAGATAGATACAATGGAGCTTATCAGGGCCCGGACAGAGATTCCAGTGCCCAAGGTCTTTGGCTATGAACTTTATGATAATAACTGCGTTTACGCTGCGTTTACCCTTATGGAATTCTTACCTGGCTCTTCTGCCATGGATGCTGAAGGGGGGTGGGATGTTCATCATGCCCGGATTCCATCTGGAAGAAGAGACCTCTTCTTTGAGGAAGTGGCAAGGATACAGGTATAATTTATCCAAACTAAGTATCGTTGAATCTAGCTGAGACGCCTCCAATACAGGTCCAACTATCATCTATCAGATTCCCCAAAATCGGCTCTATCATCAAGCGAGAAGATAACTCCTTCGACATCGGACCACTCCCAACCCTCGGCGGCCCATTCTCAACCGCAACAGAATTCTTCAAGGCATGGGCAAAACACGCAAAGTTCCCCATGACGGACAGTTGCATCCGAGAGTGTATGCAAACCGGTCCGGTAGAAGATGTTCTACGTTCTATACACGACTTCCCGACCTATCTACACGATCTCGCTAGCAATATATCGACTACGGACAACGACCACGGACCTTTCTCGCTATATCATCCAGATCTCTACCAAAGCAACATCGTCGTGGACGAGTCATTCCATGTCCTTGGTGTCATTGACTGGGAAGGTGCATGCACTGTGCCTTGGGAGGTCGTTAACCCGCCTTTATTCTTGAGCATTGTGCCGCCTGCTATGGACGATCCGAATAATTATACTGCGGATGGACAACCCATTGATCTGGATCGTGTACAGCGTCTCAATGAGAGAGCTCAGTATATTGAGAATATACAAAGCATGGAGAAAGAGCTAAAGGCTGATTAGAGACTATCTACAGTTCTTCTTGATCCGGCTGTGCAAGGAATTGCTAGCGCGATAAAGCTGTATCATGATCCAGGGAAGTTGGGATTATATTGTAATATATTGCAACCTTTTAAGTCATCATAAAGTCAAGTATTTTCCTTTTGAGGTGGATATTTAGGGCCCTGGAGCCGGCTAAGCGTGTACTATAGCAGTTGCATAATAGGAAAAAGTTGGTATCATGAGATAACCTATCATGACGTGGCCTGATTTGCTCACGAAGAAACCCTAGAATGAGCGTAAGTAGTTGCTAAAAGTAGGAATTTCAAGATGTCCATTTCCAAGGTGCATGATATAGTACCGTTGCTGTAGGTGGTGCGGCAGATGTAGTGAACAAGTGATTAACCACCTGCATGGATTTAACGTAGAGCTAAACTAGATATAGTAAGGCGTGGTGTCATTTCACACGGAATACCATGACCCTAAGAGAACCAGGGAAGTGAAATCTCGTAATGATACATTTTCATTCAAAATACCGACAGTCTCATTTGTCGGCGCCGGGTTTACGTACGGAGCCCAGCTACATGGTGCAGATCATATGCACGAGACAATCAGGAAGTTATCGACTTCAAAGAAACAAGAGACGAAGTATGGACAAGAAAGATAAGAAAGGAAAGGAAATTGTCAGTCATTGATCATTGCGGGGGCTGCGTCCCCTCTTTGCTTGCCACGAGGGCAATCAACGCCGCGCCGACTCCGCTACCATCCTTCGAGATACCGATTCGTACCTTCTTGTCCCCGGCTGTGCCTATTTCGGGTACTTCGCGAAGAGCGTCCCTCATGTAGCCCTCGAAGTTGGGGTAGAATTCGACTAAGCTCCCGTCAACGCCGATATCCACCAGATCGTCGGTGTCCAGTTTGTTGGTGGAGATAAGGACAGCGGCAATGGGAACGGCGCTTAAACGGGCTGCACGCTTGCCGATGGCGTGGACGATAGTTTGAACGGCCTTGCAGTCGTCGTTGCTGGCAAGCTCGATCTTCAGGTGATCCTTAAGCGCGGACCTGATCTCGTCAAAGTTCTTGGATTTGTCTGCTTCGACGATACTTAGGAGGCTAGTGTCGATGCCCCATTGGCGGTGGATTGAAGAAGACTCAGGTACGTGGGCATCCGACGAACTGGTGGGTTTGAACAGGTTGAAGGACTGGTTGCGGTGCAGGTCAAGCAAGACTAGACGCAGGATTTCACCAAGAAACATACCCGAGACGCGCTTCTCGAACATCTGAATGCCAGGGTTGTTGCTGTCGGCATCCAACTGCTGGTCGTACTTTGTGCTCGGCAGGACACTCAGGTGGTTGTCGAAGCTGCCCCATTCCGCGTTGATAATCATCTCTCCAGTTGACTTGTCGTAGTTAGACTGCTCAATCTTTTGCATCTTGGTGATCCTGTCCAGCTTCTCGACATAAGCGCCGTTTGTGCCCGTTCCGAAGATAGCGCCGAGGAAGGTCCCAGTCTCGCCAGGCGATGTGTACGAACGCGCCATCAGTGTACCGACCGTGTCATTCACCAGCGCAGCCACACGCACAGGTAGACTCAGCTCATCAATGGCATCCTGTAAGAGCGCACAAACGTCCTGGCCAACTGCATCGGGAATATTGAAGCCCTTCGTCCAGCGAATGAGGGTGCCCTTGTTGATCCCTAGTTGGCGCACAGGGAAACTGAACGTGAAGCCCAAATCAAACAAGTCCTCCTCTCTAGCCTCTATCTTGCGTCGCAAATGGGCCTCGAAATGTTCATTGTGGTGGATTCGCAGGAAAGACTCGATTTGGCGGGCCAGGAACAAAAAGAGCTCCTTTGACGATCCTGACGTCATCATTTCGCGGGGGATCATAATTTTGGACTGCGTCAGGGAGAAGGTGTGATTGCCGTGCAGGTCGATTGAACAAACTCGGAAGTTGGTGCCGCCGAGGTCTACAGCCAAATAAAGTCCCTGTTGGCTCTGAATTAGAACCGCGCCTTGTCCTGCTCATTCAACGGAACGGTACCTTTTCAGTGCCATTGGGGACGGAGGTCACGAACGTCGGGATCTGGCTCAAAGTTGAGCCTTCCTCGGACAGCCCTTCATCAATCTCTCGAATATATTCCTTCACGCCTCGCTTGACTTCTTCGGGTGAGTATTCGAATTGGCTTGCGATACGCGTAGCCTCTTTTAGGAGGGCGGACATGACGGCGGAACTAGAAGTCGGTCAGTTACTGAACGGCAAGCAAGGTCAGTGCTTTCCGAAGCGAAGGAAGATCTCTTACTGACTGGGTATATATTGGTTGCTGGGACTAAATCGAAAATCTGGAGAACGGAGGGGAAGCAAGGAGGGGAAACGCGGGAGGCGTTATGGAGGTGGACAAAAATATTGCGGAGGTACGATGCCAGATAAATATGAGCGAGCGAGATGAGGACCAAGTATTAATATGAACGAAAAGTGAAGGCCGAGACGAGAAGTTTAATCTGGACATGGAGGGGTCGATGAGGTCAGTTCCGTCCAACAAATTACAACTGCGGGAGTCTCGGGTTGGCGGGGCTCCATTTCTTCTTCATCTTTCTTGCACACTGATAATGTCAACTCCTGCCGGCGCGGGTTATCATCGGGAAGTTGGCAACAGGATTCTCTCTCGGGATCTTTCGTAGCGTGTCGCATTGATGCTGTGCTCCGAGTTGCCTCGCAGCGAGATTGGTCGAGGCCAAAGCGAGTCAAGCGACTCCATCGCGTTCCATCGATGACGCTACGAGACACTGTGGGGATTGTTCGGGTTTGGCTTCACCGGTGAGAGAGAAATGGTTAGGACATAGGACAGGGAACGGACAAGAAGACAAAAAGAAGGCATGGATGCTTCTAGTGGGTGCGGATAAGACCACCCACCCTATCCTGTCTGCATTTTGATGACATGCCTGACAGTCTGACATGCAGCATCTCGCTCATGGAGACATGCCTCCAGACCCAACGAACTTCGACGCCTTTTTCAACCTTCATGCCTGATTCAATTACGCTCTCAAGTTCGACTCGGAGAGCCTTCCGTTACCTCGAAATAGCCTAGCTGGTCTTGGTGTTCTGGGTCGTCTATGCGTTCACACCTCCTGACATGATATGGGCAAGACGCACTATCGTTTCGCACTCGCCAACGGTTGTTAATCCATGCTCAATCTCGGTAGTCGTCCATCCATTTCGATTGATCTGCGAAAGTAACCTTGTTGAGAACTTCGCGCTTGCATTTATCCTGGACCACGGACTCATTGAGAGGTCATCTTCCGATGACTACCTTTCCAAGAAGGTGGTATAGCGGCAAAAAGGGGAAACGATGCCAGCCCTTCTTATACTGAGCTATCCAAAATGAGCCCCCAAGCACTGTATTACACGTCTCGAAATACCTCGAATGGCTCGAGCAGCGACTAATCGAAAATGATATGGAGGTGGTCGAGGTTGGAAGCATGCACACACCCAGCAACGAACCCAGATATTTGACCGAATCAACTTTCGAAAGGGCGTTGCTGAATACTAGAGTCGCGCTCTATGGCGAATACTTCCTCTGGTGCCATGTTATCTAGATGTACTTGCCATCGAACATTGGGTGACGAAACCCCGAAGGAGCAACGAGATGTTCGGCGCGTCCTTCCCAGTTGAGAAAAAGCACCACGCGTATCGGGTGCAGTCATCAACTAATAAAAGCTTGTATTCGGAACCTCCAAAACTAATACCATCTAGCGGTACTAGGTCGGCGTGAATCCTTTCGAATTGCCTCACGCTTCGCGATAGAGGAGGCAGCGAAGGGTGCGAGTTCGCCTTCATCTTGCCCTGTTGGGAGGCGATACAGGTAGGCAATTGACGCGGTACCGATAGCTGAAACAGAGCGCCCACGGTCCTGAAATCGCGATGGCCTAATCGGGCGTCCCAGGACCGCAAGGTGCTATATTCTCTAGTTCTGAGCGCAAAAGGCGCCTTCGAGGTTGAAGTGGAAGTCAATTTCAGTCGATATAGGTCGCCCTGCTTGGAATCGGCCAATAGGAGCCAGGGATGTTGATTGAGCGGTTGCTGAAGGCGTACGACGTATATACACGTTTCCAGCTTCAATAAGCGTCGAATAGCCACCTCGATCGAGTAATTGCAGAGATAAGAGGTTCTCCGCGATCCTTGGAACGTACCATACGATCAACGTGAGGGTATATGAACCAATAGTGAAGTTCTGAGCGCCAGAACCCTCAGCGTGAATTATCGAGTCGTCACCTAGGCGTATTTCTCGCGGCTCCACCAATCCCTTCAATCGACCCCCCCTAGCTTCTATTGGCCGATTTCAAGCAGGGCGACTTCTATCGACTGGATTGACTTCTGCTTCAACCTCTAAGGCTCCTTTGGCGCTCAGAACTAGAGAATATAGCACCTTACGGTCGTCATATTATACCTGGGAGTCTGAGCTGCCCATCTCTTTAATGTCGGGTAGATGGTGTCTACAATCTTAGGGCAACGTTTCTGATGAAGGCGACAAATCTGCATCAGAGGTACATTCACCTGTACCTAACGAGAATTGGTTATATAATCAGGATGCAGTCAGTGGTATTGTTAGGGAAGATGACATCGAGTCGGTTGAACCCGAGACGATTGACACGAAGGTGAAAGCGAGGAGACTCTTGAGGATTATCTTGATGATGTGGGTAATGACGATGCTCATGAAGCTAAGGTCCCATTGGACATTAAGAAGGATTGTTTGCGAGAGATTCTCGTGCATTCTCTTGTAGAGGGTATAGCTAACAATGGCCCTCCTGATAGGGATTACGCTATGCGCAAGCATCGGAGCGCGAAACAAAGGGGCTCGTTGTAATCCCCATCGTCGATGGGTGCTCGACGCCACTTTGTTGTCAATTAGTGGCCATTAGTAACTTTGAAAGAGGGGGACCTGATGCCACCTGATCTATTCTGGCCCCATCGACCCAGATCCTCGTACACGACTGAAAGTTAATTGAGGTTAGATCAACCGTGTATGGCAAGTGGATAGGCTTTGACAACTACCATGGGACCTCGATGGTAAATAACATCCAAGTTCAAGACAGAGAACCAGCCAGCTCGCCGCTATTCTATTTTCGATTCCTCATGCCGTCTTGCCAAAAAGCCGGGCCGCACGACCGCGGACGACAAGGTTGGTAAGGATCTGGTCTGCATTGAGTCGCTATTGCATAAGTCAACTCTCATCGTACTTGCTTGTCAGGTATCTAAGTGTGCGATGCTAGTTCATTCATGGAGGGCATGGCTTTTGACGCGATTGACGACGACGATATCGCGGCGAAAGATGATAGAACAAGATATATATGTACTAAAATTCGAGATAGCAAAATCGCTGTTGAGCAAGAGGCCATCTTTCAGTAACTGCAGGCAGTGATTGCATATTCCGCGTAGCTCGTAGGGGCATGCTAAGTTCATGGTCAGGGCAGGTGTTGATATCTTATGTCATCCGCAAAGAGTCACGTGACAGAGGCGGAAGTCGGCTCCATACGCAACAATTCTCCCCGACGACGTCGAATAACTAACGAAATAACAGCACTCCATTGCGGCGCATCACCGGCCGGTACACAGACAGGCTCTTCAATACCGACCCGAGGAACGTATCTCCAATTGATATACCACACCATGGGCGCTGGCGGTAGCAAGCCCGAGGCTTCGGCCGGGTCAAAACACATCTTTGAGAGGTATGCTTCACGGCCTTGTAGGTTACGTCGAATTACGACGGGACCAAATTGGTAGAGAGGTTGCAGTCTTGGTTCTCTGCTTCAATAGCGCGTTGGAGACAGACATGAGACGGGCAATTGGTTACAAGCTTCCACAATAAGAACCGGTATAGCTAACCAAGATATTATATCAACAGCAACTCGCCCATCCAATTCTCCTCCAACCTCGTTGACGGCCTCCAATCCAACACTGAAGTACGTCTTTTCCGGCCTACCAAATCATCCAATATAATACAGAAACAGGATCTAACAAATTGACAGACCGACTCGGCCCGCGCCCAATCCCTCGAACTCCAAATCCAGAACCGCGTAGCAAAAGAACTCGAGCGCCTCCACGCCCGCGAACAACAAACCCTCGCCGAGATTGAAAAGCGTGTGGCTGAGGTCAAAAATACCGGTTCCTCCAGCATCACAAACCCCACACCAGCTGTCAGCTACCCAGCCGGCTCGCTGGACCTAGACGCACCTCGGATCCCCTTTGCCGGCCGTGAATACACGCCTGCGCCTCCTGCCGCTACGGAAGCTGCGGTCCCTATCAACCGCGAATTGAACCGGGAGTCTGTCAACTCGGAGATCGAGGAGTTGAGGATTAAACTCGAGGGGAGGAAGAAGCTTGCTGAGCTTGATGGCCCCATTTTAAAGGCGAAGGCGGATGTTGTTGGTTGCTTGAGGCTTAATGATCGGCGGCCATTGGATTGCTGGAAGGAGGTTGCGGAGTTCAAGAAGGAGGTTTCAAGGCTTGAGGAGGCATTTGTGGATCGGATTGTTGGGTGATTTTTCACCTAGCTCCGTATGTTGGTGTTGATATATTGCTGAAGCTGGAGGGGGAGGGGGAATTGTCTCTCGAAAATAGACTTGTCGGATACGTTGAAGATGCCTGAACTGTATTGTATACCTACTATTGATCTCGATTTATGTTTGCTCCACTTATATGTAGTCCAGATTTTGATGGGAAGGCATAGGTAATGAGCCATGAAATGACTCGAATTTCTAGGCTCTCAAGAGCAGCACAGCTACCATGAGTGATCTTAGGTATCATACACACACCAACCACATTTTCAATCCTGTCCAGAGACTGCTCGTCTCTTACTTAATAGTAGATCGATAGACCCAGAGATTTAAACAATCTCCCAAGCCCCCAAACGTGCCACACTCTCCCCCGCACTCCTCACAATACACATATTCAGCTCTTTAGCCTTCATTCCCTTACTCTTCCCCTTCCCTTTCCGCATAGGATCCCTCGGCGGAACCCTAGCCTTCGAGACGAGTATCGACCCAAGCCCCGTCCCCCTCCCCTCAGAAAGATTATAATTCCCCGCCGTGACAAACCCGATAAGATCCTCTTCAGATGGACTCGGTATGTGTTCTGTGTGACGGCCGGAGGGGTCGGACGGGGATATTAGGGAGGCGGCCAGATATTGGAGGGGTAAATCGGTGTTGATGTTGGTTGTATCAGAGGGTGGTTTTGAGGAAAGTGAGTCCTTCGATGTGAGTGATAGGGAGATCCACTTTTCGCGAAGGGCTGGGTTAGTCGTTGGGAGTCGGTAGATACGTGCGCAGGGGGTGGGTGTTCCCCGAGCATGGAGGGCAATTTTCACGGTTGCGAGAGCGGACCTGCTGATTGTTGTTGCAGAGTTGGTGATGGCGGATTTTGCTTGGGACGAGGGTAGTTGATGGATGTCCAACGGTGGACCAGCGGCGCCTTTCTGCGTCTCTGTTTCAGCCGGCTTGTCACCTTTTTCTATGCCTTGTTCTTGTTCGTTTTCAGTATTGTGTTCCTTTCCGGTGGTGGTGCAAGTGGTAGGCGTAACCAATCTTTCCCAATCGCACGCCCAGCCTCGGCCGATTTCGCCCTTTTGTCCAGTCCCCAGATCAAGAGAATCGAATTCGACGCGCCGCCCCTTCGGGCGTCGTTCCCACGCTTGCTTGGCTGCTTCACGTTCTCGAAGACCCCATTTCCATCCCGCACGGGTGCCCGGGAAATCGCCAGGGAACCAAGGCTCACCCGCCTCAAAGGCAAGCTGTTGCTGTTGTTTCAGGCCGCCGAATCTTATATTTCCGCCGCTTGAGAGAGGATAGTACATCAGGGAATACCAAACCGGAAGCACACACTTCCAGGGAAGAAGTATAGTCCATGTGCCTGGTGAGTTGCTGTTCTTTGGTTGGGAGCCGGTTCTGGTTGCCATGATAATGGTTGGTATTCGAGGATCGGCTGGTTGAGGAGGAGGATATTTTCCCGGTCCAATTTCGGTACGTCGACGGTAGATAGACTTCTGGGTGGGTAATTGACGAGTTGCAGCTAAGCGGGTAGGACGGTCAAAAAGCGCCGAGGGTGATGGATTGATATCAGATGGCCATGAGGCGAGTAACACTGCTAAGTCTTGCATGTGCTGTTCGGACGATGGAGGTTTGCGTGTTTGAGGTGGGAAGTGAAGACGAGGATCCGTCACAGAGAATGAGAGAAGGGCATTCTGTGGTAATGACGAAGGATTTGTAACTCCTAACAGAGCATCCCATGTGGCCTCGGGACTGTTGGTGGGCATCTGCTTTCCCTCGGTATATGGACGCAGAGCCGCAATAAGCGCCTCAGTTGACCCTGGGCCGGTGATGTCAATGCTGCCAATCTCATAACGGAGATCTTCCACCATAACTGGCGGTTTCTGTTTCTTAGATGTTCCCAGCAGCTCATTCCATAGTTGCAGAAAGGCGGACGGATGGACTCTGATGAATAACTTCGTTCGGGGCTGCTTCGACTTGTCCTGGCCGCTGGTATCACCAGCATCAACCATTTCGATATCTTCAGCAACCCCCTGGGGGCTTCGAACCAGAGCAACAGGCGCAATAGGTCTTCCTTGGCCTTCCTGCTCAAAAGCCCAAGCACGGAGACTCCTCACACCAGCCCTCCATTTCTTTCCCTTCGCACCCCAGGCATCATCTCCGACAATCCCCAGAGCTCGGAGCACGCTCTCCAAAGCCCCCTCGGTACCCTCCAGCTGAATCGTGGAAATATAACTCATATCCCATGCAACCGCACCTCTTGCACCGCTCGCCCGGTGCGTAGGCCGATAACTCTTCTCCGTCGGCGACAAAGGCACCGCAAACCTCCACAGCGGATCTTTCGAGGTCGCCATATGGGCGCGTTTCGCGTGGAACATGTGCGTAGGAAGCCATGTCTTGGTCTGTTGACGCTTCTTGTATTTTGATTCAGGTGGCGGTGGTCGTGAGAGTTTGTACTTCTTGATCTTGGGAATCCGCGGAGCGATGCTGTAGGGATGGCCTCCTGCCTCTTCCAACGCTGTATCATCGTCCTTCTTCTGTTTCGCCTTCAAGGTAGCCCGTTTAGCCTTGCTTTTGGAGTTGAGGTTCTGCAGACGCCTGGCTGTCTCCAGGCGGATTCGCATAATCTCTGTCGGTTTTCTCCGTCGTGCTGTGACAGTCGGGGTGTTGTCTTCAATCATCTATGCAAAGTAGTCATTAGCACACAATTTGGAAATAACCATCGGACCTCCGCTGAGTAGCCCAACACCGGAATAACAGGTGAAAAAGCACACCTCTCTCTTTGCCCTCGCCCTCAACCTCCCCGGAACTCTCTTCACATTATGACTGGCAGTCCTCCGCCTCAGCGACCGCGGCACTTGCTGGAATGCACGACTAGCAAGAGCAGACTTTGATCGTTGAATCCCAGTCTCGAGGGAACGGATCTCGAATTCCCGCGCTTTCAAATAAGCAGCGGCATCGAGCTCGCCTGTTGCTGACAGCGCAGCTTCAGAGGACTGCACAGCCAGGGACCGGGCATCGATTGTCTTCGCGCGTTTGCGGGCTGCTCCGGAGTTTTGCTGGCCTGGGAATCCCGATTTCCGCTTCGAGGCCAAATTGAGGGCCATAATGCCGGAGAGTAATTCGCGTGACGTGTGTCGGAAATGAAGCTTTCGACCTGATGGTCTGGATTCCGCGTTGGATGGAACTTTTTAGCGCGTCATCCCTCCCGGCCGAGAAAAAGGCACACAGAAGATCAAGAACCAATGGAAAGAGCAGCACGACACATTGAGGGGAACGCCTAAGTTGGATTCACGTAGATCTTGTTAAAGCCGGGGTAATTAATCTTAAGCTTTCTTTGTCCTACTGTTGCTTGGTGTTCATGCTATCGTCCGTCCGACGTCATTTTGAAGGGTTTTCATAGCTTCGTAAATTCTTCTATATTGCGGAAGGTCTATCTCTAATATGAAACCTGTCTTTGCAGGCATCCCACCGTAAAATGAATGCGCTCTATTAGCGAGCACTCCGTGGATCGTTCATGCATTAGTCGTTTAGAGGTTCTTGATGACGGTGTCGGCGCTGGAGAACTCGAGGTGGTTCTTAGCGGGCTCGAGAGCAGCGTAGGTGACCTTGCCGTGGTCGATGACGATGGCGAAACGCTTGGTACGGCCCTCCTCATCAGCCCAGCCGATGCTCTTGGAGAAGCGAGCCTCGGGGTCGGAAAGGAAGAGCTAGCAGGAATCAGTAAGGGAAAGTTCCAAACACAACAGTAAGGGATGTGAGAACGTACAATGTCATCACCCGTGACACCGTTGGCCTTGCCCCAGGCGCTCATGACGAAAGCATCGTTGTAGGCAAGGACGGCAACCTGGTCGACACCCTTCTCGCGGATCTCAGGGAGTCTCTCAATGTACTCGGGGACGTGGCGGGCAGAGCAGACGGGGGTGAAAGCACCGGGGAGGGCGAAGAGGATGACCTTCTTGTTGGCCCACTCCTTAGAGGCGGCGTAGTTGATGGGGATACCGCATGAGGTAACCTCGCCCTTGTCCTCAGACCAGGGGATGTAGCTAGAAACCATTGGTGTTAAACCGAATCATCTAGGGCATTCATAAATAATAGACTTACGAGAAGACAACGTCAGCAGGAAAGCTGTCACCGGTCTTGAGGCCAGACATTGTGATGTGAGAGTAGGTGGGTTGAGTAGGTTGAATTGGGTAGATTGGATAATAGGAGAGTGATTGATAACACAGATACAGTAGGAAATCAAAAAAAGAAGAGCGAGGGTGGAGGGAAGAACGTGGGTATTAAATAGGAACGGTGCCAGAGTTGCCGTTGGAGACGAGGCCTTCCAGAAGGGAAACGAATGGCGCAGTTCCGGGTGGCAGAGGCGCCATAGTGCAAAGTAAGGTGATCCGAAGCAAAAGGATACCGAACGAATCCTTTCGATTCGTCAGTCTGTATTATCAAGAAGACCGCCCGAGACTGTACCTTGATTTCCCCCACCACGGATAGCCTCTTCGGCGCCGCACCACGCAACAAATTGTTATCTAGACCCCGAGATTTGACTAATCCCGACCCAACCATGAAATCATCATTCCCGTCAAGTCCGATGTTTTTGCAATTCAGGGTTGATCATAACGCCTTTCTACCACGTACTGTAGCTTCTGTGTTTGCACATTGCAGTTCCTAGGCGATGGACACCTCAGATGTACACTTCACACCGCACTTCTGTCCTCTCCCCAATGCAAAGCAAGTGGACCTGAAAGTAAGCAGCTGGCCCAATTAAACCTGCAGTTAAATACCTAGATAGAGCTCCCGGTTTACTTGGCTATCCAAGGTCCTCAGCCATGCAGAAGATCTCCAAATTACCCCTCCTTGTCGCGTCGAGCCTGAGGCAGAACTCAATTTGCTTGCCCTTTTTGCTCAATTTTGGAACGCGCCGCCGCCATGTTAGTCAGCAAACGCGTACCGCCCGCTAATTGCCCCTCGATTATGCCTGGCAGTATTTTTGCTTACGATAATCGAACAGGTCGAAACTTGCTTCGGATAGCTCCGAGGTTTGTCCGAGGGGCGTTTTTTAATAAGCATTCTCAAGAGTCAAATGCTGGGTTGAAAACTGGCATTCGATTTATCTGCTTGCCACCGGAAATTGTGGTCCAGCCTTCTCCCGCCGATCATCGGACGTGAGGTCGGTTATTGAATCTGATAAGATTTGCTCACAGGTCTTTCAATCATCGACATGAATACTCCGCAGTCCGTACCTTGTTTGATGAATAACTTTCCCTGTTTGTCATAATCTTTTGACAATGCAGATTGAAATACATCAAGAAAGAGAATTATCATGTTACAAAAGGCAAGGTGGTCGTCTGGAGCAATTAATCATCAATAGCACTCTAGTTAGTTAACTATACTATTCCAGCGCTAAAGACAAGGTGCATAAGGCTCAACACGTGATGGGGCTTATATATGACGTTTGGACCCAGCTCTGAGCCTCTGACTCTCATCTACTGCAATTGAATATTTTTATGATCATGGCGGATATCAAACCCCCTTTCACCAAGGAGACAGCGAGAAAGAAAGTCAAGGCGGCTCAGAACTTGTGGAACACCCAGTAAGACTCTCCTAGCAAGACATTTCGGGTGAATTCTTCTTTACCAGCTTGTAGCTCAAACCTACTTGAAAATACCTGTTGCATCCTCTATACTCTTGCTATGCTCATTTTCTGCTCGGAATAATGGGTTGAAGATGAACTTAGCTCGAATTGAGTGTCTTCAACCCTTGTTCCGTCCATGGTTCTATGCGCTTGCATACCTTAATTTGTCTCGCAAGACCAAAACTTCGGCTCCCCGTCGGATTTCCTGCGCTCTTTCCAGAATAATGCTTACTTATGGAACAGAGATCCGGTCCGCGTTGCAGCAGCCTACACACCAACTTGCATATGGCGCAATCGCACCTCATTCTTCTCTGGAACAGAGTCAATCATCGAGTTCCTAACAGCAAAATGGAACCGTGAACACAACTATAAACTGCGCAAAGAACTCTTTGCGTTTACTGATGACCGAATTGCAGTTCAATTTTGGTACGAGTTTCAAGATGGCGGAGACGACATGCGATGGAAGCGATGCTACGGCCTCGAAGACTGGACATTCGACAGGGAAACAGGGAAGATGTGTAAGCGGATGATGAGCGGTAATGACATTCTGCTTGGTCCCGAGGGCGATGGGCGGTGGTTTGTCGATGGGGTGGATATTGAAGAAGTAAATATCGGGGAGGAACATTGGTGATTTGGCCGAATGGACTCTTTGTATTGATACATTGGTTGACGGTCGGCGTATCTACGCAGTTGTTTATAATTGATCGGCAATGGACAGTGAGTATACTTGGAATGTTGCATTGAAGGGCATCTTGGATATCCCTTCTCCCTTGACTTCGCGGAATTAAACATACTCGCCCCTGTTGTCTATAAACCTTAAAGAATCTACTGACAGACAGAATCTTAGACCATTTGCTGGGTAGAAAGAACAAACCAGTACAATTCCAATTCTTTGCTGTTATGGGTTGTGCCATTAGGTTACTTGCTACAAGCTTAGGCTTGGATTAATCGATAAAATGACTTGAATAACGCTGGACAGCGACCCACATGCCTTTGGTTAGAGGAGTTTCCCTGTTATTTGAGATTTATAGAGAGTATGGAGTACACAATGACTGTATAGGGCGCTTGATGTACTCACATATCTTTTGCGTTGGCTACTATCTCAATTTATGAGGATATAAAATCCCTACAAATGCATAACTTGATCAACACTCAGAAGAGAAGTTTTCAGCTAGCTAAAGATAAATGAAAACTCATGTTGCTCAATGTTACATTCTTGGTTGCGATGTCCTCAGAGGTGGTGTCGGGGAGATAGAAATTCAGCTCAAAACAAACAGCCCAACACATTCATTCCACAACGCTCAACCTCGCTATGGCATGCTGAACTTTTTAGCTTCCAGCTGCCAGGCTTTGTGCTTGGTGACCATTGATTGTTTCTGGCGGCATTTTTCTCGGAAATTGCCTACCATTTGGGATTCAATTGGGCTTATGCTACCATTCCACGGCAGCTACCTTCACAACAGCCTGGACTGTTTTCATCCTCCAAAGCCACTGATTGCCCCTCAATATCCCTACTGTGGTGTCTATCCGACTGACGCCTTAGTGACTATCGCTGCTAGGGCAGAGACTACCCGACACCCTACAGAATTTACCTAAGCTTTGGCTCGCTAGAGCTATTTATCCTTCCAAAACACGCGCCCTCCTTTCCAAAAGACAGCCTTGGTGTATGTATACCCTTATTTAGTTCTGGATGTGAGTTCCTCCTTCCTGGACCATCCGCAAACACAAACCTACTACAATTAAGCTCGATTGACAAGGATCATTTTACAGTTGCTCACATGTGCCTTTTTGATAGGCAACTCGCGTCGTCCTAAGAGATTTCCTGGAAATGGAAGAAAGCACACCTCTTCACGATCATAGAGCGGTGCGGTCACCGTTGATGGACGCCAGCAACAGGCTAAACAACTTACACACACCAGTTACAGAACGGGGAACTAGTAGGGAGGAATACATCTTGACATCACCGGTCCCAATGTCTATCGTCAATAGCCCTTTATCGCCCAAGAGCAATGCGGAGAATGATTTCCTCCTGCCAGCCATCGATTCCCGGGGCGGGTCTAAGAGAAATTCCGCTATGTCGGCTGCCTCGATTGTCTCAGGGAGCGGGAAGAGAAAAACACACGTGGGCCCATGGCAACTGGGAAGGACACTCGGCAGCGGAGCTACTGGCCGTGTGAGGCTCGCGAAGCATGCGGCGACGGGACAGACGGCAGCGATCAAGATTGTTTCGAAGAAGTGCGCCGCTATCTCACAGAGCGACAGTATTGCCGCGATGGACAAAAACGCAGGGAACTTCATTGGGACAGGAACACGGCAGATGCCTTCAGGGATTGAACGTGAAGTGGTTATTATGAAGCTGATAGAGCACCCAAACGTTATAAGTCTATTTGATGTGTGGGAGAATCGGGGAGAGCTGTAGGTGGCTTAAGACGATCTGTTGTGTATGTGCTCACAATAGCCCTCTAGGTATCTTGTCTTGGAGTATGTTGAAGGAGGAGAGCTCTTCGATTACGTATCCAACCACGGGCCGCTTCCAGAGGAAGAAGCTGTTCGACTTTTCCGACAGATAATCGCCGCCCTTGGGTACTGTCATCGTTTCAACATCTGCCATCGAGACCTAAAACCAGAGAATATACTTCTAGACGGTGAGCACAACGTTAAGCTCGCTGACTTTGGAATGGCCGCCCTTCAGCCTGCAGGCCACTGGCTCAACACCTCATGTGGAAGTCCACACTATGCGGCCCCGGAGATCATCTACGGCCGCAAGTACAGAGGTGACAGAGCGGATATATGGAGCTGCGGAATCATTCTATACGCTTTACTCACGGGTTTCCTCCCTTTCGATGGAGGAGATCTTCACACTACACTGCAGCTGGTACGCAAGGGTGATTATATGATTCCCCCGGAGGTCAGTGACGAGGCAGCAGACCTTATCCAGCGTATCTTGCAGAAAAAGCCGGATGACCGTATTAGTATGAAAGAGATGTGGAGACATCCTCTTCTCAAGAAGTATGAGAAGTTCCACCAAGCCATATGTAACCATCATCTGGGTCCTGCACCTCCTCTATCCCCTAAAGATTGTGGTTCGCCGGTGGTGAGGCAAGATATTGATGTCGACCTTTTGAGGAACCTTCAGACGCTGTGGCACGACGTCAAGCCGGAACAGCTCATCGAGAGGCTGCTAAGTCTTGAGTAAGCATTTTGCCCAGGTTCCCCACAGAATTTGCGATGCCCAGGGTTAACAAATTAGACCAAGCCACGAGCGGATGTTCTACCACGCCTTGGTCAAGTTTAGGAACGAGCAGTTGGAGAACTACCAAGGACAGCCTCTTAGATATTCAGCAAGCGACTACCACCACATCTCACAAGGACAGGTCCGCCTATCTAAGCATATCCGGAGCCGCTCACGCGGTTCACGAAGACGGTCCCAGGTTCTTGCGGGCAAAGAAACCGGAAAACGCAAGGTCCCAAACAGCGAGCCAAAATCGTCGGAGACGTGTGAAAGCTACGATCCCTTTCGATCACCCTTCAACAGAGTGCCAGGGAAGGCCCCACAGTGCGCGCGAGTAACCATCCATCGAGATATACCGGTGGCTAGCCCCAAACAGGCTCAAGTGGAAAATGCAGAACCGTCAAATCCATTTCTTGACGGCGACCAAGAGAAAATAGATTGCTCAAACAGTCCTCCATTCATGATAGTGAAGAAAAAGAGGTCGAAAGTTAACTCCGTCAAGTCGTTTCATTCTAAGGCCTCGCTTTCCGGGTCCCGTCGAGCCCTGAACTCCGTTTCAACCCCTCGTTCCACTAGCTATAGACGAACTGTCTGCTTTCGCCATAATAGAACTCGCTCGCAGAGTTCAATGTCTGTCAAGTCTAAGACGCCCTATGTTGGATTGAGACGACAACCTAGCGAGCGAAGTCTCATATCCGTATACGGCGAAGACCCATTTTCTGATCACCACGGCAGCCCTATGCTACCGGCTCAGCCTACTGTTGTCCGCGGCACCGTAGTCGCCATTAAGAACAGCGCACAGCGAAAAGTTCAGCACTCAGATTTTATTTGGAAGGACGACGCACGAAAGGTTTCCCACGAGCTCAGTCAGATCTGCGAAGAGGCGTTCAATGGTAGCTCTCTATCGACTGCCTGCACGGACAGCACCTGCGTTGGCTCAGAGACTCCAGCCACGTCTGTGTCAATTGCTAGTCCTGATATTTCGAGTGAAAAGATACACGATAGCAGTTCGACTGTATGTCTGGCACCGCATACACCCGGCGAAGCACCGAAACCCTCCCATGCTAGCAAAGAGCTGGAGGAAACTCGCCGTAGATTAATCAAACACTCCACCAAGGATGGAGCACGAGATGTCCCTGGGTGTCTTGCAACCGTCATCAATCATCTTGATCGGTTGATCGAGCAGGAAAAAGTAGGACAGCCGAACAAGAGAGCCAGCGAAGAAGCTTATAGTTCAATGGGTGACATGTTTTCCCGATCCTCAATTGATCCCACCCAGCTTCCAATCATCTCCGAAGAGCTGAACGTTGCATCAAGCCAGACGACCAGAGACAATAAACAGAGACAGCCTTCAAACCTTGCTGCAGTAAGCAGTCAACGAAGTGATACTAGCCGCGGAAAACGGTCAATCCGAATGGTACCTCACAGCTCCCTTCAGTCAATTGATCGCAGCGAGCCATTGGCGCTCGATCAAATACGTACAAAGTCCGAGAGGAATATTGAGAGCGACAAGAGTAGTGCTCAGATATTGAGAGCTATTGCTTCCAATCCCACCCATAGCCGCAGCCCTTGCGAGCTCGATCCTATCGACGAGAACCCAGCGTCGCCACGACGCAGTGCTGCCCGGTCCACCGATCACAAAAAGTGGTCCTGGTTTGGGAAATCCCAAAACCTTGAAGATGATGCCATGAAAGCACCTAGAGCGGATAAGCCACTACATTCGAGTTTGGCCACAGTCATAGTCCACGAAGCCCGACCTACAGCAGATACAGCCACACAGGAAGATCAACCAAGTCTTCGAAGAGCATCATCCGACTCCCCCAAAAGTTCATTTTGGAGATTTCTGAAGAGAAGATCAAACAGAAATACCGGTATGCCTACTTTCCCTGACTTAGACACTTATATGAAGTCATAACTCACATTTTTGTATACCCTCTAGCCATTGAACAAACACAAACAGCTATCAGCCCCCTCCTTGAACACTCTCCCTCCTCAGAACAAGACCAACAACAGCCTGAAGCGAAGACCCCAGACCTTAGTTCTTCAGCCAAAGCCAGACGCAAACCAAAAACTAAAGGCAACAATTGGTTCGTGCGCGTCTTCCAATTCAAACCTGCCGTCCGCGTCGTCGCCCTGAATACATCCAAACTCAAGGGACGCAAGGAAGTCTACAAAATGCTCCGCGAATGGAAAAAATACGGAATCGAAGATATACATCTCGACAAGACAAATAGTATTATTTATGGACGTGTTGGAGAAGAAAATTGTATGCATCTCCGTACCTTCCCAGCTCTACCTAACCTAGCCCTAACCGCCCTCTTCCTCTGTTATGGGGGTACAACTGACTAATTAAACCAATAGTTCTCCATCTCCGCCCCGTTGAATTCTCCGCAGATTTCTACACCGTCATTGAAGACGGTCGTCAAGCGAACCTCAGTCTCGTCCGATTCAGACAGGAGCGCGGTGCCGCAAGTTCGTTCAATAAGGTCGTTGATACGCTTGTACTGGTCATGAAACAGCGCGAGCTTCTCGTCCAGGATCCCTTGCGCGCGAAGAAAATGGCTATGGTGCTTGAAGCGTTTCCGAATCCTTGATTATCTTATACCTGAGACACTGGGCTGGGTTGTTTTGGTGATACTGGGTTTATACAGCCCTTATAAGGCCCTAGTTTGACACTGAAGGAGCGGGAACCGTTGAGAAACAAAACTACCAGGGTTCGTTTCACAATCTTCCACGCTTATTTACCTTCCGTTACATCTGATATCTATCAATCCAGCTGTCACTTACTTGGTTTCATCCTGTTGCGTTTGCATTTGCGTTTGCATTCTCTTTTCTTCCCCTCCCTCCTGCCCCAGTCTCCCCCTCTTCCCCAAGCTAGAAGCGAAATGGAGAACAAAAGATCTGCCCTCGTCGCCTCATTTTGTTTCAACTTGTTTCACCCCACTCCATTCCATTTCTCTAGTTGACATTTCCCTGTTTCCACTTGTTCTTGAAGCATTGGGCGTGGTTGGGATTACGTATACACAGTGGTATCTTCCTGTATTTCAAGCATGATCTTATCTTCCATCTATGCTGTGTTGCACTTTCTGCTTCCCTGATGTTTTGTAACAGTGGGGTGTGCATCTTCTATCTTCTTTCCTTCTTCTGAGTGACCAGCTACGAGTACTTTTGGCCAGCTTAGTACCTTTGACCTGGTTATGTTAAGTAGCATAGTATAGTATAGTAATAATGGCTACCTAATATCTGCATAATATGAGCAATGAGCTGTCTAGGTCTTGACTGGGTACGGAATGTAACTGTAGCTTGACTTTTGCAACGTGCTCTCATATAAGAAACCTGGGCCGAACACTTGGTTACTTGGTCGTTGTTTGAACGACTACAGGAGAAACTAACTATAAAGAAGAAAAGTAGGTTGAGAAGTAAGACAACGGGATTAAAAGATCGCAATTATGATACGAGTGAAATAGCTAGAATCTGATCAAACAGCCTCCCAGGGTAATGATGCGGTTAAAAGCAGTAGAGACAGCCTCCCTTTTTTTGCACGGAAATGACGGTTGTAGTGAGCCACCAAGGTAATGGTTATAAGTAAAACAGGGCAAAGGGGGTTAACCAGAAGGCAAAACACAAAGAACAAAAACAGAGAGCCACCCGAGATTTAGAAACAACGCAGTAATGAATCGATCATGCAACGCAAATTGGAAGTCCTTCGAGATGAAGGGGGAAGCAAAATTCCACACCAGTCTTCGCTTCATGATAACAGACACAAAATACCGCCCTTTTGATGCATGTCTTCGTACTTGCATGATCAGCCATACTAATCGGAGCACACAAATACCCAGTCGCTGTTAAGCTTCGAGCAAAGGTCGTGAAATCCATTGTTGACTGATGGGAGTAGGCTGAAAACAACAGGAAAAGAGTCCCACCATTAGCGGGTCGCCCCGAGATAGTTTATAGTCGTAATGCACTGTTCGTGCGGATTGTTTTTTCTGATTTCTTGAGTTGGATTAGAGACGGAGGTCGACCCCCTGCCCATACGCAGTAATTGAGGAGGTTGAATAGCAGATTTGATGACTCGCAATGCAAGGTCGCGAGTCAATAGCCGCGAGTTTGCGGATTGTGTAACAAAATCGCATCTCGTTCACTGTGCGTAGGGGTTAAACACACTGGGCGGATTGTCGATGTGAAGCCTGTGATCGAAAACCGTGCCAGCACAATCTATCTAGATCACGACAGCCCCGCGCCAGCCAAAAATCGTTGAAGATGCGGGATGCCACGTCGCTTCCTGGTATTTGCTGATGAGTATCTTCGATTATTTCCCCCATTTTTTTCGTTTTCAATTTCCATCCTCCGTTTTTTTTTGTTAATATTTTTTTTTAACTTCTTTTTGGATAACTTCTCTCCCCATTTGATCATGGGATCTTCCACAAGTTTGAGACACAGAAGGAACACGTGACCCGCACACGAAGCCCCAAATCCAAGCCTAATCGCTCTTCTCGTTCCAGCAGATTGAAGATAACGTCGTCTGCACTTTTTCTTTAAGCTTGCTGTAGACAGGCCCAGTCGGACTGAACGCAGACGCTTACTGGCCAAGGCCGCGGCGGTTCAAAGCATTGAGCATATCGCTATCGGTACTAGAGCGACCCGGGTTCTCGCCAGGGTTAAGCATGTCTCTCACATTAAGCCCATTGGTGCGAGGTGCAGAACTCGGAGTAGAGGTGGGTGGAGGCGTGCTTGCACTTTGAGGATGCACTTGGGGATATGGCGAACCGTGAGGTGAAGACGAATGACGGGTATCGTACGAATAAGTGGTCTGGGGAGAAGGACGACGATCCACTGGAGGCTGGGGAGGGGGGTAGTAAGGAATAGCTCGTGACTGGTACGGAGCGGATGCAGCTGGCGTGACAGGAGCTAGATTGGTAGGATCCGGGTAATCGAAACCAGAGCCAGAGCCTCTGCGGGGTCTCTGTGAGAGGGGATATAGCGATTAGCGTCTCAATGTTTCAGGGAAGTTCATGGGATTGGTGTAAACTTACGTGATCTTGAGGCATCGATGCAAGGGGTGGAGCACCGCCGTACGGGTGCTGGTACATTCCTTGTGGAGGAGGCAGTGTTGTCTCTGGTGAAGCCTGGGGTTGCTGGTGAGGTGGTAGAGGTTGACCATGAGCACCGTAAAGCACGACTGGCTCTCCATTAGGCCGCCCTGGGCCCTGCGAGTTTCTCATGTGCGGGTAGGCAGCGTGAGCGGGCACGAAGGCTTGAGCTTGGGAAGAGACCGGGGTGAACATGCACGACTGGTTGAAGCGGATGCAGTTGGTGCAACGTCCTTCAGGATTGCTTTCAAAGCCTGAGCACCGGATCTATTCATACAGCATTGTTAGCCAGGCACATACCAGTTGCGATTATCGGTACGTACCTTCCGTCTCCGACAGTAGCGACAGGCAATAGCAGTCCTCTGTCGGGGGGCAGCTTGGTAGGAGACTATATTTCCTCCTGCCCCTTGAGGGGGGAGAGCCTGGTGGGTGTACATTTCGCGGTAAGGGACGCCCTGGGGAGGGGGAAGAGGATGCCGGTACGGGTCCTGAGGGCCGAGGCCGGGGCCGGGAGGAGGCTGATGAGGGTGAACAGCAGCCATATTTGGTTGAGGAGGGTATTGCGATTGCGGAGGATACTGCGATGGCGGAGGGTATGGGTGCTGCTCTCCAGTTAGAGGAGGGTAGGGTGCGGCAGGATAGGATGCCGGAGGGTACTGATGCAAGAGCATGGTGTGTCAGCGAGAAGAAAGTAAATGATGGAGGAAAGAGAAGGGAGGGAGGATGATGTTATATAGAGCGAAGACGTACAGGGTACTGAGAAGTCGGTGGTGGGTAGTAACCATTCGGGCTCTCCTCAGGCTGACTGGTGTTCCATTGAGACGGTGGATACTGTCCCTGGCGATTCGGGCCGTTATAATCGTGGGGGTTGGGGTTGTTAGACATTATTATTGGTAGAGGATGAGCGCGAGAAGCAACTCAAGTCTCAGAGAGGCGGGAGAGGCGAGGATTTAAATGGACGACGCAAGATGAAGTACTGAGGCAGGGGCTGTGAGCCGTAACAGTATGTCACAGTACCGGTATGTATGGATGTATGTACTCCGTATGTGACGGCGTAATGCTGAAGGAGCGAATGGAGGTAAGCACGAATAAGAAGTGAACTGTCGGGTGATTTGCAAGGCTAGCATAGCCCTGTGGACAGGGAATAACAGGGAAGATTAGGCCGAGGAGAATTGAAGAGAAGAAAAGAAAGAGAACAAACAGGGATACAAGGGTGAGAGAAAAGAGGCGGTGGAGGAAGACAGAATGGAGAGGGTGCGAGTGCGAGATGAAGGATTATATGCGAAAAAAGCAGGAAAAGAAGAGCCAGAAAAAAGAAAAAGAAGCCGGAGGTTTCTGATTATGACGTTGACACCTTCAAGAGTGACTGAGGTTTAAAACCGAGAAATAAAAAATAAAATAAAAAAGAACTTACCAGTGGTGGAAGTCAGCAGCACGCCTGGCAGTAGTGCAATATGCAGCAGCCAGTATAGGTGAGAATATTTTTGAATACGGAGAGATGAAGAGGGCACGGAGCAGATAATATTATTCTTTCTACTACGAATTTTCTGATGATCTCGACAGACTCCATCTCAAAGCCTGGGTCGTCGACTCGCCGGTCCGCTCGGGAGGCAAGAAGGCGGGTAGACTCGCAGCAGATGGGGAATGCCCTTCTTTGGTGGCATTTGCAGCTGCAGGCAATCCTGGGCTGGATCCTGATGGTGGGAGGGTCAGGACTGAAGAGTCTATAAATGATTCACCGCAACGGGAGTAACCTTCAAAGGATCTCAAGAGATGCGTGTGCTCAACAAGCGGTCATGGGAAAGAGACATACAGAGTGGATCCCCGGTACCCAACGCCAACGACCCATCGACATGGAATGGTACACTAGGACCGACGCTAGGGCATCCATGGTTTTGTTTAGCTTATGGGATCAGCTGAATGAGCGATTGGCAGCCTTCAGTGGACAGAATCCGAAGCTCAGGGACACCGGGACGGGTAAAGGCGCCGTGCGGAGCTCGCTAGTGTATGGTATCTGGATTACAGATAAATTACAGCAGTCATTACACTCGTATTTACCAGGCTCTTACTGACGGAGTACTCTACAGACGGAGGCTTGGACGTTATATTGGCCTAGTATCTCAGAACAGAACTGCCTGCAGTAGTCACAGGTATACTGCATAATGCAATCTAAATAATGACTTTTGTACTCCGCACTAAGTCTCAGGCCCACCGGCTGATACCCGAATCCGTGACTAGTGGGTGGTAGCCCGGAGGGGCATCTCTTAGCACGCGTTTTGCGCTTGCAGAATTAAATCGTCCTGCTTGTACTCCGTACTTGGCTTCACAACCTCATCTCGCTCACAGCCTTACCTCACCTCACTTTCCTTGCCTCTTGCTATCTTTGGGGCATATTCCCCGAGCCTTTAACTCAACAATTCCCGCGCTAGCATGGAACAGCTCTTGTTTTCACCCTTCGTCGAGTCGTTTGCGAACCATGGTTGACTTTACTAGTGTTCCAGACTTCGGTCACCGCAATAACCGCCTCCTTTTGACTCCTTTTTGACCAACGCCTTGCGCTAGCGCACACTCATCACTCTTCAATTTCATCCCGTATTATGCCAAGTGGTCTTTGACCCTTTGGATGTGGTTCTTAGTGCTTTTGACTCAACAGTCTTGAGTCTTCAGATGATCTCTGGTCTAATGCAATGCTGGGAATTAATTCCGCTGCTTTTACTACTGTTCCCTGTTCCCATTGATGCTTGTCGATGAGTTTCACCTTGCCTCTCCGAAGGCGAGGGAGAAGGCAGGAGGTCTAGCGACCCGTGCGATTTGTGATGGCTCCAGGCTTCCGCGCCGCATAGCCAACCTGTTTCTTACAGCGCTGTTGCCGTCGCAGTGCGATGCTGGCCGAGACCTTCGACCGGGAACCTGTAGAGATTCCAGGTATCAAACAATGCCAGTGCGTCAGCCGTGCATGCATACAGCAAGTCTCTGAACATCCGTGGAATTACACTTTTTTAAAAACCTTCGAGGTCAGGCCACGTTCAGTCGCCGTTACCTTGAACTGCTGGCTCGATGGACCCTAGGATTCTCTACTTCAAAGACATGAGATGGGCTGGCATGATATTCTGACAGACGCGTTGAAATGTCCGCTGACATCTACAGAGTACGATATTGATCATATCTTCCTGGGCGATCCCTATCCTATCCATATGCCCGCGTGCGAACAAGACGACGTCCCATGTACACAGTGTCACTGTGTCATCTACCCCTACTGTACCCAGGGCCAAATTGCTCTAGATGCTGAACATAATATCTGTTCTTTTTGCTTTTAGAATTCCGTACAACCAAGTTGCTGACACAACCTGCAGCCAGTCGCACTTACTCACTTCTCAACCAACGGCACGAGCCAGTTGGACCCAAGAAAAGGATCGCTCCGAACCGAAGACGAAACAGGAAAGTTCTTGGAACGAACCATACTCCCGAGTAGCGGAACCACGGTCTTGCTCGCTGTTGCTGGGTGGAATATCAGAGAACGTGATTGAGGCCTGTGGGCTCCTCCGAGTGTCTCGGGCCACACTCGGACCCGGTGATATACAAAACTTAGAAATACGTAACGGCATTTTTCTGATCTAGGGTACTGAAAATGTTACCAGTATCAGACCAATCCGGACGAGTCCCAGGGAAAACTGGACCGGCAGCCGGCGGTTCCATGGATCTGGATGAGATAGCTGGATGAAGGACGACAAGTATTACTAGAAGTGGAAGGTTCTATTCTGCGACCTTCCAGACCAAATTGGCCCCTCTGTGGCGATGAAGATTGAGTAATAGAATCTGTGATCTGAAGTCCGGAAAATTTTCCCTTTCGTTCAAGTCTTTGTTCTCACTTCGGCGGTCCCGATGCTTGAGTACATCATGGTGGTACTGACCTCGGTCCTCCGTTGTATATGGAGTAGCGTTGTGGCACAAAGGCAGATAAAAGTTCTGCTTTACGATCTCATTGGTTTCCTCGCGATATAAGAGCAGCCAATAGGAGGATAACAAGCTATTAGGATGGACGGGCCGCTGTTCAATCAGAATCAGAAAGCTCGCAGAAGCAGAACCTGGAAGCGGGAGGGGCAGAGGGTCCGTTGAGGGCGGGTCCCTAACTTTACCAGTGCTACAGTCCCGGAACGCACCATAGGCGAGGCATCAATCCCACTTACGTAGGTGCGTGTCCCAAAATAAACTGCCTTAGTGTAATTTTCTCTCTCGACTGGCCAACAACAGCTGAGAAAAAAGAGGCCCCAGGGACGGTGTAGAGCACATCTGCCAATAGAATGCTTAATCAGGGCTGTGATCAAAGACATGGACCCGGTTGCGGGGGCGTCTGGTGACATGGATGCAGCTTAAAAAGCTAACAATCAACGATCTAAAAGTCCCACCAGGCCAGTCGGAAATCCAGAATCCTTGCAGCTGTCGTAATGCTGAATCTACTCCAACAATCCTACAATCCTGGGGCATAGAGGACTCCATATTACTCTGGGAAATTGGCAAAATGCTACACACCCATCGCCTAGTTTGATGAAGTCATCAATTAGTGCAGCACCGGAATACAGCAGGTTATACGGAGTACCCCTGATTATATTCGCAAGCCCAGCGGTGATATGCCGGTAGGTGTCTGATCCGCAATCAGCATGACCAACATGTGACTCAGATCGTGTGACTCGAACGACCCCAAGAATCCAAATATGTACTCCGTGCTTTTTTCTCCCGGTACTTCACCGGGCACTACTACTGTCTGTACTTGCAGCATACTGGCCTCCTGCGACCGACAAGACACAAGGATCCAACGTCTCCCGGGATGCAGGTGCCTGTGGCAGCTTGTCAAACTCAAGATAGTCACTTTCTCACCTCAGCCTGTCAGGGCGTTGGGCAACCCCCCGTCGGCGGACTGATCATCCCCCCCGCTAGTGAAATTAATTGTCGCCCACCCATTCCATGCCACCACGGCCCGCACCGTTCCGCCCAATCTAATGCAGGCAGTATACCAGATACCATCATGATCCTTGCGACCTGTTATGACATACGGAGTAGTCTCTGGTCCTTGGCCAGGTAAATATTTTATTGGATCGTTCACCTCGCCCGGTGGCTGGCGAATCATGTCGGGCAAACGCCCTTTTGTCTGCGTTCTGCACTCCCCTTGCCTCGACATCTCGATTGAGGGTGGACTTCGCATTGAGTTTCCTTACCTGAAGCAAGGTCATTCTATTATGGGTTTCCTCTGCGCAATGCTGTGCCAGCTGCAGACTTGGAGAGAGCAGATTGCAACACATGCGGTGTAGTGCGACAGAGTACTCCGTACATATTAATGACGCGCCAACAAACCTGGTCACTCACACATGGTGAGTTTCACAGGGTCGACTGCTGCATTAGCTTCACTTCATCACATTTTTGCTGTCAAATATAGCATCTCCGTCTCAGCGCTTTTTGCTCGGTTTGGCGTTGCTCTGATCGTCGTTGAGAGGTGACTTGGGCCTCTTCTTTCACATACCGTACCAGACGGAACCGAAACAAGCCAAGAAACGGCGGTATTACAGGACTGGTACGATACCCGCCCGGTGACGCTTTAGAATAATGAACCAAATATTATCATTGGATAAATTCCTTTTGCCACGTTTTTTCGATCCTATCGGTCCGCCGCATTGCCGTCCCAGCGTCCCTTTCCGCAGCAGCGGCCCAGAACCCACAATCACCTGCGTTGGTTTTTTCCTCAGCTCACCACATCTCGTCCCGGTCCTTGTCTCCGGAGATCTCCACTCCCTCTCTCCACCCCAGCCAACGTCTACACCGCTGGGAACTTGGGAAGCGAATTCCTTCAATCCTGCGGTCACCGCGGTTCCACGGATATCACAAACCCTACCCTCCCATTGCGTTCAGGCCTCCAATTTTTCCAAATTGCATAATCAAACGTGCATGACCGCCTATATGCGGCCGCTAGGAAACAGAACAGGCCACAGACCGTGAGCTAGGATTCCTGGCCTTGACTAGTTGACTGACTCTCGCGAGGTCTGAGTCCTGACCGGACGATGTTTTGTCAGCGAAGCGGTATGACGAGAGGACGAGCTAGTTCGTTTACTACTGCGGACTAGTCTTCTAGTGTGCGGCTGCCCGGGGGGCGCAGGAAAAAGGTCCAAAGAAGCGCACGCTGCCTGTGATCATCGATCAGCCCGCATGTCCTTTCGGTCACGTGAACCCCCAGCAGCCTATGAGAGCTCGAGGATTGAGAGGACTATCATGACTTTATCTCTTCCTAGGCTGGTGTTGGCCCGCCTGTGCGTCCGAAGACACTTGGTGGTGTGCGATGTGGTGACAGGGCGGCAAGTCCCGGGCTATGGTTGGTGGACCGACTGCGTCAAACAACAGGGAACAGCTAGCACACTCCCAAACCTGTGCTTGTCGGGTACAAGTCACAAAGGCGTGCCCCCGTGTCAGAATTGCCTTCATGAAAGAGAAAAGAAAAAAATCAGAGTGACGTGGCGAGTCCTGCAGTCGGGGGGTTTGAACTTGCACCAAACAACTGCCCTCTGAATCCCGCCCGATAATTTATTGACTTCATCTACCCGCGACAGGCTTATGCCAGGTAATCTCCAACTCCGTTTCCCGCGGATGGCCGTCTCATGCACCGTGATCTGCTGCATCAAGCGGTACCGTCACACAGAGGATGTCATTTAATCTTTCTGACCCTCGTCGCGTGATACGCCATCGTGCCAGGCTTGAAAGCAGCCCTTGATGAGTGCCTGACTTTGCTGTCTCACCTTGCTCGCCTTTTACGAATTTGCGGAGTATCTAAGATTTCAAGTCCATTGCAAACGGCGATCTTCCTCCACGTCCGCTTACGGAGCGAGAAACCTCACTTTGTCGCAGTCCCACATTCAAAGATCTCTTTGCGGAGCTGACACTCTTCCAGATCGACCAGTCATAACGACAACTTTCGGACGGTCGGCCATCGAAATTCAACTTTGAATTGACAACGCAAAGATTTCAATTCTGATGGTCTACCGAGTATGTACAGTGTCGGTGCCATGCTCGCAATAGAACAGCGAAGCGATAGCGATGATCGCGCCGCCTTGGGCTATATCTCCCGTCCCCTCGATTTCTCCAGACAAACTCCTGGCCAGTCCATGGACGAAAAAATCTCGAAAATTTCTCCAGACGGTGACGCACGCCAACAAGGCACGTATCGCACCCGGCTTCCGCAACCTGACAGGCTGGCCGTCGACCCTGGTCCTGAGTCCTTGACCTTTCACATCAAAGAATTCCCCGCCTTAGCCGTCTAAGCCCCTCGCATCAAGTCCCCAGTCTGATCTCTCTTGTGTCAGTGCGCAAGCCATGCCATTTGACTTCTGGACTACCGAGATACAGTTTACTTCCGCGTTTCCCCATTATTCCCAAAGCGGCTTCATAAGCGACGCTTGGGCTTTGCGCCGATTATCCTTTGGCGAGCATCCAGTTGGAGGTTGACATCGGTGCATATCTACACTGGAAAAACAACGCACTTATTAACCTTCATGAACACATACCCACCGGCCCGCTCATTACCCTGACAGCGTGGCCAATCCACTATGCTCTATGGAGTACGTTGCTGGCAGTTGCACAATTAGCCCGGGGCCCAGAGCCTAGAGTCCAGGACCACAAGGCTAGTACGTAGCGCCAACGCGCCGGAGCGTCTACCCATCACAGTCCAACTCAGTTCTATAGCTTCTAGGTATTGATCCTATAACCTTAACATGAAATCAAAACTGTATTCCCTACCTTGTATACATACGACAGTGACGATCTGCCCTCTTTCCTATGCGACCTCAGCTCGGAGCTCCCGGACATCACGACTCACGAGTCAGGCAGGTCACGAGTGACATGTCAACGGAGCTAATCACAAACTAGTCGTTTCCAAGAGCGTAGTCTACCAAAGTTGACGTCTGGCGCGTTTCTGGAAGATTGGAAGCCGACGATGGAAGTTTGGATGCAGATATTGCGATTGTCGGGACTATCTGTTGTAGTTTGTACTATGGAGCCTACAGTAGCTTAGTTAGGGGTCGGCTCTCGGTACAGAGTATGTATGGAGAAGATGCACGGAGTAGATCTATCTAATTATATCATCTACTCCGTATCATTCGGGTGGTGGTGGGGTTAGTTTATTATACGACGCCTAGGAACTAGGAACTCATGTATGTATGTATGTATGTACCCGGACTTGGACTTGACTTCGGTACGTAGCTTGGGTACGGGGCTGGTTGGGCTGCTGTGCATCAGAATCAGACGGAGGATTCCACAGTCCACTTTGGTTGCAATTGGGTTTCTTTTGATTGGGTTCCAGCTGGGCTGTGATTTTGGGATTTTTGGGGTTCGTATGAGGTATGGATCGTTCCCGCGGTGAGCCTGTGGAAAATGGATCTATCGATACGTATCGTCATTATACGAACCTTGAACTTGATCTACTAGGGTACAGGAGCATGCGCCCACTGGGGAAGTCCAGGTATTAGCTATTCACAATCTGGACTTGGGTGGCCGCTGTACTGTAGGAACATGGTATAGTCGACGGCGTCATTGGTGGATAAACTATGAACTTCTATCAATGCTCTTTGCTTGGATAGTTGTAGATATATATAATTGTCTGCTGAACTCATGGCTCATGCATTGCTCTTCGTTGGCACCCATTGTCTTTATGGAGTTGTATGGGTTCCAACTATTCCGCCATCTCCGCTCCTTGTCTTCTGTAACTCTTCCTTTTCCACGTCGGTGCCTGTAGCCACACCAACAACGATATACCTACATTTCCAATGCTGAGGTTGCCATCTCTCTTCCTTAGTCGAGACTTTTTTTGGGAAGCACCGGTCCGGGTTGTCTTTAAAGTAATCTGTGAAGTTGGTAGGGCTGGGGCTGTACGCCATCACGATCATTGGTTCAGGGCAGTTGTTGAACACATTCTCTCGATTGTAGGCGAGGCCTGTCATGGTGAAAGAGCATGGTCGATCAACTGTGAGGTTTCTTCTGCGAAGGACATCTTTGAAGATGAAGATGATGGATGATGAAATCTGGTAGTTGGCGCACGAGGCGAGAAGCTTCAGTTGACTTCTCAGTAGATGTTGTTAGAGAAGCAAAGAAGGAGCTCAAATTTGAAGTGAGTGAGGTGAGAAATGGAAGCAGAGCACAACACCCTACGGCGACACCTGCATAGGCATTCAACTGATCAGTGGCCTCATGGTCATGCATGATTCTCAACCCGTTAGTGGCGTCCTCTCGAACTGAATTGTTGTGCAATATAAATCTTGCCAATTTTTGGAATGCAAAACCAGTCGGGTTGAGGTTGTCTCCGTGAAAAGTCCCTGAAACAGCGCGATTGCAGCTGAATAACCATTTAGTTCCAATTTCCAGGCCTTGGTCTTTTGGGTGGCATATACAACACAGTGTGGATAGCATACTTCGCGTAGAAAGATGAATGAATCTTGTTAGCTGACATCCAGGGCCTGGGGATCTGTTTACCCAGGAGATCATTTACCCGGATGAAATATCCAGCCACGACACAACCCCTTACCACTCGTCATCGTCGATTTCAATGACTTGGAGTTCTCGGTTGTTCATCACAAGGTCATACCATCCATGTGGCGCCTTCCCGGTAAGTTCCATGAGCATACCAACTGTAATATCTGTAGACGCCCCTTGTTTGTAAACAATCAATCCGTTCGTATTGACCAAGTGTAAAAGGTTCGCAAAACGAGAAGCATCCAAGGGATCTAACATATTCGCCTCTGGAGGCGCATCTGGACACAGATGGAGGCAGTGCTTGACTTATATGATCAACCGTTCCCGTGATATCCGATTATCCCTTACCCTTTCCACAGCATGAGATGTGCGTGTGGTTGGCTCGAGTACAGCCAAGCAGGTAAAGGACCCCTCCCCAAGCTGCTGGCTCGTCCACAATCGAGCTATTTAGAGCGTGATGTATCCTAGTATATAGTCCGCACCATTTGGCGTATTGGCTGGCAGTGGGAACCCTCCGGTCTGACCCGTCGTTCCGTCGTCTCATTTTATCGCGTAGCTCTTAGTAGAGGAAGAAAGCGATGTCACAGCATTTGAGAAAGTTAGCCAGGCCTGACCATGGACGACCGTCTTCAAACACCTCTGCGATTCTGATACAGGAGGTGCGTATGTTGTCGCATTTGTTGTATTGCGCCACCGGAAGATATAATGAACGCGAAGGTGCTCACTGGTCTAGGGCTTTATCCAGACGATCTTTTCTTCGCATTCTTCTCCCTTCCATCTGTCCTCGCAAAGTATCCCCTTGTTATTCCTGGTGATATCAACAATAAGCTGTTTCAACAATTGTGCCGCCCAATCGACGATTATCCAAGGCAAGGAATCTTCTGGGAAGGAGGTCTCATATCAATTCTCTCCCTCCTGAAATCTATACATGCAGCCTAGATCCTGCATGTACATGATGGGCTGGGCCAATATCTCTCTCAAAAGCCTCGCATTGGTAATCCTTCGTGTTATCTTATGCTCGCCAATCCATTTGACACGAGCGTATAAAAGATAGACGACTGGATAATACTGGCCTCTCCAGCGTAGCGATGGAACCTTTTGTTTGCATTTCTGGCCGCAGTTCGCTCGTACAGACGTACCTCCCCTGCCATAGAATTATTCGCCCGTTTTGATCGGTTGAAAAGAAGAACCAGCTGAAAGTTGGGTTTCCCTCCTCAAATCCATGGGTTTAGACTCTCGAACAGCTCTCAGAATGCACGAGAATACACATTCCAATCCTAGAAACAACAGTCTGGCTAACGGGACCATGTCGGGGGGGAGGCAGCCCAGCAGAGAGGACCGATGTGCATCAACTTGGCTCCGTTATCATATTGGCGAACGAAAAATGGGAGCGCGGGATCAGTTGGCTGGCGGTATATGCGCATCCGTGTACGGGGCCGCGAAGCTTTGGAAGGCTGCTATCGTCAGCTGGTTATGTGTCAAAAGGGACTATCAGCGAGAAGATTCATAAATTCCCCCCAGCGTAATCCTTACTGCTCCTGGGAAGGGCAAAACCATGCTTCATGTAGAAGTTGACCACGAACGCCCCAATGGCTAGCTCTTAAGGGCGCAGGGACTAAGAGGTACTCCTTGATGATGTCCAGAGTGTCCGGAGAACGCAGTCATAGTTCCCACGTGTATTGAGTGAGTCTTCTATAACAGGTCAAATCCTTCTTGCTCTCGGTACTTTCAGGAATGTGCTGAGAATGGCGGCGTGACATCCTCAATCTTTGCTGGTTCTGCTTAGCCAAATACATTCCCAGCCGAAAGATGTTCGATATTGTTTGCGGATAGCAGTAATGATAAAACAAGAAGGGGCTGCGACGCTCTTAATGCGGTCAACAAGCTCCGGTGTTTTCATCACGGACGTAAGCGGCATGTCATATTGTTTACTGGGCATGACCTTGGCTGAAATCGAGAACTTGATGATACTCTTTCCATTCCGGGAAAACCCAAATTCGCTGAGAGGTTGAAGAAGGGCATTCGAGGTTTGGATTTGAATTATGAACGTGTCACTACCGGGGCACCACTCACGATACGTGCGCCAGGCCAGATACATCTATAAGTCTCATGGTATCCTGGGAAGGATTTGATGGCATAGCATAGAGAAGAATGTTCCTGGCTTTTATTCATGAGCGTTCAAGATACCTCTTGACTTGAGCCAGGAAGGAGTAAATGGAAAGATGAGTTGAAATTCCCATTGGGAGGGGATTTTACCTATCTTTATAGTGCAAGGTTTGTCCAGCTTACAAGCGTTACTCTTTGACTGAAGAGGCTTCAAGTGAAGAGTATTCTGTGACTACAGAGTACGGTAGGACTCGACTTCTCGACATCCTGTGAAGAGAGTAGTAATCAGCATAGAAGAGAAGGGAATGGTATACGTACAACTGATCACCGTCGTCCCATCGGACTAGGTACTACAAGATCAACACGCGTCAAGTCAACATCCGAAAGAGCACCCAAGTACTCAATTAAACTAAGGCAACGACATCAAAGTACCTAGATTCGCCAATATTATCTCTTCGTTGCACCCGGTATTGTATTTCCATTTCATCACTGTATGCTTCTTGACGATACAAGCTCGGTTCCCAGGATAGTAACCGATACGCATGTATGGGACTGAAAAAAGGATTATTGGCAAGCACAGTTGGGAAATACCTCCGCGGATTGGAGACTGGAGTCCAGAGCCCAGGCATGAGTCCCCATATGTTTCATCACGGTGTACATCTTATCTAAAGTCCCATGCATTAGGCATTACTTTTCTTGGCAGGGATGAGTGGACTGAAGTCTATCCTTTGGCCGAAAGTGAATTTTGCCGGGCTACAGGTCGGAATGGAGTCAATTGACGGATTAGCGCGCGTGCGGGAGTGGACACCAAGCATCACGGGCATCGTGCTAGGGGATACTAGTCGGTGGTATCTGTGCAGCTAGGCTGGGGACGCCGTCTAGGATGCAGTGCGCGGACGTCAAGCAGGTTATAACTTGCACGTCTATCAAGATGGGATTCGAGTGGAGAGCCATGGCTTGTTAATTTTTTTTTTTTTAGCTCTGACTATGAAAGTTGCCAGAGTTGGCTGGAATTGGCGGAAATAAAAGTCCAAGCGTGGGTGATCAAAGTTGAGTCAATTGAAGTGCCCGGCCAGTAAATGATGGAGAACGAAGAACGAAGAGAACATCTGGCATACGGTCCCTTGGGGGACTTTAGGTTACCAGGGTCTAAATCACGCGAGACTAGGTGACGGCGCTCTATCAATCAGAAACAAGTAAGCCAGCAGATAAAAGCAAACATATAGATACAAAAGACCAAAAAAAGATACATCAATAGCCTTCCTGTCAGAAATATAGCGCCAAAATCTATCCTCCATCCGCCATCGGGCAGCGAGTCATGGGAGTGTTTAACATCGTTACCGGTAATATTTCAGTCGTCTTCCGAAGAATCAGACGCCGCCCCCTGTCCGACTGGATCAGGCATGACCACGCTGTTGAGATAGGTGACCTATGTATGACAGTATTCTGATTAGCTAGCCCCTCTCTCATTAAATACGTACATATACTAAGGCAGTCTGAACGCCCTTGTCACCGGGGGTGGGATCAAGTGTGATGGCGGGGCCTCGTTCTGGCCAAAACCACAGCACCCACTGCCACCCAGCCTAGGAAAGGAAGGCGAACGGGCGCTAGGCACGGGAGGGGGTATACCCAGATACGGAGGGCTTTGGGTTATTCAATGTTGGGCGCAAAGCAAGGCCAGACTGGGGAAGACAAAGTACACTGCATTTTAAGACGAAAAGGTGTCTTACAAAGGGTTCCATGATGCCAACAAGGGTGGCAATTTTGTCCTGCGCGTCAGCACTCAAGAGATCTGCGTCGGCAAGTTTTTTGCGAATTGTAAAGCCGCGCAACCGGAGAAGCTGGATGTTTTCGTTGTCGATCTCATAGCCCTGTGAGAAGGAGTTGGGTCAGCTTCTCCCAATTTGCAAAGTCCCAATCAAAAGCAACGCAATATCGGATGAGGAAGGAGGGAATCGATGAACCATGGAAACAGATAAGACGGCGCGACGCTTTTCCAAACCGGGTGTCCCCGTGTGGAACATCAAAAGCATACTGCACCATTAACCAGTACTGGACCAGGCCTAAAAGAAGACTCTGCCAGCAGTGGCCAGCCAGTGGCTGGCTGATGCACTGTAGGGCGGAAAAGGGTGCGAGCCAAACGCGGCCCGGGGGAAACATCGAAACTGAACATGGGCAACTGCCAACAGACATGTGCTTCAGGGACATGCACTTCATCAACGAAACCCTTCGCATCTCCCTTTTTGCGCTTGGGCACTGTTAACTATCTCTTTGATCTTCATTGCCTAGCACCTGACGCGTCTCACTCAAGCTCTTGACTGATGATCGACCCGAGACAGCCGCCAAGATATCCCTGAGCAACACCTCCAAGGCTTCAAACCCCATCATGAGCCTTGTCTCTCTTGACCCTTTCTAGTTTCAGAGCTGAATGAAACGCAGTAGAGATAGAAAGCGCTGATAAACAGGATGACCCGCATCCCGTGATAGATAAACGCGCCCGGAAGACGTGACGATGTCAACAGGATTGAAAACCACAGCCTTCGTCGACTTGACACTTGGAGGCAAGATGATTCATTCCATCAAGAGACGCGACAGTATGCCGCTGATTGTGTGCTCAAACAAAGCGTGGAAAACATAACGGAAAAGGTTTCTTACCCTTGGCTTGGTCCTAAGCGCGCCTTCACTGTTTTGGCTAACAAAAGCCTTTACAGCCTCATCTTCGTCATCAGGTATTCCGCCGAAGAACTCGCGTCGCATTCCGTCCGCGTTGAGAATCGCCTTGAGATCCTGAGAGTTTCCATCGATCTCTTCTCGAATACGTGCCAACGGGCCAACCTCCGGATTCCACAGACCCGCGCCTGGTAAAGAAAGTCGTCAGAACGTGATGTGTTGGAATCATGACACGGGAAGAGACGAGAGAGTTTGGTGCTCCAACTTGGCTTTTCCAAGTCGCGTGGGGAAACTCAGTAGTCAAAAGAAGCAAGCCAAGGGATTGTTTTAATAGAGTCCATGCGGAACAAGAAAAGGGGGACCAGATATGATCGTGTCTGGAATGAGAAGTGGGCTTATCATGAATCACTCACCTACAAAGCAAGCTCCTGGCTCCACGTGAACATAATATGCAGTGTAAGGACCCTTCCTGCCAGTGCGGGACCTGTCCATTACTTCAGCTGACATCTCTGCCTCGTGCCAATAAGCATAACTTACCAGGCGGCTGAAAAGTGTGTCTGTTTGGTCAAGTTTGTTAGATCAATTAGATATTCATTCGATTTGAACAATGCGTGCTGCATGTGATGTATGGACACCTCAAATGAACATACCTTGTACGGTGTAGGATTCTTACTGAATCTGATGTCTCTATGTATGCGAAAAACCTAAAGCACAGTCAATCACGTTAGGAATGCTGCTCCTTCCCATTCTCTATACAGCACGTCTTACCAGGTCTTTAGCAGGTAGCTCGGGTATTGTGCCATCCTTATCAATGATCTTCTCTGTTAGGGCTTCGACGAAGCTATCCCAGTCCTTTTTCGAGGTGCGATAGTCCGCATCGTTTGCTATCGACCGGGTTGATGTCAGTACTGCATCTCGACACAAAAAGAAGGGTAGTAATACCTTTGAGCCATTGCCTGTCGTTGTTTTTGGCTAAGTCCTTCAGAAAGACCATGGTGTTGGGGTGCAAGGTATCATCGTTGTATGGAACGTCTCCTGGGTCCCTTGCTTTCGGTTTTTCGATGAAGACCTCCTTACCAGGTCCAAGTCCTGTCTTTACACCTTCCCTCCACAGGTCTTTGTCTTTCGTTTTCGTCGGTGCTTCATGAACGGCTACACGTTTCTGATTAAAGGATTGTATGGCTCCCGAGATCGCGGTGGTCTTCTCCTCCTCTGCTCGCCAGAAGTCCGAATCTTCATCAGATAAATGCCCGTTAGAATCAGAAGCGTCTGCGTCTTCTTCGTCATCGATGTACTCGTTCCTTGGCTTCTTGCGCTTCTTAGGCGTCTTAGGCTTTTTTGGTTCATTTTTCTTGAAATACTTGCTTTTCTTGGCGGTAGCTTTGACGGCGCTCTCAGGGGCGTTAGAATCGTACTTTTGTTTCTTTAGCGCCGTAGACTCCGGCGTGGACGCTTCAGCGATTCTAGCGGAAGCGCGCCTTTTTCTTGCCGATTCTGGAGCTGCGGCCGATGCGGGAGCGGCCCGAGTCGATTGAGTTGGTCTAGGAGGCATGGCGAAGGAGATGACGTTTCAGAAGTCTGGATGTTATATCCCGAGTAGTAAAAGGTTCCGGGACTTGATGGCGGTTCCTGCAGCACAGGTAGCTAATGGTAGAAAGTTGACAGAAACAGGATGAAGTGATACTCTTTAACTTGGATCGGACGGGAGTTAGTCCCTGATTGAGTTCAAGGGAACAAAGGCCGTTCGCGCCGTTCGCGTGGAAGGGCGGCGAGTTTCCGGCACCACTAAACTTGAGTTAGTGTCCGTAGGCTACCCACCTTGACGTTGAGAACTGAAGGATTTTCGGTTTAAGAAATCGATCAAAGAAATGTGCCAGGACTGGTGTTTATGAATCCTTGATTATCTCCTTTGTTATTTTCCTTGTTCCCACTAATCACATCATCCTTTCCCCTTTCGAGATCTGTCTGCGGGACATTGGATTCTGGACGAACTCGAATTGGCTGTCCAGATTTCCGAAGCTGGAAGTGTCTACCTACTATAATAGAACCACAGCATTAGCAAGAAAGCGCACGCGGGGGGTGAAAGGAATCCAGGAGCACAATGATCCCGCAAAGCTTCATCTCACGCAAAAGCAAAATCCTCACAGAGCTCTTAACCCCAGAAGAAGAATACAAAGATCTCTCACCCAAGGGTTCCGTGGATGAAGGGATCCGCGATCTCATCCAAGACCTCAACGCTCTGCCTGGTTTAGTAACTACAAGCAGTTGCGCTGGTCGGATCAGCGTATTCTTAGAAGGGAGAAAGAGTCATTCCCAGTCGCAGCAGGAAACAACCCCAGGGACTGGCGAGAGGAAATTCGTGCCCTCTGGGGGCAAAGGGGCTGGAAGATGGCTTTATGTTTCTCATGAAGCATTGAGTACGGGTAGCTGTAATGCACAGGTCACCGAAGACAGTTCAAATAAAGAGAAGAGGTCTTTGCATGGGATGTTTGGGTTGATTCCTGGAGATGGGAAGCCACCGGGCGTGGATAAAGAAGGTCATGCCCCACGTCTTGTGCGCTTCCATTTCGAACCCATGGTAAGTTCTTCCATCCTCAATTCTTCTTCTCCTTTTACTTTACCTGCTGAACTAAATCGGAAAGGTATAGTCTTTCTATAATTACCATATTAACAATTTCTCAACAGATCCTCCACATAATGACAGCAACCCTACAACACGCCCAACCAGTTCTATCGGCCGCCTCGAGTTCAGGATTCCGTGAGAGTGGGCTACAGGGTCTCCGTTGCCTAGAAGGCGATGACGGTCCTAGCCCAATCGTCGCTGTTCGATCCGCAGGCCTAGCACTGGAGACTATAATAGGCTACTGTGAAGACGCTGATAACGGCGAATCTGTCATCCGCAGCCTAGTAACGGAAGAATACCTCCAAATGTTGGTTGCCATCTCAAACGAACGATTTTCGGTCAATTCGGAACGCAGGGAGAGGTTCCGGACGGCGCTGCTGAGTGCTTGGTCTTCGGATGAGTCTGGCGTCAAGAAAAAGAGTAGGACGAGGCCATCTGGGTGGGAGGATTCGAAGACACGAAAGGAGAGAATGAGAGCGGAAGGCCTGTTGAAGAAGAAGATGCTTGAGAGTCAGACTCGACAGGCTAACGAAGAAGTCGAAGAAGAATTATGGAGTACTTTGGGTGCCTAGAAGTCCTCGACTGCAAAGCTCAGTTCATTGCGTCCAACTAAATAAACCTGTTATAACTAGCAAAAGAACAGCCACAAACGAAGGTATGAAAACATAACGCAGGATTGAAAATGACTAAAAGTAAAAGCGAGCGTTCGGGTTTTCTTTCCCAAGTAGTCCCCATCCAAATCAAAACCATAGCGATGATATCGTAGACTTGATAGCTGCCAAATTGACGTCGACCACGGATATAACCTAAATCGTCCTAAATCGTGGTTCGTTGCATCATTTTATGGGTAGAAGCGAACCTAATAAAATCCAGAAAACATGTTACCAGAACGAGGATATCGTAGCAAAATGTCTGGCGACTTTTTACTTCAGTAGCACAGGCTTGAGGACTGGCGAAAAGGTCGGACGGAAGGGATACGGATGCTCCATTACAGGTGAGTAGAGTATCCACCATATGTTTCTCTTATTCATAGCGTTCCTGTGCCCAGGGGTTTGTGGTGGGGGACGGGAGACACATCGGCGATGACTGAGTGATGCGATGGCGAACGTAACGTGGACGTACTCTGTCAGGGGGGTTGAGAAGCAGTCTCTGGCCCCAAGGGCTTCCGCTCTGGTTAAGGTTGCTGCCGCCGCCGATGCTCGCTGACTCACTTGCACGACGGGAGGGATTGGTGTACATATCGACTGGGGAAGATGACGCAATCAAAGCCTGGTTTCTCTGAGTCTCACTTAGGGACAGAGATATATGCTGGTGAGGAGCAGGAGCAACTGATAATGATGATTCTCCAGACACTCGTCTGAGGTTAAACACGTTATTCATGTCCTCATTGCACCAACCGGTGAACAGATAATTTGTGAGGAGGAACAACTCGTGATTCGAGGCAGTTTTCCAAGTAGTACTGTCTGAAACAGACTCTGGCCATTCGTACCAGATAGGTCCATATGGAGAACGAAGAGTGGGATGGTCCATTGGAAAAAGGTTGCGGAGGCCCAGGTCCTCGTTCTTCGGTTTAGTGCCTTGAGAGATGAGGTTGGCGAAGTACTAAAAAGGTCAGTATGACCAAATCGACGAACGGTCAAAGCCAGTAGGTGCTCACCATGAGGATGTCTTCGTGGAAATTGGGCATCCTGACGAGAGTGTCAAAGGGAAACCATTTGCCCATCTCGGAGAACTTGGCAATTTCGCTTTCAATCTCTGAATGGAAGCAAAGAGTGTACTTCATGCGCTCATTGAAGGCAGGGCACTTCAGGCCTGCTTGAAGGAGATCATGCAAGAGTTTCTGGTCAAGGCCAACAGTATTGACCCGCTTAATACGAGATACGAGAGCTTGTATGTGGCGGTTGGTCAAATCGAACAGCCGATTTCTGGCCTGCACGGTATAGAGCTCAGTGGCGTACCAGGGAAACTATGGAGTGGACCCATTAGCTTTTTGAAGGGATGGAATACACCGACGGCGTCTCACCTTGTGGAGCGTGCTGATGGTGGACTCGTAAGTGCGCTGAGGGCATTTGTCACAAAAGGGAGACTAGAAAGCTTGTGTTCAGCAACTACTGTGTACATGTGGACTAGGGGCTAGTACTTACGCGATGGGGTATCTCTGCATGACGAATAGCCAAGATAATCTCCTCGCTGGTAAAGAAGCCAGCAAAGCCAGAACAGAAACGGTCGTTATTCGGCATGATGTAAGGCATTCCGTTTTTCCAGGCAACACACTTTGTACGGGGGAAAAGGTCCTTCAAAAGCGCGTCTTGATCAGTCAACTCAACGTCGACATGGCGGTTGCCGAGGCGAGGCGCACGCCCAGTCTCATAGATACGATTGATCCTAATAACAGTTTCCTTCGCATCGGTTGGAGTCTGGAACTCAGCATAACAGTCCATTGTCTTTGCAGTAGAACGTTCCATTATGATGTGTATGGGGCAGCCATTGTCGGAGTTGATCAAGCATGCCTGACGGCCAAGGAATTGGTGGATCTCCTGCTTGGTAATAGAGTATGGAATCTATACACGAGTAAGCCAAGAGTTGGTATGCAGGATGAGATGACTTGCGTTTGAGATCTTGACCACACCCCACTTAGGAGGCTCCTTGAGGTGGACCAAGCTACCAATTGGCATCTCACTGGGCTGGGTCACCATGTCGGCGCTCTGTTTGTAGGCTGCAATGGCCTGGGAGCTTTCCAAAGAGTCTCGCATGTCAAGCTTTTTCAGATTGTGTAACAACGAGGTGGGAGTTCGACGGCAAAGAGGTGAAATAACCTCAACCGGACGGGGTTTGTAAGGAATTTGGGGTATGAGAGAAGGTTGAGACTGCACGGCTAGACTGTGAGCACGTTGATGGAGTCTAGGAAGAACCTTGGGATTGGGGTTCATGGCGTGCATTGCAATTGATGAGCCAACATATTCATCTGTTGAAGATGAATTGGTGGTGGTAGTGTTACTCTGCTGGCGAGAATGGCTGGGCACAAAGGCCGGGGAATAGGGGTTCATGATTCTCAAGAATGACAGCTCTGTATCCTCAAGTTGTCTCTAGAGATCAACCAGAGGTGTAGGTGGGGAGTATGAGAAACAAAAGCGAAAGGGTGGAGGATTAGACCAGTTTTGTATTCTGAGTGAGAGCTATTGTCGCCATTGTTATTTTTCATTCTGGGACTCGTCAGGGTGTGTTACTTATCTGAGTAGATGAATAGTGAATAAAATCCTAAAAGCACTTCTGGCATTAACTGAGGTTTAGTAGCAGAAGTAGAAGGACAATATCAGAGCAAAGAAACTAAAGGTGATGGGTAAACAATAAGACCTCACAGATATAGCTGCCTTTTAACAGATGCTTCTTTAAAGAACCCTATGCCTCACCCTCCACTTCCTTACTTCTTTTGTCCTTTACGGGTCATTTTGCAATATCCTCTCGAAGACGTCAAGCAATTCTGCTGAGAGCTCCGACTCTGGAAGTTCCGTCACTGAAAAGGAAGGTGTATCCGGTAGTGGAATTCGGTCGTTGATTTTAGACGGAGCGCTTCAATGTTAGCATTTACCTTCTACCATACAGTTTCAACGCCGCCGACACAGTCCGCACTGCCAAAAGATGAAATGGTGTACCTGCCAGAGAAATTGTCTTGCTTTTAGGCAGTAGTTGAATCTTTATAGGAAAGGAGCATCCGGCGTTGCGTCCAAGGTCTGAGCCTCTCAGTGATGTAGTATATAGTAAGGAAGACCATACAGGTTAAGGGCTCAAGGTAGATGAAATCCCCTTGCCGACTGTGTACACCACCAAGATAAATTAGGTACTGCAGAGTATTTATTGTTTGACAGCGAAAAGTCGCGTTGGCAAAGTCTGGAATTGCTGAAATTGCCTTGGACATACCGAGTAACCTTAATCTAGAGTCAATTGTCACTAGTAACCATGTTCCAGGTTATACACATGATGATGGAATGGCGACCGAGACCGTGGGTCACAATTGGAACCAATACAAGATGTAAGCGCTTACTTGAGATAGTTGATTGTATATTCGCGAAGACCTCTATACAGAGAAAGTAGAACAATACTCCGGTTAACAACTTAGCCCTATAGTAGCTCAGATAGCCTGCGCCGAGATTCTCGTTAGGGACATTTAGGAAGGGTAACGGCGACAATTCGGTACATCGTAGGTTGGGCTTCACAATCTAGTCAAACTGCACCGCTCAAGTTAGAGCGAGTTCGCCTCGAAAAATGAAAGTGCTTACCGGTGTCAAGAAAGACTCAGCAACAAATCGGGCACGCGCATTCAGCTGCAACCGTTAGCACGCCTGTCTAAGACGTATCAGCAAATGTAGGGGAAACATACGAAAAGCTTCATCTCGGAGATTTCCTTGTCCACCTCCTCCATAAACTGTAGGATGAAGTCCACTAGCTTGTGCTTCAACATAGCCTCCGTATGGAAGTTTGTGATGAGGAAAGATATGTCGTAGCCCTATTCCTTGTCAGCTTATAGATCCTGAATCGAGGCTCTAGGTTCATGTACCTTGACAGGCTTTCTTCGCAGAATAAAGAAGGATTCGGCGCGCATCGTCAAAAACCGCGTAAACTTATGTACCAGAACTATTATTGTCTTGTCAATCCGTCGCTCGATCTGGTATGCTCTCAAAGGGCCGCTTACTATGCTCGATCTCATCCGCTTGCTTTATCCGGATGCTAACACGGACACTGTTTACACTCGGCTCTATCAGGACCTTCTCATTCTCGTTTCTTGAGACCGTCAGAGGGTTGAGGAGTAGTTCGGGGGAGCTCGCAGCCTCGATCTCTGGCACATTATGTCTCTCGGAGGTTTGGGAAGCGAAGTTGGAAATGGCGAGCGCGGCGGTCAGCGAGGACCGAACGCATTGAAGGTACGGACGCAGGGATTGGGACTGCAATTATCAGTCTGATATCCGAAACCGCTCGATTCAATTGCTACCTACCATGATGAGGGGTGACGTATAGTGCGGCTATCTGGGGACTGGCGGGCTCCGGTAGCAAACAAGCAAGCAAACAAGCACCAACTTCACTACACTTCGCTCGAATAGATAAAATCTCCAAAAGTCCGTCGTCTAGGACATCAATGAGTTCGTTTCTGGCGTTGGTTCTGTAGCGAGCGTTGAATGGGCAACGTCCCGCAATGTAGCCTGGACGTGTTTGTTTGGTTTGCAGCAGCCCCACGCCTCTCTAAGCTGACCAGCCCTCCCATGTATCGACGCCATTGTACTCTCTTACAAGAACCTTGGAAAGAGCCTTCATTTGCACATCGAATATATTCAAGGCGCTAAAAATGGATTCCATACCAGGTATGATGCTCCATCACAGATCCATATTTGAATAGTAGCCAGGGCAAGCTAATCCCACACTGCAGTTATTGTCAAACATCAAGGAAAGCGTCACGATGTCGAGCTCGACCCAACCTCCAACGGTGAAACGTTCAAATTTCAGCTATATTCCCTTACAGGCGTCGAGCCGGAGCGACAGAAAATCCTGGTGAAAGGCGGCCAACTCAAAGATGACACCATACTATCGTCCCTTAACGCCAAAGCAGGCCAGACGTTCATGATGGTGGGCACTCCCTCCGGAGGGCAGGGTACTGGAGACCTGGTACGGCCAAAAGAAGCAGTAAGGTTTCTCGAGGATATGACGGAAGCGGAGGCGGCGAGGGCACAAGGAGCTTTTCCGGCTGGGTTGCAGAATCTAGGAAATACGTGCTATCTCAATTCAACCTTGCAAACGCTGAGGAGTGTTCCGGAACTTCAGCAGGAACTTCAAAGGTATCGCCCTTCTCGGAACAGCAATGGTGCCTCTAGCCTTTCGAGCCTCAGTAATATGGGACTTGGTGGCCTAGGCTCTTCCATGGATCTTGCTTCTTCTCTGAAGGATCTGTTTAAACAGATGGCGGAGACGCAACAAGGGTTCCCTCCTCTCATGTTCCTCAACGCCCTGCGAACAGCTTATCCTCAATTTGCGCAGCAAGATCGGAATGGCCACGGATATGCTCAACAGGATGCGGAGGAGGCCTGGTCCCAGATTGTGGCGTTACTACGGCAGAAGCTGATGATCAAAGACGGAGAAGGAGAATCTGCTGAAGAAGTATCATTTGTGGACAAGTATCTTGGTGGACGATTTGAGTCGGTCACTGAGTGTGATGAACCAGCAGCAAAGGAGGTTGGTGAACAAACCAGCGAAAGCTCGGATGTGTTCTACAAACTGGACTGCCACATCGGAAAAGATACGAATCATTTACAAGATGGTATCTTAGAAGGTCTAGAGGAGAAGATTGAAAAGCACTCCCCGACCTTGAACCGCAATGCCGTGTACACGAAACGCTCGCGGATCGCGCGGTTGCCCAAGTATCTAACCGTCCATTTCGTTCGATTCTTCTGGAAGCGCGACACTCAGAAGAAAGCCAAGATCATGCGCAAAGTGACCTTCCCTGCAGAACTCGATGTGGTAGACTTCTGCACCGATCAGCTCAAGAAACAGCTCGTCCCTGTCAGAGATAAGGTACGGGACATTCGAAAGGAGGAACTTGACTTTGAGCGCGCTCGAAAGCGCCAAAAATTCGCCCGTCAAAGAGACGAAGATAACAAGGCAGACGAGGCTTCTGGCATGGAGCCCATGCAGAAGAAAAAGGCCACCGAGGAGCGCAAGGAGGAAGCGAAGAAGCCGAAGGATGAGGACGCTGCGATGACTGATGTGTTTAAGTCTGATGCGGAATATGAAGCAGAGAGGAATGCCTCGATATCTGCGGCCAAGAAGGAGCTGGCTGAACTTCTCGACCCGCAGCTCGCTGCGGACAGCGGCACCAACACGAGCGGTCTGTATGAGCTGAGGGGTGTGATCACGCATCAAGGCGCTAGTGCCGACAGTGGCCATTACACTTCTTACGTTAAGAAACAGACCAGCAACAAGGAAGAGCGTGAAGACACGTGGTGGTGGTTCAATGACGACAAGGTGTCCGAAGTGGAGGGCTCGAAGATCGAGACTCTGTCTGGTGGTGGTAAGTCTTTCATTTTCCTGTGCTCATCACTATATTTTCCGCTACAAGCCGAACTCTCTCTAACACACTTCTCTATCAGGTGAATCTCATTCGGCCCTCATTCTCCTCTACCGTGCTGTTGACCTGCCGACTTCGGAATAGACGTGCTCGCACAAAAGATAAATCTTGGTGTATGGTTTCCCCTATGGTGACGAATAGATTAACATCTCATATGGACAAGCGGCGAGCTGTTTCGGTGGATAGTTTGCACGTGTTTTATATCATCATTGAATCACTCATAGTAATGTACCTACCGGGGGCAGACACTCAATGCCTCCCGCCGCGACCTTTGTATCTAGCATCATAAGGATAACGGAAAACTAGTACACTACCGAGCCTATCAATTGCCCATTCTCCCTTTTGAGTCGTACATTTGAGACCCCCTACTTTGCCCAGAGCTGTCTTCACAAATGGGGTTACGTCACGTGAGCTTAACCTCGGCTTGGGTTCCGCGGTTGCTTGAATCCAACTGCTCTCTCTTGACTCGTATTAACCTCAGCTTGCAATGTGACAATCATGTTTAGACCTCGCCTACCTTTATTCTCAGGGTTGCGCTACGGTGCAATTCAATTCCCACTGATACCACGAAGGCTTTGTCGTGCCTCGCGAAATTCCAGCTGCATCGCCAATGGACCTACTCCTCGGCCATCGCTATGGCCGCGACGACTCCTCTACACAGGGATTTTTGGCGGCCTTGGTTACTGTTTTATGACTTTTATGACCGTTCCGACATTACCTCTAGCAGGCTCGGAGAGAGAGAAACGCTGGATTGAATTTCGGCATAAGCTTGTCGAAGACTTGATTCTCGTGAAGATGCTGCGGGAAGATCCGGACTGGGTCGAAGGGAGTGTCTATGGAAGTTTTTCAGATGATGAAAAAGACGAGAGACTTACGTCTGGGCCACTGGGTGGGTTACGAGGATTACCTGTGCAGGTACGTGTTTCTGTCACAAACCATGCCCTTTTATCTCCTGGACGAGAAAAACTCGAACTTTGGACCATTTCCAAAATGCCGAGCAGAGTGAATATCGGAACGAGCCTCAGCCTCGGAATGTTGATGGTTCATGGCTAACTTATTGGTCCTCGCAGAAAGTATTTTGGAATACCAAGGAGAAGACGGCTATCAATGTCGTGTACATTGGGAAAGGCGCTGAAGGATGGCTCAGTATCACTCATGGTGGTGCCCTAGCCACTATACTCGATGAGCATCTAGCCCGGGTTGCAATCCAACACTTGCCCGAGCGTACAGCGGTCACGGCGAATCTGGATGTCAGTTACCGAAAGCCAGCTTTCTCAGGGGGCTTTTATGCTGTGAAGGCGACATTAGATCAGAAACGAAGCACGGATCGCAAGGCCTACGTGATAGGTAGCGTGTGCGATATTGATGGGAATTCGTATGTCAATGCTTCTGGTCTCTTCGTGGTTCCTCGAGGATATAAGCTGCGGAGGTTAGGCGAAACGTACTGAGCCTTCATACAATTACTACCAGTCATCCTAACGACTATTACCGTGCAATATTAACGGAACTCCAGCCAACAACTTACCTGAAAATTATGCGTGTATGATCGAGGCGAACTGATCAGCCACTTGAACCAGGCTCCGGGACATTTTCTTCAGCAGCAGCGCGCAGACCTCCAATACAGCCCTGATCTAATAATTGCCGCTTCCTCTAGCCGCCGAAAGCATGTATGACCTGTAAACTAGAAAAGAAACGTTCTCGCCAACTTGCTCCTTGATCACTGATTGCGTCGTCTAAACTTTCCGTTTATTGTCCGTCACAAAGGTGTCCATGATTCAGAGCCGAAGCCTCTGTAAAACATGGCAACATATGCGATGATTCCCCTCGTCTCATAGCAGGGATCTTACTTGCACTAGTGACTAGCCCTGAATCTTGGCCTTTCTCCGCGTTTTTCTTTGTGCTAAGAAGCCTAAGATTCTGGGATCCCCGCATTCCATCCGTTATGGAATGCCGTTCACTGTCCAACACTCCGTTCCAGCCATGCTTGATATCTTCCTTGTCGGCAATGGAGCTCTTAATTCTGGGGAAATGCCTCGGCTTCCTCAAATGGTCTCAGCCGACTGGCTATCTCAAGTCCTTTTAGCGGTTATCAATAATGGGTTCGTTGAGGGGGTTTGCATGGCAAAACTCCGTCTCTTTACTTTCAGTTCCTCTTACAAGCATCAGATTTGCTGCAGAAAAGAGGGTCCTATAAGTCTTGTGTTACCCATATTATATTACGCGCAGGCTTGTTCAGCTTGAGTGTTGTTCTTTATTAATCTTCTACAAATCATTCTCAATCTCTCACTTCCTTTAATTCCCATCAACTTCATCCAGCTTGGTCGCCAACATGGCTTCAACTGATACTGACCCGGTTTCTATCGAGGAAAAGACCGCGAGCCAGTCTGATTCCAATCTGAAGCCCAACACGAGCCATCATGAAGTGACCAGAACCCAGGCAGATGAAACTGGAGGGTTTGAAAATGACAACAAGGTATACACAATATTGGACAACATTTTTTAACGTGCTTGCTGACTTTACGACAAGATGTCGCCTCGCCGGTTCATGAGCTTCGTGGCTATGGGTTTTCTCTGGACCGGTAGTCAGATCCCTGTCTATCTTTTTGGGGGCATCCCCCCTATCATCTACGGCGATCTCGGTGGCGTGGATAGATGGGTCTGGTTTGTATGCTATTTCTTTCTAACTATCATGGCAGCACGACAACTGACTTCCGTTCTTTGGATAGGTCCTAGGAAATTTGCTCGCTCTGGCCGGTGTCTGCCCTTTTGTGGGTTCCCTCTCTGACCTTATTGGACGTCGTTATGTCGCTCTCATTGGAGCTACCCTGGTCACCCTCGGAATGATTGTCTGCTCGACGGCGCATACCATGAACACGTTTATTGGTTCGTTTGTCGAACCCAATCCGCAGTCGGTCAGTCAGATGCTGATCATAGTGTAGCGGGTATGGCCATTGCAGGTGCAGGTGCAGGGATCAATGAGCTTACGGCATTGGCTGCAACGGCTGAGATGGCACCGACTCGCAAGCGAGGCAAATACGTTGCTGTTTTGATATTCACCATTGCTCCCTTTGCTCCGTCGGTTCTCTGGGCTCAGCTGATTGCGGATGCGGGAAGCTGGCGCCATGTTGGTGTGTTCTGTGCTGGGTGGAGCGGCCTTGGTTTGATCATTACGGCATTATTCTATTACCCTCCGCCCCGTGTCAACTCGGAAGGGTTGAGTAGGTCAGAGATAATCAAGCGGGTTGACTTTGTCGGTGGCTTCCTGAGTATCGTCGGCTTGATTCTCTTCATGGCGGGTATGCAATGGGGAGGATACCAGGTACGTTCTCGCATCCTCTAATAGCTTATAGCTGCAAGGGCTAACACGCTACACTATAATAGTATGATTGGGACTCCGCACATGTGCTCGCCCCTCTCATCCTTGGAGCTGTCTTATTAATCGCCTTTGGATTCTGGGAAGTCTACGGCGCGAAGTATCCCATCTTTCCCAGTCGCCTGAAGCAGGAACCTCGCACCCTCGGTCTAACATTGGTGATCACCTTCATTTCTGGCGCCAATTTCTTCTCGGTCCTCATGTTCTGGCCTACGCAGGCATTCAATGTCTACGGTCACGACCCTGTCCAAATCGGTATCCGCAGCTTACCCATTGGCTTCGGTATCATGGCTGGTGCTTGTATTGTCCTCTGGCTACTCAGTGTCCTCCGTGGTCGCAACAAGGAGCTTCTAATTATCAGCAGTGTCCTAATGACGGCTGGTTCGTTTACTACGATAGAATAAGATCTTGCCATATAACTAACTTTTACAGGATGCGGCGCCATGGCCGTTGCTGAACTTGATAACCTCTACAAACTTTGGGGAATTCTCGTCGTCGCTAGTTTAGGAATCGGTGGTATCGTTGTTCCGGCTTCAATCATCACCACTATCATCTGTCCGGACGTATGTCCCCTCTCTCCCTCTCCAGACCCACCAGCCACAGTCCCTCTAACTTTATCCCTCGTCAATAGGACCTCATTGCCACAATCTCAGCCGTAACCCTCTCCATCCGCGTCGTCGGCGGCAGCATCGGTTACACAGTCTACTACAATGTCTTCGTCTCCAAATTTATCCCGAATGCCGAACACTACATCGGCGGCGTCATGGTGACTCAGCTTAACATCACAAACGTGACTCTCATCACCGAAGCAATTGAACTCACCGCTGTGTCGCTCCTCGAAGGCTTGCACCATATCCCGGGCATCGCCGGTAATGAGCTCGCCTATGATGCTGTCGTTACCGCTGGCCAGATGGCGTATGCGGAGAGCTACAAGTGGATCTACTATGTGAGTATTGCGTTCGGTGGGGTGTCGATTTTGGCTGCGTGCTTTATTGGCAATATCGGGGCTTACATGGATGACCATGTGGCCGTTGTTGTGCGTTAGTTACGTTCTTCTGGATGTTGGGATGGGGCAGTCTTGGTTTGAAAGAGGCTTTCTGCACAGCACAGGGGAGGAGGTTCTCTTCCCTCTTTCTTGGGGGGTACTTTCAGGATGTCGTTTCTTTTTCTATTAAGTTTTAGCTATTGCGACTCGGTCAGATACTTTACAAATGAATGAAATGCACTGGAAAGCCTGTAGGCAAGGCGGTCATGATGGTTCCTCCTTTCCTACAGTCATATACATTTTACTTGGTCAGTATTTCGTATAGTCTACTCCACGATATAAAGTGATTATCTTCACTCGCCTTGGTGCCTACTCTGGGAGGGCTACCAACTTAAATATAACCGGCCTTCGCAATTCTATTACACACCGTTGCAGATATACAGACATACTACCTATGAATAAATCTATGAACCATATAAAATGGGAGATACTCGACCCCTATGGTTGCAATCAACCATCTACAGGTACAAAAACAAACACACATATCCAGTCCCACAAGTCGGCAGCACAACTCATCTCCATCCAGCGCATATCATCACTCAACGATGAAAATCAGGGTCTAGCGAAGAACATCGCAGTGGACGATTTCGCCATCGTTACTTCACAGACTATGTTTTATCCGCAGGGTGGGGGACAGCCGCGCGATACAGGATTTATAGTACGAAGACCAGACAACGACCAAAACGAGAATCCAGGTCCTAGCTTCGAAGTATTTCTCGCGAGAAAGGCATCCGACGGGGCGATCTTCCATTTTGGCCGCTTCGGGCTTGCTCCTGGTGATGCTGGTCTCATTTCAAAACCACAGCCACCTGCACAGCTACCCTTTACAAACAACCTCATCAACCTCCAAATCAACATTCCAAAACGAGAATATCGCTCCCGCACACAGCGGGACACATAATCGGTCTCGCAATGCGCCTCCTATCACCGATCCTCGGCTCGAGGAAGAAGGTGAAAGCGAACCATTTCCCCGGCGAAGCTATCATGGAATTCGAAGGGCTGCTGTATAATGAGCATAAATCGGTGATTCAGGAGAAGGTGAATGAGATTTTTGCGCAGCGTTCACCTGTACGGATATGGTGGGATGAGGATGAGGTTGAGCGGAGGAAAGAGGAGTTGGATATGGTTGGGGGGGATCGGAGGGCTCGGACGAGTGCGGATTGCTCAGATTGAAGATTTGGATGCGAATCCGTGTGGGATGACGCATGTGGCACATACCGGGGAGACGGGGGAAATTCGGATAGGAAGATTGGGAGGACTAGGGGTGTTAGTAGCGCTTCTTATGAGGCTGCTCTATATAGATGTGGAACTGTAGATGTGTTTCTTTCGCCAGGAAAAAGCCTAGAGCAGGTAAAATCGTTACAGCCTCAAGAAAAATCAGGATGTCTGGTACTTGAAATGCATTAAGCGCAAAGGGGTATATGCTCGTTTATATAATCAATAATTAATAAAGCTCAAAATCAATTCGTTTCGTTCAGAACCTGGTTCATAGAAGATCTCTTCGGAACAAATGTCGAGCTCGGGATTTTCAGTTTGCGCTTATCCTCCCTGCCACGCATGCCCCTACTGAGGCCATTTCCTAGGCCTCGAGCAAGTGAGGCGAACGGAGACGCCCCCCATTGATCCAGATCATCCTCATGATGGCCGGAAGTAGTCAAGAAATCGATTGATCGGGGCTCATCCGAGCGTTGGTTGTGAGGTCTATGTAGATTTGAGGTATCGTTCTCAGCTACTGGGGATGGCGGTTGACTCCATGGTGCCGGCATGTCAGTTTCGGCGTGGTCGGCGCATCTACAGCCACAGCCACTAGGGCAAAACTGGGAATCGGTCTTCTGGTCGCCAGGGTCGCTGTGCGAGTCCGGCGGAATAGTCGAGAGCCAGTCGCCGTAGCAGTCAAAACAACAGACATGGCCGCAGCCAAGGCAGGGCGTGAGCATTCCTTCGACCACTTCACGACATATGACGCATGGGAGTTTGAGCGGGAGCGGTCGTTGGGGTTTGCAGTTGGGACAAATCATGGAAGTAGTTCCCTTAACATGATTCTTTGCTGCCGCTACTGCTGCATCTACAACACTCTGAATTGCAAATATGGATAGTTGTAGAGCATGGCCACATCGAAAACAATGCCGTTGAATGCCTAGGCCTTTTACATCCTCGCCCGGAGTAGTCCCCGCTGAGCCTCGGCGCGCAAAACTCGAAAGTGAGAACGAGTCTCTGGGGCTGCTGAAATTCTGGCGGTGAGCGCGACGGTCACTGGACCGCATGGTCGTATCGCCTATCTTTAACATTTCGCTGCGCTGCACTGGTAGTCCCCAAATCGAGAGTAGATGAGCATATGCTATACGGTACGAACGATACAACCAATCTTTGTGTGGGTCGAGAAACAGATTCTGCGTAGTGCGAGCGCTATCGAATGCATCTTGAGTTTTCAGTACCGGTCGGATTTTGCTTGGGATATTAGGGATCCGGAGCTTTTCACTTCCCGTATCAGATTGGGTCTGCGAAGTAACCGCGGCGGATATAATCGGATAATCAGGAACTGTAGACACTGTTTTGGGCGTGAGGGCACCAGAAGTCCAGTCTCCTGGTCCCGTTGCTGTATGCGGACTCTCCTGTTTCTTTCTAAGATGATCACTTGCAGGAGGGGATGCCGAAGACGGTCCGAATGTGAAAGACCGGGATAGAGAAGAAGCAAGGACAGACCCAAACCCGGAACCACTCCTTGTTTGAGATTGTTGATCTGGAGAAGCAGCAAGTGATGTATTTTGAGTCAACGCCTTTCGTTCAGCACCCAACCCACTTGCACGAAGAATTAAAGGAGGCGTTGTACCGGTGGATAAGGGCGGAGTAGTACCTGAGCGCCACAACTCCGATGATGATCGCCTGGGGCTTTGTGTGGCAGGGGTAGTATGACTATCTTTTGGTGTGGAGTTGACAGGTGTCACAGGTTGCGACTTGTTCGTTGCCCCGTTGGTAGTACCATAAGGATCTAAAGAGAATGAGTCGTTGTCCGCTTGTTTGGACGATACCTCGGATTCTTTTTCCGGTGGGATCCGCTCCAGATTCGGTTCGTAAAGAACACAAGAAAGCATTGCTACCATCTGTATGTCGCCAATCTGTTCAAAATGGTTGAATAGAGCAGGAATTAGCCAATCGCCGCCGAAAGGATGATTGCCCCATTGGATGACACTGCTTGCTAAGCTTGTAGGAGGCTGATCGTCATAGCTTAAGTCTATGGCGCTATCTTTCCGTTGAATGTGTGAGACTTTGTTTGCAGCGTTCGAGGCGCGAGGCGGCGAGCGCGGCGATTTATATTTATGCAGGATGAGTTTGACGAGCCCCCAAATACGAGCAAGCTCATAGAAGCTAAGTTCGAGAGCAGCCGCCTCGTTATGAGCACACACGTCAACAACATTTCCACATATACGATACCTACTTGCCAACTCGCGTTTGGCCGGCAGTAAATCGCTCAAATCATACATGGAAATCGTGTTTGGGGGTGTGTCGGATGACCGTGAAGTCATACCCCCAGCAGTTGATCTCTGCGAATTATCCGTCGAGCGCGGGCGATAAAACCCAAGGCTGCCGGCACTGCGCCATGTTTGCGGTGTTGGAAACCTATGCTGTAGCCCAGAGAGAATACTGGATGACCCGGAAGAGCTTGAGCTCTCAGCTTCCGAGTCATCAGAATATTCTGAAGCACCGTCCTCGGTACTTGTAATAGTACCTGTTACCCGCGGTCCAGGCGAATTAGTCTGAAAACGGCCAAATTTCTCAAAGACTTTATCAGACCGCGATAACCTCGTCATCTCCTTCAAGCCTAGGTTCTCAAGGGAATACTCCGACTTATCCTTCTTCACGGGGAAAAAGCATACTAAACGGCCGTCCTTTGCCCAGGCAGCACCGCAGACCCGGGCCACAGGAACCATCACATTGGCGTTGACAGGGCGAATCAGTTCAGAACTCATTGCCAAGTCCTGGCTTTGAGACAAGCCAACTTCATCCTCATCACTCGAGTCCTCTCCTCCTACATGACCATTGGTTGGGGACTTGATCGTGTCAGCGGTTTCCCCTAGAATCCACGCGATACTCTCTTCGAGACTGCTTTCGCCCAAGAGATACCTCACAACCCCTTCTAGACAGCCTCGTTTGTGAGAGAGATACGTTTCGGAAATGGTCTGCAACTCCGTGATAATATTACTAGCCAGCTGGTCACTGACAGCGGTAGTCTTTTGCACACTAAAAGACGGTGCCGAGTCCTTTGGATAGTCGGGTGGGAATTTGATGTCCACTCGGATGAAAAGGGAAGCGCCATCAGCACCCCATGGCCCCTGCAAAGATATTGTAGCCTTGCGCCGCCTGATATCAACCGATTCAAATGCAACCTTTGTGAATTTTTCACCCACATGGGTAATCTCGTCACCAAGGGTTTCAATATCCCATCCTGATATTTTCACCCCTCTCATCCATGAGATGGGGTTGGTGTCAGCTCGCAGACCGGATCTGGCTTGCATACCTATCCTTGAGTCTGCGCTGCCGCCTTGTATCCAGGCGGGAGCGTATGGTATGGATATGCTATTCATCCCTGTGCCCCGAGATGGTGAAGGAGCAGTAGGCTCGAAGGCTGGGGATAAAGGGCTCGCACCCTCACTATCCAAGCCGACATTACCGTCACGGAAGCTTCTGTAAGCAGCTCCTTTGCGGGTGATATTCAGATTGGATATGAAGGATTTTTTTTTCTCGTAACCAACTCTCTGAAGAATAGCCGGGTCGACTCGATGCAAACGGAGCTCCTTATCGGTTCCCCATGAAACTAACTGAAAGTCTCTGTGATCAATGCCATCGACAACGTCCCCGCGAGCTCTCCAAAGGAACTCTTTTACTTGCCCTTTATGGCCCGGGAAACTATGTACTGGAGGCAGGTGGCCCTCGGGGTCAGTGCTCTCCTCGGCCCTGCGACTGTAGAGGTGAAGGTCACTATTACCTCTCTGAGGCATGGCCAAAACACCCCAGCCAAAAGGTGTATTGCGCGCACGCCAAACAGGAAACGGGGTCTTGATTACTTTTTCCGGGATGTCGTCCTCAACCGTATAGTCCCAGAACTTGATAGTCTTGTCCAAAGAGCACGTCGCCAGAGCTCCAGGTCGCACTCTATTCCAATCGACACCGTATATTTTGGTGTCATGGGCTTCAATAGACCGGATTGGGTAAGCGCCGTTGCGCTTATCCCATATTCGAAGGAATTTGTCGTGAGAACTGGCGATGACGTTGGGATTCTGTCGGTTCCATTTCACTTGAGTAGCCCCCGCAAACCAATCAGAGAACGAAACTGCCGGTCGAGAAGGGATCCGAAGATCCCAGCAGTGGATGAAGCTGTCGACAGCACACGATGCAAGGACGTCGGGGTGGTGTGCAGAGAAATTGATATCAGTTATAGCACGGGTATGACCATGTAATACGTGTTCGATGGAGTTCTGATAGCTCTGCATCGCCAAATTCCATACTAACGCCTTCTGATTTGACGTGCTGACCACCCAATAGTCCCGAGCGGCGAATGGCGACCACTGAACATCCGCAACCTCCCATGGCGTATGGTGTGGGAGATAGCGAGGCGGCGAGTAAGGTGAATCCAGATCGATTATGTGAAGGCCCTCCTTCGACGCTAGCACCACATCTCGACCGCATGGCGATATGGACATAGAACCAACGGGTTGGTCCACGTGGAAAGAACTGTCCTCCCCAAACGTCGGGCTCTCAAAGGCCGATATTAAGGGCCTTGGTTCATTTGAGTCGGACATGATAGCGTTACCGATGCGGTGGCTAATCGGTCTCTGTTGGCCTATACTCGGGGACAGTCTGAAAGCAATCAGGAACTCGAAGTGTCAGTAGGCATATTTATCGCAAAAGCTGTATTCAATGGCGGGGGTTTCATCTCGATTTGGGACGGAGGCGCATTCGCTATCAACTGTAAGACCGGGGAAAGCTCAAGGAGCTAATCGTGGGCATGGTGCATGTCGCGGATGGCTGGCATTGGCTATATCGAGTTTCAATGGAGTAACTGCTCCCGTTATGTAGTGAAAGAAGTTGTTGCGGATTGGGTAAACTGTTTAGCAATGAATGCCCAACTAATAAATAGTCGCCCACTCCGTCTCAAGCAGTGGGTTTGCAGCTGCCAGCAGATAAGAAATAGCATCTATGGTCTGCTAAGCCTGCCGGGCTAGTTATGGAGACCGAGAAACGCCGAATATGCAGGACCCCTCCGCTGGTTACGTCGTCGCTCAATCTTCTCCGATAAGTTTTGCTCGGTCTTCTCGATACGGATACCCTCACCCGACCTTGCTTACCTTTTCGTTACGCTATTAAGGACCATCCTATAACTTGGCTTTACTTCCCCTATCCGGCGTGGAATACTTGACCTATTGAGTTGGTACGAGATCAAGAAATCAGAGTCACCCCGCACCATCAACATCTCGAGATGGCTTTACCAAAGAGAATCATAAAGGAGACAGAGCGCCTTCTAGCGGAGCCGTGAGTTGCCAACCGATCTTCGAGTCTCGGATATGTCACTAATTCCGGCGTCTGCCAGGGTTCCCGGCATTACTGCGGTACCTCACGAGGACAACCTACGGTACTTCGATGTTACCATTCATGGCCCGGCACAGTCTCCATATGAGGGTATGATCTGTTTTACAAATCGCTGAATGCCAGCGCAGGCCACTGACCTGTCACAAAGGTGGAATTTTCCGTCTGGAGCTGTTCCTCCCTGAGGATTACCCTATGACTCCTCCCAAGATTCGCTTCCTGACCAAGATATATCACCCCAACATTGATCGTCTTGGGCGAATCTGTTTAGATGTTCTGAAGAGTATGCTCCGGCTTCGACTGTACCTGGCCAGCCCGTATACTAAAGTTTCCCTAGGCAACTGGTCTCCCGCCCTCCAAATCCGCACAATCCTACTTTCAATACAGATCCTGTTGGGAGCGCCGAATCCAGATGACCCGCTTGCGAACGATGTTGCTCAGCGTTGGAAGGAGGATGAGGCCGCGGCGATCCAAACCGCCAGGGAATGGACCAGAACCCATGCAATGGCCTAAAGGTGCCGTATACGCCGATTTAGTTGGTGTGTGAGATTGGCACCGAGTCCCAACGACCCGTGATGAGACCATGAGGGAAAGCATGCGGTTTTGACCCTCCCCCATCGATCTGCCGGGTCAAGATTATTATCAAAATCTAGCCTTGTTCTTTTATCCAAGAGGCCAGGAAGCGCGTCTCTTTGAATACATCTACATTCCACTTCATTCCTGGTTCGTCTTACCCTCATACACTGCTGTATGACCAAAGAGCGACTGCTCATTTCTAAAATTCAGGCCGACCATCTCAGTCTTGTTGCAATGCCTAGAATCATGAATTATTAGTACCCGGAATCTATCATAGAATCTACTGGAATAGAATTACCTTGTGTTCAACTTGCTTGTACCCGGATACAGTCAGGCTCTAGATGAATCCAGGTTGTAATACTCCGTACTGTAGCATGCTTTCTACACCCGGATCTCATGATACTTAGCACTTGCAGACCAAACAGCTACTCCTAGTTTTGCAAGTGTCCATGATAGACCCCTAAAAGAAAAGAAAAAAAGAAAAAAAAAAAAAAATAGACCCCTTAGCAGACTTTGCCTTGAGAAGTATCTAGAATCAATGAATTCACCTTGTTTTACTTAGGTAAATTCACCTAGGATTTCTTCTAACAAGGACATATTCACTTCTCCCTTGATAATAGTAATAATAGTGAATATACTTGTATACCTTGGGAAAAATTCACATACTAGGCAAATACTTAGCTAGGCTCCTTAATACTTAAATATATCTATAAACCTAGCCTGTAATTTCTTTCTGCATAACACGAATTTCCTTTACTAGTGAGTTTGATAATATCGCACTCATTAATCATGCCGGGCAAACAAAAGAACAACAAGAAACGACAAGCAAAAGCTGTTGTAAGGTAAGTAATATATTCCTCTGGCTTGCTCAGCTCACATTTCCTACTTCTTCCACCCTTTCCTGACAGCCACCACTAGCATTGATCAACACCGAAACCCCAAGGTGCACGAAGTGTCTGAAGACACAATCAAGCAGATTCAAGTTCATCATACTGAGGATAGTGGGAAATCCGATCTATCTTCGTCCCAACTTCCTGTGACCGACACCAGTCCAATTTCCGAGAAGCACACCTCGATCTCCCTGGAATCAGGTCAATTTCGCAGACATCTTCGGGATCTCACTGGAGGCTCAAAGAAATCGACTAATAAGAAAGGCTTGGATTCCAAGTCTTCATCTGCGAAAGGTTTGTGTTTGCTCTACCCTCCTATTGCGATCTAAGCCTAACACAGTGGACAGGTTCATCGATACCTTCAACGATAAGCATCCCGAGTTTCAAGGGCAAGAAGAAGCGTGACTGGGTAGTATCACCAAAGACTATCCCTATTCCTCCAAGCATTTTGAAGTACATACAACCTGGGAACAGTATGTTGCCAAATACCTTGCCTCCTGTTACCAAGCTTAGCTAACTTCATCCATAGCTGTTGGGGTGTTTGACGTCGACCTTCTTGAAGCCGACACAATGGAGAACCGTTTGGATAGTGGCACTGCGGAGGGTGCAGATATCACTCGCACTCCCGTGTGTGGCAAGAGCACTATAGATGAATTGGTGAGAGCATAGCCCATCCAATGCGCACAAGAACCTATACTGATGAGAAAGCAGACGGCGTATGTCCGCGGCGTGACCGGAACTGAAGCCAAAGCGCGTCCAACTGGAGACAAAAGTGTTATGGGCAGACAGGGCGATATTCGGGCCTGGCACCACAGAAACCTCTGCTGCATCACCTGTCGCGGAAGCTGTCCAATCTGTAGTTCGTCCTGCTGCGTCCGCGAAGAAACCCGTCACAAGCTAGAAGCGGGGGGAATGTCTGCCGAAGAGAATGAACAGACCAAGAATCTCGCAAAGATCATTGACTTTCTCGGAGCCTACGTCAAGGACGCTGGCACGTTTTCCTTGTGTTCGACTCCAGGCGGATGTGGACGTCATGTCTGTCCAGACTGTTGCGGCGTGTGTCCTAGCGAGATATGTCAGGATATCCAGTGCACGGTAAGCATCATTCATACACACTGCTCCATATTGATTCAAATTGAGGTAGTTCGCTAATGTCCTTCGGTATATACAGGACTGCAAGCAGGATGTCTGGGGGCCCTGTGATTGGCACGACTGATGCTGCGGGTGTGTACACAGTTGTCAGACACAACACGGGTACCGCCTAATGTTTATTGCTTCTTTCCAGTACCGCAGCAAAAGCAAGGGCAGAAAAGAGGGAAGGTAATCAATCGAAGCATTGCTGCAGTATGGAACAGGAATATTGCTCCCATCAAGAATGGTTGAGCTCAATGGTCGACGTGTGCTACAAAACAGAAAACCCTGAAAAAAACCTTGTATCATACCCAAAAAGCACGTTAAGTATAACGGCGCAATCTCAAGAAATAATCAATTACCGTAACCTTTAAAACGAAGCCTCTCAAGATAACTCGATGTATACCTACGGACGATGGAGGTCGAGGCAGGGCAGAGGATAGTCACGTGCGGCAGCTTAGCGAGGCTCCGCACCGCACCACTTCACAATTGTGTCAGTCTAGCGAAGTACGCCGCCGAAGAGACCGATTCGACTCAACCACCCAACGCCAATCGACAACATCTCGTCCCAACCGGCTACGCATCTACCACCTTCAAGATGCGTACCTACGACGATTCTTTCAGCGGCGCGAAGATCTACCCCGGCAAGGTGCGTTTTTTCTGTCCCATCCGCCAACAGCACCGCTCAACTTGCCTCGAAAATCGGCATCTCACCCCACGAACGATTTGAGCATGTATACAACTTTTTGAGAGGATATATGTTGACTTTTTGACTTTTTGGCTTTTTGTGAAATAGGGTAAGCTGTACGTCCGTGGCGACAGCAAGATCTTCCGCTTCCAAAATGGAAAGTCCGAATCTCTGTTCCTCCAGCGCAAGAACCCTCGCAGGATAGCTTGGACCGTGCTCTACCGTCGCCAGCACAAGAAGGGCATCTCTGAGGTCGGTACCGCCTTATCTTTTCCCCTGGATTGAGTCTCGAAGTGTTGGATATATGGGCGGTATAGGCCATTGTACCGATCGGGTATTATTGGATGGCTAGCAAGAGACGGAAATCTTATGAGAAGGATATAGAGACTACAGGGTCTGCGGATTTGGAAGACATCATACTGACGGGTTTTTTTCAACGTGAATAGGAAGTTGCTAAGAAGCGCACCCGCCGTGCCGTTAAGTCCCAGCGTGCTATCGTTGGTGCTTCCCTCGACGTTATCAAGGAGCGCCGTTCTCAGCGCCCCGAGGCCCGTGCCGCCGCCCGCCAGCAGGCCATCAAGGAGGCTAAGGAGAAGAAGTCCGCCGCCGAGTCCAAGAAGAAGGCCGACAAGGCTAAGGTCGCCGCCGCCGGTGGTAAGGGTGCTGGCCAGCGCATCCAGAGCAAGCAGGGTGCCAAGGGCTCTGCTCCCAAGGTCGCTGCCAAGTCTCGTTAAGGAATTGATATAACGGTCTGGTTTGGGCAATGGGAAGCGTGGAAGGCAAGATTTTCATCGACGGAATCTGGGAGGTACTCGAGCTGAAACATGTGTTTTTCCTGTCACACAAAATGAAATCTTTCCTAAAATATATCGGCGTACAGACGGTTCTTGCGATTTGACAGTTCTCAGTTAGGCCCATCACTTGCGCCACGGATCTCACCACGAAGAATGGAAACGCGTATATGATGGCTTACTGAGCTGCGTCTATTGTAATCCTACGTGGACTTGCATCGCGTCAACAACAATTAAAAAGTGAACATGGTCACTTCAGATCGTAGAGTACACTATGCGCTGGATATCAATAGACAAGCGAGTCTCTGGAGCCGACTTCGCGAACAAGAATTGCTTCGCGTCTTGAAGGTCGTGAATTCCCCGCAAAGCGATCCAGATACTAGCTACTACTAATTACATTCGAACATCCATCTTCACATGCTATGACCAAATTGTATACTATTCCAGCCAAAATGACGATGTAACAAACTCACAATACATTACTCAATCAGCCTCCATAGTGCTAGGGCTCAAACCTAGTCTAACCAAATCAGGACTTGATACTACCATTCCATCTCGTTCATGGGCAGAAAACAAACCACCAGTGAGATATTTACGTACATATGCTCTCAGGCATCTACCTGAAAGAGACTTGCAAACAGTAAAGATAATCGCACTCACTTGTTGAGAGACACTGGGCATGTCCATGTTATTCACATAGATATATTTCTGCCTCAGGCATCAAGAATAATACCGCTGACTCACCCCATCCGCCTTCCAGTTTCGCCATCTCGCTTACGAGGCAGCGCTAGCGCGATTAGCCCACAGAAGCCAGTGACTCAATCAACCCGCCCTTTCAAATCGACACCGACTTCACTCAACCTCTTTCCCATTTCGATCCGCCAAGTTACACATCACCAACAGCCATGGGTAAGGTTCACGGATCTCTCGCCCGTGCGGGTAAGGTTAAGTCTGCAACTCCTAAGGTGGGTGATGTCCTCTTTTCTTGAATCTTGGGGTTTGAAGTGTGGCAGGATGTGCTGGGATGTTCTTGAAGCAACGCTGAGGAGAAGGAAGATTCTCTCTCTTTTCCCGACGGTCTGGGCGATGGGAGAAGCGAAGTTTCGATGAATATTTGAGCTGAGGCTGATGAATTCTTTTACGATGATATAGGTCGAGGCTCAGGAGAAGAAGAAGCTCCCTAAGGGCCGCGCCATGAAGCGCCTGAAGTACACTCGCCGTTTCGTCAACGTCACCATGACCGGTGGCAAGCGGAAGGTACGTTCACCTGATACTTGGAGGGTGGTCATATAAGGAACACCTGGCTTCTGCCAGTTTTCGACGGACCACGATGAAAACACGAAACCAGACGGACGCTAACATATAACTATCAACAGATGAACCCCAACCCCGGCGCTGCCTAGATACGTCTAGCCAAGGGCGCAACCCGGTAATCGAAACCACGGCTGCCGGGAAATGACGATGACGACCACGAACGAAAAGAAGAAAAGCAACAATACTCAGCCAGGGCGGCTTGATTTCGTTACCTTTCCGCGAACAATCGTCTACCATCTATTTAGTCAGAAAGGATTATACCAACGCCGCGAGACTTTGATCCAGAAAAGGAGCCGGACTTGAGGGGCTTGGTTACGGGAAGGGGACGGGTTTTCTCTTTCATGCATGGCTAGTTAATGGGCTTGGTATCTTCATCATCATCATCAAATGGGAACTTCAACTTCGATACTGGGACTGAATTCAATGTTCTTTTCTTCGCCACGCGGGAATTTGGATGGGTATCATCTGGCGTACGTGGGATATCGTTCTCGGGGTATCGCCCTTTCGGTTCTACATATTACTAGGGCTTATTGCATATCTAGACCCGGGACATCGTAACTACGCAGCATATGGTCGGCTGCCAAGCTGTAGACTACCTCGGGTACCATTATCTGACATCCCCCAGATTTGCAGTCTCGGGGTTTGCAGTATCCGGTTCCCCAGCATCATGGACTGGGCACTATACTCCGCAGTAGATCCTTTGATAGTGTTGTGTTGCTCTGTTGCCAACAGAGCATCAGTTATAATACTAATAAAGCTTCAATTAACAGACCCACGTCCATGTCCGCCTACTTATGAGCAAGACATACATCCATACCTATCACTCGCACCCTAACTTTTGAGGACCTCGAAGGAATAGAAACCTGGAATGAAAATTTGCCTCCATAATCTATGTATTTATACTTCTATCCTTCACAATACAACCATTGAACAAGCCCGAACTCGAGTAGGCCAGTACCGAATCGGTACAATTAAGTATGTTTTTCTCTGAACGCCAGCAGAGAGGCCACTCTCGAAAAATAATACCCTGAGAACAAGAACATAGCTTAGCTCAATCCGTTCGTATCCCGAGTCCCGACGATCTCGGACAAAATCCTAGTAATAGTGAGCCATCTCCAACCCAGCCCGCTTGAAGCCACACTTGAGATAGAAGCCCTCGTTCGTTTCGGAGCAATCCAGAATCGTCTATACAATAATTAGCCCAAAATAAACCCAAGCCAACTCCATATCAAACAAGGAAGGCCGGGGAGTCGAAAAAGTAGAGACAAACCTTATAACACCCAACCTTCTCCGCAACAAAGTCTAACGCCTGGATAATTCTCAACCCCAACTTCTTGCCTTGCTGTCCCTTCTCAACTGCAATATCCTCGATGTGTCCGACCATTCCCAGCGAATGGATAAACTTCCGCTCGACAATCAAACTACCCGTTCCGACGATCGCATCCTTCTCGTCGCAGATCACAAGGAGGTAGTACTCGTCGTTGCGGGAAGAGATCCAGTCGAAGCGCGCATCCCAGGCTTCTTGCGAGATTTCGCCGACTGTTGTGAGGACACGTAGGACGTCGAGGTAGCCCAGGTGGTAGTCTGAGCGGCGGAGGGGGCGGATTGTGTAGCCTGAGGGAAGGGCGGAGGAGACGGAGGGGGAGATTAGAGTGGCGGGGAAAAGGGGGGGTTCTCGGCTGCCGTTTTGGGTGGACATTTTGAGAATCGAAGTGTTTGTCTATATGTTGAGGAGACGGTAGGTAGAAAGGTAGGCTGTTTCGTCGGGCAATTGGTTCCTGGTCTCAAGGGAAGTGTTGCGCGGGGGGTATGCTTGGGGTGAAGGTGGCGGTGAAGGGCGATTGAGTGTCGATCTCGAGTCTATAGACGAAAGAGTGTATTATAAGAATTGTAGTATGATAAAAGGAACAAGCAGCAAAGAATGTGATTGATAAACGAGAGACGTCGAGGGGATTGTGAGGAGAAGAGGTTCGGGTTGTCAACAAAGAAGGGTTGAGGCGGAGTATAAGGACTTAAAAAGGGATTGAAGATGCAGGGAGCTGAACCATGGTCCCACTTGAAACGCTGCACAGATTGGACGACTTGTCGTATTTTTAGATCTCGAGGCACAATTTAATCTATCTAGTCTACGCTAAACTATTCTGTTTGGTTTTATCTTTTCACTGTGTACTTGTGTAATGGAGTCCAAAAATAACCAAGCCAAGGAGATCCACTAGAAGAAAATAGTACAATATATTGCAGTATACAGTAGAAATAGCTAAATCGCTACAATGTCTTATACCCTCTAAGCATAACACCCCAAATCATGACATCGCATTTATTTTACCTCCTTGGGGCTTAGCATCAGCTCAGGACGGACGTGCTTGTCAAAGTCCTCCTCGCTGAGAGCCTTGAGCTCCATAGCACTCTGCTTGAGAGTGAGGCCCTTCTTGTGGGCGTTCTTAGCAACCTTGGAAGCCATGTCGTAGCCAATGACGGGGTTCAAGCAGGTAACAAGCATCAAACTGTGAAGTTAAGTTAGTGTGGTAACAATACTCTGGGCAAAATGGGTTTACCTCTCATGGAGAAGAGTGTTGATTCTAGGCTCGTTGGCCTCGAGACCAACCACGAGGTTCTTCTCGAAGCTCTTCATGCCATCTGCGAGGATGCGCACGCTGTGCAACAAGTTGCGGATCATGAGGGGCTTGAACACGTTGAGCTCAAACTGCCCGTTCATGCCGCCGATGGTGGCAGCAACGTGGTTACCCATGACCTGGGAGCAGACCATGGTAAGAGACTCGCACTGGGTTGGATTGACCTTTCCGGGCATGATGGAAGAACCGGGCTCGTTCTCGGGGAGGACGAGTTCTCCTAGACCGCAACGGGGGCCAGATCCTAGGTAACGGATGTCCTGGGCGATCTTGAACAGGGAGGTGGCGAGCGTGTTGAGAGAACCAGAGGCCTCAACGATGGCATCATGGGCAGCAAGAACCTCGAACTTGTTAGGGGCAGTCTTGAACTCGGTACCGGTCATCTTAGTGACCTCAACGGCAATGGCCTCATCGAAGCCCTTGAAGGTATTAAGACCAGTACCGACGGCAGTGCCGCCTTGAGCGAGGAAGCGGAGGTGGGGAAGGGAGCTCTGAACACGCTCGATGTTGCGATCCAGCTGGGCAACGTATCCGGAGAATTCCTGGCCGAGGGTAAGAGGAGTAGCGTCCTGCAGATGGGTACGGCCGATCTTGATGATGTGCTGGAAGCTGTCCACCTTCTTTTGAAGAGCATCACGCATACTCTGGAGAGCAGGTAGCAGAGTGTTCTCAAGTTCCACAACGGCGGCAATGTGCATGGCAGTGGGGAAAGAATCGTTGGACGAAGCGGACATGTTGACGTGGTCGTTGGGGTGGACAGGCTTCTTGGAGCCCATCTGGCCGCCGAGGATCTCAATGGCACGGTTGGAGATGACTTCGTTGGAGTTCATGTTGGACTGGGTGCCGGAGCCAGTCTGCCAGACGACCAAAGGGAAGTGGTCCAGGAGCTTGCCCTCGGCCACCTCAGCAGCAGCCTGCTTGATAGCCTCACCAACCTTGGGGTCTACGCGCATCAGCAATTATCCAAATATTTTCTTCGGCGATGCTTACCCAGCCCGTACTTCATGTTGACAGTAGCAGCAGCACCCTTTAGGATACCGAAGGCCTTGACGACGGCATCGGGCATGCGGTCCTGAGGCTGGTTAATGTCGAAGTTGCCCAGAGAACTGCCGTCCATCAGCATCCTATTCAACCCTTATTCAGTCCGTTCGACGGTGGTATCTTACCGCTGGGTCTGGGCGCCCCAGTACTTGTCGGCAGGGACCTAAACCAATTCATTAGACTCTGCGCAGGTGTCTCGGAATCGACTGTCATACCTTGATTTCGCCAAAGGCATCGCTCTCAATACGGGAATTGGAAGCCTGTATAAAAGTCAGTCGCATTCATCCCTTCTACGTTCTTATGTCTCGCCGCCGGCTTCTTCAACATCTGGGGCGACGCACCATTGTGACGGTTGAGCTAAAAGATCTCTTGTTGGAGAAGGACTGGAAGGACTGGAGACGGGAGAATTGAAGGTGTCGGCTATTGGAGCTCAGCGAGCGTCGGCTAACGAACGAAGCGGGGGAGCGAGCAGCCAACGTCAGACCACAGCGGGCGACTGCGGGGGAAGTGCTTGACGCTGCATGTGTCAAAGAGCTCATCGAGCGCACCGCGGTTCGGGAGGTCATGACGAAAGATTTAATGCCGGTCGGTCTATCAGGGACGGGAACCCGAACGTAAATAAAGTATGTATGAACAGAGTCTGTACAGTGGATAGCTTTGAGAGAAGAAAAGATGGGAGCAAAATGATGTCCGAAAGGCGGACGACACAACAGACTTAAATTAAAGCAGTAGATCAACAGCCACTTTTCACAGCTTCAATTCGAATTGCAACTGTTTTGCTTTTCTTTGCTGCCGTCCGAACTCGCCGGCCGATTTCTCCCGGCCCGGTATTACAGTGTTTACTTACCACTTTCTCCACAGGTTCGATTAGAAAACAATGTATGGTACGGTAAAAGGATTCGGCGGATAAACCAAGATCCTCCTTTATTCAAGCTTCTCTCCTCGTTGATGATTCCTGCTCTGCACGAATTGGGACGGTCAACCAAGAAACTCCTTCCGCATCACCCCAATCACCTTCTTATTGAACATCTTCGCTGACTCCAAAATTCCATCCAGACCGCAAAAAGTGTGCGGAGCCCCTGCGACCCGTACCAGTTCCACTCGTCCGCCTGCGGCTCTCAGCTTCTCCGCATACACTTCGGCTTCGTCTCGGAGAGGATCCATTTCGGCATTGAAGACCAAAGCTGGAGCCAGGTTGGTAAAGTCAGGGGCTAATATTGGGGATATCTTCCAGTCCTGTGTTCCAGCATTGATGGTCAATATCAAGAAAGGACAAGAGAAGGCAGCCACTTACGTCCTCCGATGAAGCAGGTCGAGGAACCCCCAAGAAATGCTTGTGGAAGTATGACATTCTTGCAGCTGGCAAGGCTACCGTGTACTCCATCTCTCGATAGGACTCGTATGGGCAATTCTCCCGGTCAAATTCCCCATCTGACGTGAAAACATTGTGTAAGTCGCAGACAGGCACCACGAGGACCTGCAGGGCAAGCGGAATGTTGGCATTTCGACACTGATGGGCTATCACTGCTGAAAGATGTCCTCCAGCTGATGCCCCGCCAACCGATGCCCTATCCAGGTCCAGATTGAACTCTTCCGCTTTAGACTGGACCTGGATCGGACGTCAGCTCAGTGAACGACTATGGTGACTTGGAGGACGAACCCAGTTAAAGGCTGCCCAGCAATCCTCCACCGCGGTAGGAAACTTGTGTTCCGGTGCAAGTCGATAATCAATGTCAAATGCTACCAAATGACCATCGAGGCCATCCACAAGTTGTTTACAAAAGTCGTGGTCCGTGGCAAGATTACCGAAGACCCAACCTCCACCGTGGAAATTGACGTAGACGGCCCTCTTCTTAGGCTGGCCTTGTTCATCAAGGATATTCGCGGGCTCGAAGATGCGGACATTGACCTCTCCGTCTTTAACCGGGCATTTCTGTTCAGTGATCCGGAAAATATCCGGCCCTGCTGCACGACCATAGACGGTCAAGTACTTGGCCGGATCCTTGCGAAAGGCTTCGATCGGAACCTCGTGGGTGTGCAGCCGCCCAGCATTGTATTTGTTGTAGTGCTCTACGTAGGCCGGGTCAAAGCGAGGGAGCAGCTCCGAGGGTATACTGTTGTGAAGAGGTTGGATGATAAACCCAGGCTGCAGCTCATGCAGGTCCTTAATTCCTGTCATTGGTTACGTAGACCGACGTCAAATATGACGTGAAAACAATCTTCAAGAAGAACGATAAAGAAAGATGAATACGGAGGTATGCAGTCTCTTGATATGAGGTGATGCGGGGGGTCGACTCCCTTATCTTCCTTTCCTCTCCAACTCGCTCGGAGTCCCGACACAGAACATTCCAACGGCCAGTACTCCGTACCAGTCTTACTCCGTACAACCTCCGTTCCAACAGCTCACCTTATCACCAAAAGCAGGCGTTGACCTCGAACCTGTGTACGCCTGTTCGCTTTGATGTGCTGCTCGGCTATCACCGGGTGTTATTAACCCCGACGGATGACTCTCGGATATTCTTGCTTGACACATCCAGCTGACTTCTGACCTCATGATAAAGGTGAAATCTATCAGAATACGTTGAGCAGATCACTAGTATTGATGTCAGTATGCGGTTGCAAGGCACGGGACCACCAACAGTCGTTGAGGATTCATGGGGTCCGAATAAGCCCTCCATGACTGGTGCATTGGTCCATTCGGTGCTCTTGGCTCGAAACACAAGATGGAAGGAATAATGCGTCTCTTTTTTCTGCTTAAGCAGCCCTTCGACTTTCTCAGACTAGCTGCATTCCCACGGGCTGGTATCGTCACTCATGGCCCATGGGTCCTTGCCGGTTCAAGCAGAAAATTTCGAGAAGCCAATGACATTAGAGATTCAGCATCTAGAGCCACATACATGGCGATATCGGTCCAAAGTCAATTTGCGGGCGTACAAGTATATCTTGACGCTATCCCCAGTCCTAGGTTTCTAGGACTACATATTGATCCCAATTCACATTGTTCAAATACAACCCGAACTAGTCTCTTGACTCATTGTCGGGGAAATCTCGCCTAGTACTATATAACACATCCACTTCTCCACCTGCTTTTCCGCACTTTTATCTCTTTACACCGCAGCTCTACGGTATACATTCGTCACAGGGCTCACAATGACTGTTCTTACCGTATCTCCAGTACCTGCGGACGAGATCTTCGCTCTGAACCGCGCCTTCATCGACGATGACTACCCGCAAAAAGTCAACCTCGGTGTAGGTGTTTACCGCACTAACGAGGGTCAACCATGGCCTCTCCCCGTTGTCCAGGAAGCAGAGAAGCAGCTCTTCGAAGAAAAGAACCTCTTCCGTCATGAATATACAGCCATTGAGGGCGACCGAGCATTCCTTCCTATCGCCCGGGACCTCATGTTCGGCTTCGACTCCGCATCTACCTCAGAACAGCAAGCCGCAACCCAGTCGCGCATCGGAACAGTTCAGACTGTCGCAGGCACCGGCGCAAACCATCTCGGCGCGCTCTTCCTCGCACACCACATGAAACCCCGAACCGTCTGGCTCTCCAACCCCTCCTGGGCAAATCACCTCACCATCTGGGAACTCGCCGGCGTGCCCCGCAAGACATACCCCTACTATGCCGCTGCCACCCGCTCATTCGATTTCGATGGTATGATGACCACCCTCGAGACCGAAGCCCAGGAAGGCGACGTCGTCCTTCTCCATGCCTGCGCCCACAACCCCACAGGCCTCGACCCGAACAAGGAGCAATGGAAATCCATCATCGACATCTGCGAGCGCAAGCGCCTATTCCCCTTCTTCGACTCCGCATATCAAGGCTTCGCATCCGGCTCCGCATCCGAGGATGCCTGGGCTGTCCGTTACGTCCTCAACGAAAAACCCCAGATGGAGATGTGCGTTGCACAGAGCTTCTCCAAGAACTTTGGTCTCTACGGCCAGCGGGTCGGCGCATTTCATTATGTACTTAACGAGGGCGCGCAGGATATCCGTGATACCGTCGTCAACAACCTCTGCCACCTCATCCGCGGGGAGTTCTCCATGGGACCTGTGGCCGGGTGTAGTATCGTCAAGAAGATCCTCACAAGCCCGGAACTCACGACGCAATGGCACGAAGATCTGAAAGTTATGAGCTCGCGTATTATCTCGATGCGCAAGGCTCTCTACGATGAGCTCGTGAGACTTGAAACCCCGGGAACGTGGCACCACATCATCGAACAGGTACCTCCCTCTTACCTAACCAACCCAACAATCAAAATTTCAAAACTAACCAAGTGTGCGTTCAGAACGGCATGTTCTCCTACACAGGCCTAACGCCCTCACAAGTCTACACCCTCAAAGACAAGTACCACATCTACTTAATCAAATCCGGCAGAGCGTCAATCAGTGGCTGTACGCCCCCCACCCCACTAGTCACCTCATACCCTTGACAAGATTCCATCCAAACTAATGTTATCGTTTACAGTGAGCGCCAAGAACGTCGCCTACGTCGCCAGAGCCATCGACGAGGTCGTGCGCAACGTCAAATAAGTATCTCAAATTTGTGTACATGCGTTATGTTATCATGATTGGTTGCATTTGGTTGCGTTGGATCTGACTGGACTGGATCCATTACGGATTGAAAGCGTATTAGACTACTAACCATGTGCAGTATATATCTTGTTCTGTATTAGCATATATAGACCTCGTACGGAGTAAAATAGACAAGAATCAAAATTATATGATCCAAACACTTGACTTTCAATGAGTTCACTCATTTAAAGTCGAGTCTAGACTCGTGTCTGCATCTACGTACACGAAGGAAGGTCCTTGTTCGAGTTTTGGAAGGCATCATGGCGTTGATTGGATATTTGAGGATCAATGTGCTAACAAATACATTGTATCTGATGTACGATGCAGGTAACCGCAACGTGACTTAGAAATAGGACAGGTCAGATCAAACATTGTGGAATTCGAGTCGCTCGTAAAATGGAGCATTATAAAGCAAGACTATCTAAACTATACTCACTATCTACTATACAGATTGATAGTTACCAATAACAGGGGCGGAAGAAACGGATCAAGAGCTGAAGTAGAAATCCATGAGGTAGAAGCGTAAATAAGATGGGTGATGGATGGCGTGAAACTAGCAGAAGAATAGAATTGCTTGGGTTCAGACAGAGCCATTCGACAAAAGTCGTCATGTTTGGCAGAATAAAGTATAGAGTTATGGCGAGCGCAACAAAACGAACTAGACAAGGTCAATCACAGAGGCACCTCGTTGAAATCCGATTCAGAGTTTTCTTTTGCTTTTTTCTTGCTGGGGGCTTCTGGGCCTTCAAGGTCTTCTTCGTCTTCATCTTGCTCTTTGGGTCTCTCATGTGGGCCTTCGATATCGGCCTCGGCTTCGGTTTTATCCTTTACTTCTTCTTCACCAATTTCAGATTTGGCACTCGTCTCTGATTTGATGTCCCCATTTGTTTCGGGGTGGTCGTCTGGAGTTGTCTGCGTCTGTGTTTCGTTGGATGGCGAGTCTTCGTCCTCTTCATCCTTTGGAGGTGGAAGGGGCGGGGTCTCTGCGCCCTCTGATATTCTATCATCGTCTTCTGCCTTTGGTTGGCCGCTCATGTTCGCCCCGGGGAAGGGGGTCGGTGGCGGTTCAGTGGTATTCCGCTCCCGCTCATGCTGGTTGGTTGGCAGAGACAAGGACTGGGACTGGGATTGACGCGAAGGGGAGGCTATAGAAGACGTGGTGCGCTGGTGTTGTGACGAGCCATGGATAGGTCCGAGCTGTCTAGCCTTGGGGTCTGCGTTCAGATAGTACCCTCTCACACTGACGATAGTGCCCTCAGCTTCACAGGCATCCACCCATTCGGGTACGACAACAGGTATATTCATCTCAACTGCCTTTTCCCATAGCGGGCCTCTACCCTCGCTACAGACAAAGTGGGTGGTATCGATTCGAACCGAGTCGATGAGTTTTCCGTCAATGCGATCCAGTGCCTCGGCGAGGGCTTCTTTGCGCTGGGGGTGGAGAACTCCCGTGGTGACCGTGATTCCAGATAGATCCGTCATCTTGTGTGTTCGGCAGGTCAATTTTTCTGACTGATACGTGCCTGCAGTCGTACGTAGAACGAGATGAAAGGTGTATTCGGTGTGGATGGCTAGCCCGCTAATCTTGGTGCTGCGTGTCTCGAGCGGCCGGGGAATGGACCCAGCTTTGGAGCCATTGCGATATAGGGAGAGGGACTTCAGGTTTGCTGTGGCCAAGTCGATGGGGTCCCATTCAAGAACGAGGGAGGTCTGAGTAGCATTGCGAAGGCGGAGGATGGGGGGAGAGGGGGTCTTAATTCCGTAGGTATTGAGGATGCGTTTTTGGAGGCTTTGGAAGGCAGCTGTGTTGGCAGCTTCTGCGGCGCTATTGCGCGACACGGTTATATCGACGATGCTACCGGAGCTGATATTGCTAGGAAGGAGGACAGAGGGGAACTCGATCTAAGAGCAACATTAGCATAGGGCCACGTGGGATGATGAGTCGGTAGCCATTGCTCCACAAACTTGGCGGAGATTCCACAGCAAGTGCATGGCAAGTGACAGTATTTTGTCAATTTATCCTTTTCTGCAACTGGGAGGCTTACGAGGCGATTGTCCTGCGTCAAGAGGACGGCGACCCCAGCGTCGACCTTTCCAACAGTTAAAGAGACCAACATTCTGGCGGACGATGTTTCCGCTAATCCAGTTAAGCGGTGCGCGTCAACAATGGAATCGGGGGAAAGGACTCGGGATGAGAATGTGAAGATAATATGGCTAACTTCTTCTCGATAGGAGTTGAAAGTTGGTTGATGCGCTCTGAAGATCGGCAGGGCGAGCACTTGCTGCTAAATGTTAGCGAACATGCCAAGCTGAGCCAAACTGGGGAGGGAGCCGCCAGCATTCGTCATCTCATACTTTTCTGAATATACTCCGGAGTACTTAGGTCAAAATATAGTTCTATATTTAAGTGCGATGATTAATTTATGGTTATGCTCAACAGTACTCCGTGGAAATCATATTTGATCGTAATTGTGGCAGAATAATGATTGGAGAGTAGTATTTTTCCTATACAAGGTCTAGATCTAAAAATACATGGGTATCATATTCAAAACAGAACAATTCAAACACCAGAAAACTCAACAACCCCCCCCGTCCCCGAAGTTTTACATAGTGCATGCCGCCAACCATTTCCTTCTTGAGATCATGGTCGCTCAAAGTTCGGCGCTTTTTGCTCTCGAATCAAGGCGTCCATAAGTGTCTTCATATCCAGCTGTACCTGAGAGTACTTCTTATACATACAGGTCGGATTGATGATAATCCAGGCAGTCCCTGTCATGTTTTTATCAAGCCCATCAGCAGCGGCAGAATCTAGACCCAGCTTCCTTCCCTCCGCGTCAAATCCACGTGCTTTCAGTTCTTGTTTAAAGGCCATGCGCACTCTTCGTCCGAGCCACGATTGAACCACTGGCTTTTCGTTTATACATGGCGCGATTGAAACTCTCCACCACAGCGTGTTCGGATCACGGTTCTCAAGGAGATGTAGGACCTTGGGGCGGATTGGATTGAACCGTTGAGTGAGGGTGCGGGCAGCAAACGGCGGGTTGACGGGTTTCCAAGAGAATCTCAAAACAAGGTCCTTTGTTTTCGCAAGACCACGGGTTTTCACGGCGGGCTTCATCTTCGAGAAGGGATTAAGACGAAGGAAGGAAGTACTCGACGTAGTAAGATCATTTGGCAGGAACAATCGATGCAATCATGATTTCGTGTCACCGAATGGAACTTGAAGGTACTAAAAGAAATGCAGTCCTTGCAGGTAATGCCTGGGTGGCACTTTTATGCCTAGGAACCAGGGAATGTAAACTCGAATGAGTTGATACTGAAGTGCAAGCTAGTTACTACTTGCTAGAAGCATAAATCCAGGCGGTGAGTTGCAAGCCTTAAGCAGAATTCAGGCCGCCACACAGCGCTGACATAAGCCTTCACAAACTTGCCTCAAGCGATATTTAAAGTAGACCCCCACTTCCACGTCGCTTCAGCTGCCCATCAATCTTCAGTTCTTCACCCCTTGACTTCGGTCTTTTACCAACATCTTGAGCACGCCCAGCAAGGTGAATTGCTAGGCACTTTTCAGCATGCCTAAGAACAAAGGAAAGGTATGACTCTGACTCTTTTTGCCCTGTCCCGCCAGACTTCTGTTCTGTGCCCGCGTTCGCCTCCTACACCACCTGCATCAGCGAATCCTCCGGGCTTCGCGTAGTATGCGAGCACATGTAGAGCGTGAGAGTGGAGTCACAAACTTGAGTTCAAATCGGCGGCGAGATTTTTTTTTAATTTTTTTTTTAATAATTATAGGCTAACCCATCACTTCATACAGGGCGGTAAGAACCGTCGTCGTGGAAAGAACGAGAACGACAACGAGAAGCGTGAACTCGTATTCAAGGAGGAGGGCCAGGAGTATGCACAGGTCGTGAAGATGCTCGGTAACGGTCGTCTGGAGGCTCTTTGCTTCGACGGCGAAAAGCGACTCGCACACATCCGTGGCAAATTGAGGAAGAAGGTCTGGATCAACCAGGGTGATATTATCCTTCTTTCGCTGCGCGACTATCAAGACGAGAAGGGCGACGTCATCATGAAGTACACCGCCGACGAGGCTAGAAGTCTGAAGGCCTACGGCGAGCTGCCTGAGCACGCCAAAATCAACGAAACCGACACGTACGGCCACGAAGGCTTCGAGGACAACGTCGAGTTCGACGAGGACCGCGACAGTGAAGAAGAGAAGGACGTCGATATCGACGAGCTCTAAAAGCCTTACTATCTCCCATATCATTGCATCTATACTCTCACAAGATCCACTGGGTTCTTCCCGCCAGCTTCGACCACCTTTGGCCTTTCGTTTCCTACTACCGGCACGGCTAGTCAAATTTTTCTTCGAAGAAACTTTGCACCCCGGAACGGTGATGGAATCATCACCAGAGATCGAGGCTTGCGGCGCCGCTCCGCTTCGGCCCCATCCTTAACAGACCAGTGCTCTTCCAAGCTCTAGAGTATGGATTATTGATATGCGGCAATACCGGAGGATTACTCATGATGGCGATAGATCGGTACATCTCCTTCTCTACACATTTCATTGTGGGAGGCGTTCTCCGGATTTTTGCAGAAAAAGGTCGCGGCGCAATGGTGTTGGCGACTCTTTTCTGTTTCTCTTTCTACTCGCACCTCGCTTTTCTCTTTTTTCATTGAAAAAGCTTGAATGATAGAATAATGAAAGGGTTATGAATTTTGAAAAATTAATTTACTAGACACAAGCTTCTCTAGGCTATTCTACCCTAGTATAACCACCTCTTAGATGTCCTACCTAGTAAATTTATTCCCCATCAAAAACACTTTTCCTGAAGAATTCAACAACCTTCTTCGCAGCCTCCTTCCCCATAAACGGATCTAGCTCCTCAACACTCATATTCGCAATCTCAGCAATATTTCCCGTCTTCAAAATCAGCCTTTCCAAGACCTCCGGTGACACCCCCGGTACAGCTCTTAACATCTCCTGGGGCAGAAGGTTAAACGTCCTGTGCTCCACTCCTGCAGCGGTCATGACGTCGCCAGACCCCGAATCTGCAAAGATATCTACATCTAACCCGATTTGTACAGCACGGACGGGGTCCGGTTCAGTTGCGTTCTTTTTCAACTCAGCGAAGATCTCGGCTGTTTGGTACGGCGAGGAAGACCAGATAACTTTCATTCGGGGAAAGGCAAGTGTAAGTAGGACGAGGAGGTGTTGAGCGGATTTAGGACTTGAAGGGTTCACGAGAGAACTGCTGGATGAAAGGGACGTGGCTACAGTTCCGGACGAGGAGAACCCAAAATCAGTGAGGAATGTTGTACCCGGTGTAGTTGCGGATGTAAAAGCATCAAAGGTGAAAGATTTGTTCTCGTCGAATTCAATTAGGAGGAGCGGGGTCTTGTAGTGCTGGAGCATTGTCTCGGCTTGGTTGTAGAGACGACCATTGCGCAAAGAGGAGATGAGGTCACGGACGGATTTTCGTTCGACACAGATGTCTGGGGTCAAGATGTAGTCGCCAACTGTTAATTGGCAGGGAACTATGACCATGCGATTGCCGTGGAGGAGAGATGGGAGAGCGCTTCTGAATTCTCGGACGTCGACGACAACACGCGGGGGCGCCGCTGTTGCTGTTAAGCGGCCGCCACCGGCGATGCGGGTGTTTACTGTTCGGAGGAATTGTTCTTGAGGGTCTTCGAGGCTTTTGTCGTGGGTGATTGTTACTGCCATATTCTAGGATATTAGGTTAGCAGTGTAGCTGGACGAGGCTAGAGACGTGAGCTTACACTTTTCTCTTTGATGAGCTTCGTGAATGCGTCTTTCTCGCGCCTTACTGCGCTGAGATACCGTTGTTCCTCAACAGACCCGCCGTAGTACATGAAGTACACGCGGACATTTCTTCCCACGTGGGAGCTGCGGTATACTTCGACACGACGAATGAAGGCGGGATCTGGCTCGTACATGATGATGTATCGAGGTCGGACTTCTTCGAGGATGTGCTCGTCCGAATCGCCATCATAGGGATGTACCATGACCAAGTCATCCATATCATACAGCTCGTAGAAGTCCTCCATGTCCTCAAAGTCATCGATGATTATCTCTTCCTTCTGTATTTCCTCCGTTTCGGTAGGTTGAATCTCATTCAGAAGACCAGACATTTGCTCCGAAGGTTCGGTCTCTGCTTGTACACTAGAATTCGGTGGACGGCCCGGGGTGGAAACCGCGCCTCCCCCACGGACTCGGCGTCGTTTGTTCGCAGGGGCCTTTCCTTGTTGCATTGATGATCGTGATGAATCTCGGCCTGGCCTGGTCTGAGTTTGCTCATCCGCTGGCTTCGCTGATAGATTCTTGTTTACGTTTGCCAACGAACGTTTCCAGTCAATATACTCTCTCAATCGCCTACGCAGCATCACATCTGCTGAACGCCCCTTCTCTTGTTTAGTCTCATCAACATCAGCGTTATTCTGTCTCTCGTCGTCCAGTTTTGTGTGCATCGTTCCGAGATATTCCCGAAGCTGCCGGCAGATTCGTTGGTCCGTGCACATAATCAATACAGTGCTGTTTGATTCATCCGTATTGACCGGATTAAGATAAGCATCCGTTTCAATTTCCTCTAGGATTTCAGCCAGAACGTCCCACTTAGGTTGCGGTTCCAACACAGGCAGCAGAGTGGTAGGCAAGGAGGTCAGCGACGAGCGAGCTACATCATTACCGATTTTACCTTCGTATACCCGGGACTTCGCGGTTTGGAAGAGAACATGGGCCGCGTCAAGGAATAGCCATGGTGAATAATTGTGTCTTGTAGATCCAGGAGGTGGAGAGTGCGCCGTTACTATGGTGTCGAGATACTTGACAAAGGAGACAGCATCATAACTAAGTAGGGCGCTAATCATTGTTAGACAAAGGAGTTAGACGGTAGGTTGGTGGCGCTGCCAACTCACTGGAGAATAGCCCGAAGATCACTGAGGTCGCTGACAATTTGTCTGGTTCTGAAACTGACTCGATGCCACATTGGGTCAAGCTGACGCCGGATTGCAATGTCAAAGCTCCGATGCAATGCACTATCCAGGGTCCAATCGGCCATATCAAGGCCTGTATTCGCTTTCTTGAGCTCCCCAATACATAGCTCCACGCACTCAAGGACGGCATTTTGTATTTCTCGCATCTTGTCGCTCATGGGAACTTCAAGCTCAATCACCTCAGCTTTTCTGTGGCCTTCCAATGATTCGGCAACAGTGACGTGAAATCTCGGCCATAACGACGCTTTTCGTAGAAAGAGGTTTTTCATGGAATTGGACAGGGGGGCAAACCCTGTGGTGAAAGGTTCCGGCGAATCTGAGAAGGCTTTCAGGAAGCCGCTTTTGTTGGCATGACGGTAGATCCGGATTATGAACGCTTCAGTTGAAGTCGCAACAATTCTATCTGAGTCAGAATATCTTCCTATAGAACCAGCGGGTCGAGGCTTACTTATCGGCATGAAGTACAATCAGTCCAGTGATCTTCTCCGGGTCGAGTAGCTCTAGGGATCAGGTCAGTGGTTAGAACTGACGATCGATGGCACAGGTATATACTTGACAATAAATCCACAACTAATATCCTGGATGTTACACTCAGGACACCACCTTCAGCGTATATCTTTTCCCTTTAGTGCCATTAGCATTGTGATCTCAGCGTCCAGGAATATCAAACACACCGCATTGGGATTGTAGCCCTATCCGTGTTAATTACCTTCAAACCTCGAGCGAGTGGGGTTTTGCTAATTGCATAGTGCTCCGCTAGGGCTTTGAGATTGTCAGTGGTGTTCTGCTTGACACATGGAAGCGTCGCTGGACCAACATACCCTCGCCGACCCATTCATTCTCTCGGTCGTCTGCTCCGACGAGCAGTACCAGGTTGTTTCCCGCTGCATCATAGAAGTGGAGCAGATTGGTTATCAAGCGGAGTAGTCCCAGACCACGGGCGAGTATGACAACTTCATCCTCCCCGCGGAGTTCGGTGAAGATGTCCTGCTGGTATTGCTGGGTGGTAGTTTGTTAGCTGAGTCCACCACGCTTGTTTAAGGATAGAGACAAGAAGTGATAGCATTCAAAACTTACCAAAGGCAAGGACAGCTTCACCGGGACATTCTGGCGTTCGGGTGGCATGAGGAGCCTCTTTACGCGAAATGAGTTTTGTCGTCGCGAAGTGCGTACAACGTCGACACGCTGTCACGTGGTATGATGTAATCTATACAGTTCCCGCTCTACGTCTTACTCCCAAGTACAACTACACATTTGCTCAGGGCTTTGGGGAAAGTAGGAGAAGCCTAGTCGACTTCGTAGTACAGTATATACCTTGGGGAGGCAAGTGTGATAGTATCGCCTCGAAAGGTACACCCATACAAGTATGTAAACAGTCATGACATTTGAGGGGCCGGATAATAAAAACAATTACGAACAGAATCAGGCTAACCAGGCCCAGCTATTACTGGATCTGACCTTCAGTGTCTCAAAGAACTGTCTACTCCGATTTGTTCAGTTCCTTCTTGCGTGCCTCAATCTCTTCTCTGGACGCTTTGGGCGGCATATCTTAGAGACCGTTAGCCTGCATCCATCATAAAAAGCCGGACAAGAAACTCACTATCGGGAATTTGGGGGCCTTTGGAGATATAATCTGAGGCAGTGGCTTTTTTGTTCTGATCTTGGGCGCCCGATGATTCGTTGTTGCCTTCTCTAGTAAAGATCTTAGGGTT